>CM038721.1:42745368-42800368 GCA_021613375.1 Megaleporinus macrocephalus | reverse complement strand
GCAGCAGCCAGATATCTCGCTCTCAGCAGAGGAACGAGGGAGGGGGAGAGAGGGAGGCAGAAGAAGACCCCCGGTAACAGAGAACGAGAGAGAAAGGGAGGACAAAGAGAGGCAGAGAGGAGCAAAGAACGACAGAGTGAGGAGGAAAAAGATTCCCTGAACCTGAAAATCCCATTTCCATACAAACCGTATCTGAAACACCTGCGAGACCGGCTGAGGACCAGGTCAGCAGTTCTACTGATTCAGCAGGTCTACTGAGCGCTGAGGGTCAAACCTCCATATCAATAACCAGCAGAGCTCCTCTACTGACCTCCAGCATTTAGTGACCCATGAACTGACCCCCCCCCCATTACCTGAATTAGTCAGAGAAGTGACAAAAACACTGAAACATAAAAATTAAATCTATTTTTAATAACAAAATTAAACGATTCATTAAGATCTGCGTCTCAGCTATTAATGAACTATTAGTAATCAATTAAAGGCGCCATACACTGCAAGAAGTAGCAGATCAAATAATCTTATAACAAGTTTATAGTTAATCTTATAACTCTAATCTTGAATTTCACCATTAAGTTTAAGATTATTCAACTTATTTTCAGAAATTTTATTGTTTAAGTGATTTAATGAGGCAAATTTTCTTAATATATTGGCAAAACCAGCTAATTCAATAATTCAACCAGTAAAAATGCCTGGAAATAAGTTTAATAACCTTAAAATTAACTAAAAATGAGAATTATAATATATACATTTATTTAGTATTTATTCAGTATTTAAATTATTCTCTGGTGTTCTATATAGAAGGTTTGTGTGTGTTTGGTCACCCAGATGTGGTTCTACACCTGTTTACACTCTTTGATCTGCTTATAGAATAAAACACTTATGATATAAATAATGAGCTCATGAATATTTAATGAGCTCGGCTCTGATTGGCTGGTTTACAGCCGTGATGATCACACAGAAGCAACACACACCAAATAAGCCTCTGTGTAATGAAGCTCCGCCCACATACTATTTAGTTAGCTAAACTAGTTACTTGGAGCAGCTAGAGTATCTAACGTTACCTGTACTAGCTATTCTCTTTGATCTGGACATCAAACACAAAGTAGATGAAAGGTGTCTCTGTGGAACTTTCAGTTGAAGATGATCTGCTTCAACCAGCACACAGTGATCCACTCACACAGCATGGCTGCTACTTCCAGTCACTGTTGGGGTTGTGATTGGGGTTGTGGTTGGGGTTGTTGTTGGGGTTGAGGTTGTGAATGGGGTTTGGGTTGTTGTTGGGGTTGTGATTGGGGTTGGGGTTGAGTTACAGTTGAGTTACAGTGAGTTACAGTAAGTTGAGTTACAGTGAGTTACAGTAAGTTACAGTAAGTTACAGTGAGTTACAGTGAGTTACTGTAGTACAGTGAGTTACAGTGAGTTACAGTGAGTTACAGTGAGTTACAGTAAGTTGAGTTACAGTGAGTTACAGTAAGTTACAGTGAGTTACAGTGAGTTACAGTGAGTTACTGTAGTACAGTGAGTTACAGTGAGTTACAGTGAGTTACTGTATTACAGTGAGTTTCAGTAAGTTACAGTGAGTTACAGTGAGTTACTGTATTACAGTGAGTTACAGTAAGTTACAGTAAGTTACAGTGAGTTACAGTAGTACAGTGAGTTACAGTGAGTTACAGTGAGTTACAGTAAGTTACAGTGAGTTACAGTGAGTTACTGTATTACAGTGAGTTACAGTGAGTTACAGTGAGTTACTGTGTTACAGTGAGTTACAGTAAGTTACAGTAAGTTACAGTGAGTTACAGTAGTACAGTGAGTTACAGTGAGTTACAGTGAGTTACAGTAAGTTACAGTGAGTTACAGTGAGTTACTGTATTACAGTGAGTTACTGTATTACAGTGAGTTACAGTGAGTTACAGTAGTACAGTGAATTACAGTGAGTTACAGTGAGTTACTGTGTTACAGTGAGTTACTGTATTACAGTGAGTTACAGTGAGTTACTGTATTACAGTGAGTTATAGTAGTACAGTGAATTACAGTGAGTTACAGTGAGTTACAGTGAGTTACTGTGTTACAGTGAGTTACTGTATTACAGTGAGTTACAGTGAGTTACAGTAGTACAGTGAGTTACAGTGGGTTACTGTATTACAGTGAGTTACAATGAGTTACAGTGAATTACAGTGAGTTACTGTATTACAGTGAGTTACAGTGAGTTACAGTGAGTTACTGTATTACTGTGAGTTACAGTGAGTTACTGTATTACAGTGAGTTACAGTGAGTTACAGTGAATTACAGTGAGTTACTGTATTACAGTGAGTTACAGTGAGTTACAGTGAGTTACAGTGAGTTACTGTATTACTGTGAATTACATTCTGTTAAAGTGTATTATTGAGTATTATGGTATAATATGTTTTACAGTGTAACAGTGAGTTACAGTGAGTTACAGTGAGTTACTGTATTACAGTGAGTTACAGTGAGTTACAGTGAATTACAGTGAGTTACTGTATTACAGTGAGTTACAGTGAGTTACAGTGAGTTACTGTATTACTGTGAGTTACATTCTGTTAAATTGTATTATTGAGTATTATGGTATAATATGTTTTACAGTGTAACAGTGAGTTACAGTGAGTTACAGTGAGTTACAGTAAGTTACAGTGAGTTACTGTATTACAGTGAGTTACAGTGAGTTACAGTGAATTACAGTGAGTTACTGTATTACAGTGAGTTACAGTGAGTTACAGTGAATTACAGTGAGTTACTGTATTACAGTGAGTTACAGTAAGTTACAGTGAGTTACTGTATTACAGTGAGTTACAGTGAGTTACAGTGAATTACAGTGAGTTACTGTATTACAGTGAGTTACAGTGAGTTACAGTGAGTTACTGTATTACTGTGAGTTACATTCTGTTAAAGTGTATTATTGAGTATTATGGTATAATATGTTTTACAGTGTAACAGTGAGTTACAATGTGTTACAGTAAGTTACACTGTGTTTAAGTGTATTATAAAATATTATGGTTTGTTATAATGTATTATAGTGAGTTATGGGGTTACACTAATGGAGTTACTAATGTGATAGTAATGTGATACAAGTGTAATACAGGGTATTAAAGTGAGTTACTGTGTGTTACTGTTTATTAGGAGTTAAACTGTGTTTAAGTTCATTGTAGAGTATTATAGTGTTAGTGTGTTACTGTAACAGAGTGTTACAATGAGTCAATGTTTGTTACTGTGCGTTACACAGTGTTACATTAAGTAGCATTGTGTTAAAGTGTTATAGAGCATTACGGTGAGTTACAGAGTGTTACAGTGAGTTAACACACGTTACTGAGCTACAGTGTGTTATATTGAGTAGCACTGTGTTTAGAGTGAGTTACAGAGTTAGTGTGTTGAAAGGTTTTATAGAGTACTACAGTGTGTTACAGTGAGTTAAATTGTATAGAAACTAATTTAAATATTTTACATTACATTACATTACATTTCTATTTAAACATCAAGGTAATGTAAAGTATTTATCTCTTCATGGCAATCAGTGTACCAGAACCAGAACCCAGTTAGAAACATGAACATCGAGATCAAGCTGGAGTTATTAGGAGAGTTTCAGCCCAGATCACTCAGAGCTGAGCTCGTTTACATACAGCAAACATGTAGAGTAGCAGCAGATGTTGGATACAGGCTCTTTAATTCTCCCTGTTCTGAGCGTGGTTGTGATGTCACAGTGACAGGTCAGGGTTAAATCTGAGACCCTGTGCGGTAAGTACGTGTAGCTGGTGATATAAACTCTGAAGCTGATCTGAAGCTCTGCTGTAACCTTTAACTTCCAGAACTCGATTCATAGCAAACTTCTGGGATAAAAGTTTGTTTGGTCGCCTAGCAACAGCCTTGGCTAATGGCCACGGGGATCGTGTAGGAGAACAGAATCTTTCCAGAATCATTCCTGAATTTCCGAGAGATCCAGATTCACCGCAGATAGCCCGTCTGTTCTGACCAGCGCTGAGCCCCTCGCTCCACACTGTAACCAAGTAACGTCCTCTATAGGTTTCCTCTCCTCCTTCTGCTTCTTTCATCTCCTGTTTCACCTCCTCCTTTTCCTCCTCCTCCTTCTTCTTTTCCCTTTCTTTTTCTGTTTCACCTCCTCCTCTTCCTCCTAGTCTTCTCCACTTCTTCCTCCTCCTTATATTCCTCCTCCTCCTTCTCCTCTTTTCTTACTTTCCTCCTCCACCTTTTCCAGTGCCTTCTTCTACGCATTTATTCTTCTCCTTCTCCTTCTTCTTCCTCCTCCTCCTCTTCCTCCTCCTCCTTCTTCTTTTCCCTTTCTTTTTCTGTTTCACCTCCTCCTCTTCCTCCTAGTCTTCTCCACTTCTTCCTCCTCCTTATACTCCTCTTCCTCCTTCTCCTCTTTTCTTACTTTCCTCCTCCACCTTTTCCAGTGCCGCCTTCTATCCATTTATTCTTCTTCTTCTTCTTCCTCCTCCTCCTCTTTCTCCTACTTTTCTTTCTTCCCCTTCTTGTCCCTGCTTTGTCTTCTCCTCTTCCTTTTTCTTCTTCCTCCTTTTCCTCCTGCTTCTTTAACTCCTCCTCATCATCGTCTTCTTCCTCTCAATCTTTTACTTCTTATTCTTTTTGTTCTTCTTCTCTTACTGTTTCTTCTTATTGTTAATCTTTACCTTCTTGTTCTTTCTCCACGTTCACCTCCTCCTCCTCCTCTTCCTCCCTCTCAGAACAGATACTTTTATTCTTCTACACTTTAGTTAAGAATGTATGGACCTGGTCGATCCTGGTCCTGCGGTCAGAAACTGACCACTGAGAAATGAAGGTGCAGCTGATCGACGGTGGAGGAACAGATGGACTACAGTCTGTAACCTCACACTGTTTCTAATAAAGTGGCCAGTGAGGGGACGTTCCAGGGTGAGCGCTCTGATTACTCATACTGTGGTAAACAAACCTGCAGTGGGGGCGCGGAGCGTCCGGTCAGGAGTTAAAGGTCAGACGACCACAGTTACTCCACAAATGCCATGATACTGACTTAACACACCACATGGCCTGGGAGACCCTCGGGCAGTGGATGGTCAGGGGGGCAGATTAGACCCCTGAAGCACAGTCCATTCCCCAGCCTGACCCGAAGTGACTGGAGAAAAATGAAAGAGCAGATTATCACCAGTGAAAAAAACCAAACACCATCAGAAAACAAATACTCAGCAGTCAGACAGCGACGAGTCAGCAGAGTTATGAATGTGTAGGTTAGACAGATTTCACATTTAGAAACAGTAAAACTCATAATATTCATTTATTAAATTATTATTATATATATATATATATTCGCTGTCAAATGAAAAACAAGTATTGCAACTTTACAGGAGAGACCAAAAACATACTTTACTTTCAATGTAAGTCAATGGAAGTTTGGAGCATTTCTATTGGTCTATTAATCATAAAATTTTCAAACAATGTAAACAACAATTGGTGTGTTCAAATGATGTAAAAAACTTAAAATCACCATATATATATATATATATATATATATATATGTATGTGTGGGTGTGTGTGTGTGTGTGTGTGTATCTATATATACTATATTACTATATAAATATATAAATAATAAAGAAAATACATGTACATATGCTTAAAGAAGCAAATACAAATACATTTAAATAATCTTAACATTACAACATATATATATATATATATATATATATATATATATATATATATATATATATATGTGTGTGTGTGTGTGTGTGTGTTACTATATATATATATGTGTGTGTGTGAGTGTATAACTATATTACTGTACATACAACCATTACATAAATCATAAAAAATACATGTACATATGTTTAGAGAAGCAAATACAAATACATTTAAATTATATATATATATATATATATATATATATATATATATATATATATATATATATATATATATATATATATATATATTTGTTTAAATATATTATAAAAAAATATATATATATGTGTGTGTGTGTTACTATATATACTGTATATTACTGTACGTGTGGTAAAATACAGTACATTATATATATATATATATATAAAGAGAGAGAGAGATGTTACAAGACATAAAACATTTTGACATTGTGTTGAGAGACGAGTGTAAACAGTGAAGTTGGAGCCCATTTACACAAATATCTCTAAAACTAACATTTGAGTGTATTTAAATGTAAAAATGAGAATGTATATGTTTATAAGAGCTATAAACCCCCCAAACCTGTTTATCAGAACAAGATCTCAGCATCTACACTATCTTCTATCTAATCCAGTTCAACTGAACAAATTACGATCTGCTTCTGATCAAATATGCAGATTTTAAATATCCAGAGTTCGCTGATAAATCCTGTCCCCCTGCCCGGCTACTGCCCGCCGCGCTGACCTCTGACAAGTTAGAACTGACAGAGTAGTTTGGGGAGGAATTCATGACAAATTGAAAACCAGCCATAACAGTTTAAACACATGAAATTCAACCCGCACGACAGAACTTTTCCATCACGACAGGCAGAGAACGCCGCTCGACCTCGTCTCTGAGAACCAGCACCAGAATTTACATTTAAACACACACGGAACTGAATCCGCTGTGAAGGAGCCGCAGCTGTGCCGGGCTTTAAAACCGTCCTCCGCATTGTTTTCATGCAGTTTGACCTCCTTTTGTACGTATCTGTCTCAGAAATGCAGCTAAACCAGTGAAACACTAAAGAGCCTCCTTTAAAATACTATCAAAACTATCAACCTGGTTATTGACATATACTTTATATACTAATCCAATTAAATCAGGACTATTTTAATCAATCATGCTCACAGTATGATCACCATCATGAATAATATGCAATATATATATATATATACATTTATAGCGCTGTGCAAATGTATTTGGGAACATTATCATATTTAAAACTCTATTTCTAGACAGGAAGTTTTTATTTACTCCGTAAACACTTTATTATTAAATATTAATCAGTATTAATAGAGTAAGTAGTACTTTTCCATACGTCAGTGTGTTTAACCCTTTCCAAGCTTTGACTGCTCAGTACTTCATTAAGATAAATCAAGATTTGCTGCTGAAGGAACTGAACACATTCATACAATGTCTGGGGCGTCCAGGAGAAATCTGGAACCTAACTTTGTTCTTCAAACTGGATCAAGATCTGATCTACTTCTCTCACAATAACACATTCATGTTACTTGGTATTGTATGTCTGATTATTTACATCTGTTCTAATCAGATCTGCTGTCATTACTGGAGATCAGACACTTATTGATCAGATAAAGAGTTTTTAACTCTCGGCTCAGGGGTCTGGTGAAGCAGTGTATGTATATAAAGGACTGGGTTGTGTATACGGTGAGCGAATGAAAGCCAATGAAAGTAGAGCAGTGTTGTAAGAGTGAGCCCGTGCTGGAGAGCATCTCAACGCTGCTGGAGCAGAGCTATTGTGAGGCTTCATGGTCAGATCAGCCGTGCTGAATGATCAGGCTGATGTTTGGCCTCTCAGGTCTATTATCCTTCAAAACACTGGCTCCATTTTATGACTCTGCTCGGAGCTGCTGGGTGAAATCTGGCGTGTTTTTAGCTCTCCGCCGCCAGAGATTCACACAGAAGAGCTGCTGGCGAACATAAAGACACCCCCCTCTCCTCCCCCCACAGACCGGGAGACACACTGCAGCCCAAAGTGATGTTAGGGCGCCCCCTATAGGCCACAGATTCAGCCAGAGCAGGCCCAGTGCTGAAGCACAAAAGGTGCAGTAGGAATAAAGCTGAGCTTACAGGAGAACAAGATGTTCCTCTCTGGTGAAAAGTCATCCAGTTTTTCCTCCCAGCGTTCGTTCCCGGTGCTCTGCGCGGTGTATACGGTTAGCAGGGGCTGAAAGCAGCAGCAGGGAAACGCAAATACAGTCATACAGTGTCAGAAATGAGTGATGTGTTAATAATATCAGCTCCACATTCTAAAAACATGAGTACAATAATATTTGTTTAAGGATCCACAGCCTGCGCTGCAGTGGATCCTGTTAAACAGGACTAATCATGTTCTCCGAATAAAGAAAGTGCTGACGTTATTAACCACATATACTCAGAAAAGACCACGAAAACACTGTTGCAGCACATTAGCAAGTAACAACATCTGAATTCTAGACAATATTTCTAATATTTTATATTTTGGGACAGTTTAGAGATATAATAAGATTATTTACATGATTTTTTAGCCAGTTTATTCTAATTGTAAGCTATTTTAAGTGTAGTTTAAGTGTTTAACTCATTCAAAACAAGTGCAAAACGTATAGAAATGAGATAATCGTCTTGCCTCTCTCCTTGGATCAGCATCTTATCTAGGTGAAGCAATGTTGTCAAACTGGTCCCGGGTAATAGGCCAGACAAAGAATGATCCAAATAACCCAGTAGGACAGCAAGGACTCCCTCAGGCATCCCTCGCCCAGACTAGCTTATAATAATAACTTATTATTATGCATGTCCATGTGTTTAAAGTTATAGAATTAGGAATCAACCAATAAAGGCTAATTTATTCACAGGGCCCCCACCCTTTCCAATGGCCCACCACCTGCAGGAAAGGAAATGGGGGTCCACTACTATGTGGATCGGGTGGTAGTCGAAGACGAGGGCCTTGGCATTCCGATCAATGGGCTCATAAAGTGAAATCTTATATATATCGGGGGAAAAAATGTAGAGATTCCAGAAACCACTGCAAACAACACTATCTCAGCTCCTATATCTAAAACTAATATTATTAATGAAATATAATCAATAAAACTAATTAATTAATGTCACTGTGGGCCTTCTGACGGTTCTAGATAATCTGTTACCAGCTATCTAGAACAGGTATAAAATGTTAATATGTTGCTGGCAGCTTTGCTGGAATGTGTGACTAAAACACCAATTACTGATGAGATGTTTTTGTATGTATAAACGTGTGTATCTGACCACGGTTTAAAGGGGGGGGGGGGTAGCCGAGGGGTGGTCAGAGGTGGCCACTACCCTCCTATCATGACGTATAGCTACCTCTCTGGCCATCTCGGTTGAGACAGTTACTCACCATTAATTAGCCACCAGAGGATTTCTCTCTGCCTTCTCTAGAACGGTGCTATCAGGGAGTTACTGGTACGCTGTGAGCTGGATGATGAGGATGATGACGATGATGCCTGAAATGATCAGCTTGCTGTTTCTGCAATAAACTAAACAAACAGATGCTTGTCAAAACAGCAGCCTTGTTCATTCTGCTTAGAGAAGCAGTTATTACTTCTACATTAGAGGAACACAGTTATCAGCACCCACATACATGTTTACATGAGTATAGACATATAACTGATACAGTATTAGAGTGAAATGAGAAGTTTATTATGAGAAACACTGTACAGCTGAAAGGCTCTAGTTCCTTGTTGGTTCTCTGGATACAAGATGAGATCCAGTTGGAGACATACAGGTTCCATCTGACATCCTGCAGCCCATTTACCCACAGATGTTGCAGCTGGTCCTGTAGATCCTAAACACTTATAGGTGCTGAAGCTGGGACCCATAAATGCTGGACTGGTGATAAATCTGGTGAGCGGGCAGGATAAGGAAGTGTTGGGATCTGGTGGAGACGTTCCTGGGAACAGATTATTCTGCTGAACAATGTCAGCTGGAAGTTCTGCCATGAAAGGAAACACATGTGGACGTCCAGCATATGACCCTCATATCCCTACTAGGGGGTCCGACTGTCGTAGCGATGCTCCCCAGGTCATCACACCAGCAGGTGGGTCAGTCAGTGTGTTGCTCCACAGCAAAGGCAGGACTGAAGCGTCACCATGAGGCTCCATACTCAAACCCGACCGGCGTCGGACCCCGAACAGATCCTGGCTTGTTGATGGATCAAATTATTTTCTCACAGACTCTGGGAGACCAAACACACTCCACACAGACACTGGGAGACCGTACAAACTCCACACAGACACTGGGAGACCATACACACTCCACACAGACACTGGGAGACCATACACACTCCACACAGACACTGGGAGACTGTACACACTCCACACAGACACTGGGAGACCATACACACTCCACACAGACACTGGGAGACCATACACACTCCACACAGACACTGGGAGACCATACACACTCCACACAGACTCTGGGAGACCGTACACACTCCACACAGACTCTGGGAGACCGTACACACTCCACACAGACACTGGGAGACCGTGCACACTCCACACAGACACTGGGAGACCGTACACACTCCACACAGACTCTGGGAGACCATACACACTCCACACAGACACTGGGAGACCATACACACTCCACACAGACACTGGGAGACCATACACACTCCACACAGACACTGGGAGACCGTACACACTCCACACAGACACTGGGAGACCTTACACACTCCACACAGACACTGGGAGACCATACACACTCCACACAGACACTGGGAGACCTTACACACTCCACACAGACACTGGGAGACCGTACACACTCCACACAGACACTGGGAGACCATACACACTCCACACAGACACTGGGAGACCGTACACACTCCACACAGACACTGGGAGACCATACACACTCCACACAGACACTGGGAGACCGTACACACTCCACACAGACACTGGGAGACCATACAGACTCCACACAGACACTGGGAGACCATACAGACTCCACACAGACACTGGGAGACCATACACACTCCACACAGACACTGGGAGACCAAACACACTCCACACAGACACTGGGAGACCGTACACACTCCACACAGACACTGGGAGACCAAACACACTCCACACAGACACTGGGAGACCAAACACACTCCACACAGACACTGGGAGACCGTACACACTCCAAATCTAATTCTTTAGAGAGTGACAATATTTAAACAATATTAAATAAAACTATTTCATGTGTTTTTTTAACATCGTTAATTAGTAATGTTATTAGCTGCTGTTTCAGTTTATTGTCAGTGATTTGCTGCTCCACTAAAACGCTGGGTCTGACCTGTCCACCCCGCCGCCGCGCAGCAGGACGCTAACAGCACCTGAAAAGAAGGAGTGGAGAGAAAAGAAGGAGTGGAGAGAAAAGAAGAAGGTTCCGTTTGCACTGACGTTGATGCTGAAACCTCCGTGTACGCGAGTGAGATAATCTTTCACACCAACTGCATCAAATTAGAGCAGAGCAGCACTCCACACTCATAAATACCGTATCAAAGCCCGCCGGCACTCGCAGGGAAACGGGTGAGAAACGCAAGTGCACTCCATTCTCAGCAGAACGAGGGAGTCCGTGCAGACGAGAGTCAGCGGCCGCGTCTGGAATACAGGTCTGAGCGCTCGGCTTGTAAAGACTCAGGAATTCAAACCACATGCTGGACACACAACTCCTTATGCCTTTATTAATCTTCAGCAGGAATACTGAACAAAGCTATTCATTCTCTACTATACAGCACGGGTCAAAGGTCGGGGGGGTTACACAGAGGCCTAAAGGGGCTCCAGGTCTTAGCAAATGCACGACTAGCACACGTACATCAAATACATTCAAGACTGAACACATACAATCAAAACACACACCTGAACTGGAGCTCCTGAAAACCTGCATCCCACAACTTTATATACGAAACTCATGAGTAGCTACGATGACGTAAAGGGGAATTCCACCAGTTTATCAAAATCTTTATTATTCAGTATTGGAGGTGTAAACAACTCAGTGGTGGTGATGGTGTTTACAGTGGTGGTGATGGTGTTTACAGTGGTGATTGTGTTTACAGTGGTTGGTGGTAATGTTTACAGTGGTGGTGATGGTGTTTATAGTGGTGGTGATGGTGTTTACAGTGGTGGTGATGGTGTTTACAGTGGTGGTGATGATGTTTACAGTGGTGATTGTGTTTACAGTGGTGGTGATGGTGTTTACAGTGGTGGTGATGGTGTTTACAGTGGTGGTGATGATGTGTACAGTGGTGGTGATGTTTACAGTGGTGGTGGTGGTGTTTACAGTGGTGGTGATGGTGTTTACAGTGGTGGTGATGATGTGTACAGTGGTGGTGATGTTTACAGTGGTGGTGATGTTTACAGTGGTGGTGATGATGTTTACAGTGGTGGTGATATTTACAGTGGTGGTGATGGTGTTTACAGTGGAGGTGATGATGTTTACAGTGGTGGTGATATTTACAGTGGTGGTGATGGTGTTTACAGTGGTGGTGATGGTGTTTACAGTGGAGGTGATGATGTTTACAGTGGTGGTGATATTTACAGTGGTGGTGATGGTGTTTACAGTGGTGGTGATGGTGTTTACAGTGGAGGTGATGATGTTTACAGTGGTGGTGATGGTGTGTACAGTGGTGGTGATGGTGTGTACAGTGGTGATGATGGTGTTTACAGTGGTGGTGATGGTGTTTACAGTGGTGGTGATGGTGTTTACAGTGGTGGTGATGGGAACCAGGGGTTACCATGTCTACAACACATACATACACATTTACTATCAAACCCATCAGTGAACCTCACTCACTCAATATCTCACTCACTTTCACAATCATTAAATCATTCAGCTCCTCCTCCATTCATTAGATCAGTTACTCACTCATTCATTATTTCAGTCACTCATTAATTATCTCACCTACTAATTTATTTTCTCACTCACGTGTGCATATAATATCTTACCCACTCGTTCATTCATTCATTAACTCACTCATTTATTTACTCACTTATTCAATATCTGATTCATGCATTCATTCTGTATCTCAGTGTCTCACTCATTCATTAACTTACTCTGTCATTAAACTCACTCTTGCATTTTATTCACTCGTGCATTCATTCATACACACATTGGTCCATTATCCCATTCTCTCCCTCCTTTTTACAATTACTCATTCATTCATTAACTCCCCCCATTTTTACTCATTCACTGATTACCTCACTCCCTCACTCGCTAGTGTCTCTCTGCTGACCTGTGTGGGTGATGAAGTGATGACTTTAATTTTCCAGCAGTGCACTACATGCCTGATACAGATCCATCTGGGATACCGAGGGTCAGCACTCACTCCCTCAGTCACTCATTCACTCTTTCTGTGTTCCATCTCCATCTTCCTCCCCGTCTCTCACTCTGCAGAGTGTTTCCAATCATATCTGTCTCAGGATCTGTGTTAGTCAGGCGGGCTGCAGCTCTGAAAGGGTATCTGGGGAGAACATTGGGGGCTGGAGACTGCAGGCTTTGTGGCTTTGGGCAGTCGAGTGCAGGAAGAGTGTTCAATATTCCACCTGCACAGGTGAGTCTCTCTCTGTGGCACTGATAGGACCTGCCTGGGTAATGCTGATGTGAACTGTTTTGAAATTCCTCCAGACTGGCTGGATGTGACAGGAAAACAAGATAAGAGGAGATCAGAGGAGTGTGACTCGGCTCAGATAGCGCTGGCCATCGTCCGCAGAAGGGGAGGGTCTCAGGGGCTGATTTATTTTATCACGGAAAGAAGAGTTCGTGCTAGCAGATCATTTATGAAGTCTATCGTACAGGAAAGCCTAGCTTGAGCTTTCAATAACAGGCCACTTTATTGGAAACACCCAACTTGTGCTTCCACAAACTGGACACTTTATTAGAAACACTTTCCTTCTGCTGCCACTAACTGGCCATTTTATTAGAAACACTTTCCTTCTGCTGCCACTAACTGGCCATTTTATTAGAAACACCTACCTTGTGTTTTTAACAAATGGCCACTTTATTAGAAACACATACCTCGTGTTTCCACTATCTGGCCACTTTATTAGAAACACCTACCTCATACTTCCACTATCTGGCCACTTTATTAGAAACACCCAACTCGTACTTCCACTATCTGGCCACTTTATTAGAAACACCCACCTCGTGCTTCCACTAACGAGCCACTTTATTAGAAACAACTACCTCGTACTTCCAATATTTGGCCACTTTATTAGAAACACCCACCTTGTGCTTCCACGAATGAGCCACTTTATTAGAAACACCAATGTTGAGCATTCATACTTCTTGGCCACTTTATTAGAAACATCTACCTTGTGCCTCCACTAATTGGCCACTTTATTAGAAACACACACTTTGTGCTTCTACTAACTGTCCACTTTATTAGAAACACCTAGCTTGTGCTTCCACTAATTGGCCACTTTATTAGAAACACCCACCTTGTGCTAGCTTGCCTGTTTTCTCTGAAGTCTAATGTAATAAGTATTTTTTTGCTACTATAAAACCCATCAAGGTATATATATATATGGTTGGGGGAGAGAGAGGGTATAAGAGAGATAGTAAAGGGGGATACAGATATATATCTATATATGTATGTTCATGTACACACAGTAAACTATAGGTTGCCGGTAACTACAGTAATATTTAATAAAGGATTATTGTGAAGCTACAGATCAGACTCGTATTCTATAACTGGGCAGGAGGAACGTTATTTTGATATATTTTGAAACTCACCTGCAGCCCCTCGGGCCGGCTCTGCGTGACCGCTTCCACAGAGCTCAGGAGTGAAGACGGGAGAGTGCCAAGAGTTTCTGCTTCACCAGTGCAGAGAGAGAGAGAGAGAGAGAGAGAGAGAGAGAGAGAGAGAGAGAGAGAGAGAGCGCAGTAACTCCTCAGATTGATCGAGCTGCCGGCCGAGTCGGACCAAAACCCTTATCTCTGCTGGGGACACAGCAGGTCAGGGACCAGCGGCTGGATTAATAATGCCTATTGATATCACTGAGTTCTGAACACCTTTCATACTCGCACACACGCAGACCAGAGCCTCGCTGGAGCCCAGCTTCTTCTGGAGGATGGGGGGGAGTGGAGGGGGGGGGTTAAGGGCTAGGTCAGTAAAAACTCAAATTTGCACTGTATCCTTTGTTAAATCCAAACATAAACAATCAAGGAGTCTGCCTCTTCAGTATTAGGAGAGGGAATGTGAGCTGCTCGTTACTGTTACAGTGAAAAGTAGCTTCGCTACATTTAATTAACCAACAGATAAACATTAAACCTTTAATCCTTCTTCAAACGCTCTCTAGTCTCTCTTCAGGATTAAATACGGTTCTATACAGAACCAAAAGAGTTCTGCTACAGTAACAAACACAACATCAGAACAATCTACCAGCCGAGTCCTGAGTCAGTTAAAGTACTCATTAGTGTAGTAGTGAAGTATAGAAGTGTATTATTAGTGTAGTAGGTGAAGTATAGTAGTGTATTATTAGTGTAGTAGGTGAAGTATAGTAGTGTATTCATTAGTGTAGTAGGTGAAGTATAGTAGTGTATTATTAGTGTAGTAGGTGAAGTATAGTAGTGTATTCATTAGTGTAGTAGGTGAAGTATAGTAGTGTATTCATTAGTGTAGTAGTGAAGTATAGAAGTGTAGTCATTAGTGTAGTAGGTGAAGTATAGTAGTGTATTCATTAGTGTAGTAGTGAAGTATAGAAGTGTAGTCATTAGTGTAGTAGGTGAAGTATAGAAGTGTAGTCATTAGTGTAGTAGGTGAAGTATAGAAATGTATTCATTAGTGTAGTAGGTGAAGTATAGTAGTGTATTCATTAGTGTAGTAGGTGAAGTATAGTAGTGTATTCATTAGTGTAGTAGGTGAAGTATAGAAGTGTAGTCATTAGTGTAGTAGGTGAGTATAGTAGTGTAGTCATTAGTGTAGTAGGTGAGTATAGTAGTATATTTATTAGTGTAGTAGGTGAAGTATAGAAGTGTAGTCATTAGTGTAGTAGGTGAGTATAGTAGTGTATCATTAGTGTAGTAGGTGAAGTATAGTAGTGTATCATTAGTGTAGTAGGTGAAGTATAGTAGTATATTTATTAGTGTAGTAGGTGAAGTATAGAAGTGTAGTCATTAGTGTAGTAGGTGAGTATAGTAGTGTATCATTAGTGTAGTAGGTGAAGTATAGTAGTATATTTATTAGTGTAGTAGGTGAAGTATAGAAGTGTATTATTAGTGTAGTAGTGAAGTATAGTAGTGTATTATTAGTGTAGTAGGTGAAGTATAGTAGTGTATTTATTAGTGTAGTAGGTGAAATATAGAAGTGTATTATTAGTGTAGTAGTGAAGTATAGTAGTGTATTTATTAGTGTAGTAGGTGAAGTATAGAAGTGTATTCATTAGCGTAGTAGGTGAAGTATAGAAGTGTATTATTAGTGTAGTAGTGAAGTATAGTAGTGTATTATTAGTGTAGTAGGTGAAGTATAGTAGTGTATTTATTAGTGTAGTAGGTGAAGTATAGAAGTGTATTATTAGCGTAGTAGTGAAGTATAGTAGTGTATTTATTAGTGTAGTGGGTGAAGTATAGTAGTGTATTCATTAGTGTAGTAGGTGAAGTATAGAAGTGTATTCATTAGTGTTGTAGGTGAAGTATAGAAGTGTTTTATTAGTGTAGTAGTGAAGTATAGTAGTGTATTTATTAGTGTAGTAGGTGAAGTATAGTAGTGTATTCATTAGTGTAGTAGTGAATTATAGAAGTGTATTCATTAGTGTAGTAGGTGAAGTATAGAAGTGTATTATTAGTGTAGTAGTGAAGTATAGTAGTGTATTTATTAGTGTAGTAGGTGAAGTATAGTAGTGTATTCATTAGTGTAGTAGGTGAAGTATAGTAGTGTATTCATTAGTGTAGTAGGTGAAGTATAGTAGTGTATTCATTAGTGTAGTAGGTGAAGTATAGTAGTGTATTCATTAGTGTAGTAGGTGAAGTATAGAAGTGTATTATTAGTGTAGTAGGTGAAGTATAGTAGTGTATTCATTAGTGTAGTAGGTGAAGTATAGAAGTGTATTCATTAGTGTAGTAGGTGAAGTATAGAAGTGTATTATTAGTGTAGTAGGTGAAGTATAGTAGTGTATTCATTAGTGTAGTAGGTGAAGTATAGAAGTGTATTCATTAGTGTAGTAGGTGAAGTATAGAAGTGTATTATTAGTGTAGTAGGTGAAGTATAGTAGTGTATTATTAGTGTAGTAGGTGAAGTATAGAAGTGTATTCATTAGTGTAGTAGGTGAAGTATAGAAGTGTACTCATTAGTGTAGTAGGTGAAGTATAGTAGTGTATCATTAGTGTAGTAGGTGAAGTATAGTAGTGTATTATTAGTGTAGTAGGTGAAGTATAGTAGTGTATTCATTAGTGTAGTAGGTGAAGTATAGAAGTATAGTATTAGTGTAGTAGGTGAAGTATAGTAGTGTATTAGTGTAGTAGGTGAAGTATAGTAGTGTATTATTAGTGTAGTAGGTGAAGTATAGTAGTGTATTAGTGTAGTAGGTGAAGTATAGTAGTGTATTATTAGTGTAGTAGGTGAAGTATAGTAGTGTATTATTAGTGTAGTAGTGAAGTATAGTAGTGTATTATTAGTGTAGTAAGTGAAGTATAGTAGTGTATTAGTGTAGTAGGTGAAGTATAGTAGTGTATTATTAGTGTAGTAGGTGAAGTATAGTAGTGTATTAGTGTAGTAGGTGAAGTATAGAAGTGTATTCATTAGTGTAGTAGGTGAAGTATAGTAGTGTATCATTAGTGTAGTAGGTGAAGTATAGAAGTGTATTCATTAGTGTAGTAGGTGAAGTATAGAAGTATAGTATTAGTGTAGTAGGTGAAGTATAGTAGTGTATTATTAGTGTAGTAGGTGAAGTATAGAAGTATAGTATTAGTGTAGTAGGTGAAGTATAGTAGTGTATTATTAGTGTAGTAGTGAAGTATAGTAGTGTATTATTAGTGTAGTAGGTGAAGTATAGAAGTATAGTATTAGTGTAGTAGGTGAAGTATAGTAGTGTATTATTAGTGTAGTAGGTGAAGTATAGAAGTATAGTATTAGTGTAGTAGGTGAAGTATAGTAGTGTATTATTAGTGTAGTAGGTGAAGTATAGTAGTGTATTATTAGTGTAGTAGGTGAAGTATAGAAGTGTATTCATTAGTGTAGTAGGTGAAGTATAGAAGTGTATTCATTAGTGTAGTAGGTGAAGTATAGAAGTGTATTATTAGTGTAGTAGGTGAAGTATAGTAGTGTATTATTAGTGTAGTAGGTGAAGTATAGTAGTGTATTATTAGTGTAGTAGTGAAGTATAGTAGTGTATTATTAGTGTAGTAGGTGAAGTATAGAAGTATAGTATTAGTGTAGTAGGTGAAGTATAGTAGTGTATTATTAGTGTAGTAGGTGAAGTATAGAAGTATAGTATTAGTGTAGTAGGTGAAGTATAGTAGTGTATTATTAGTGTAGTAGGTGAAGTATAGAAGTATAGTATTAGTGTAGTAGGTGAAGTATAGTAGTGTATTATTAGTGTAGTAGGTGAAGTATAGTAGTGTATTCATTAGTGTAGTAGGTGAAGTATAGTAGTGTATTATTAGTGTAGTAGGTGAAGTATAGAAGTGTATTCATTAGTGTAGTAGGTGAAGTATAGAAGTGTATTCATTAGTGTAGTAGGTGAAGTATAGAAGTGTATTATTAGTGTAGTAGGTGAAGTATAGTAGTGTATTATTAGTGTAGTAGGTGAAGTATAGTAGTGTATTATTAGTGTAGTAGTGAAGTATAGTAGTGTATTATTAGTGTAGTAGGTGAAGTATAGAAGTATAGTATTAGTGTAGTAGGTGAAGTATAGTAGTGTATTATTAGTGTAGTAGGTGAAGTATAGTAGTGTATTCATTAGTGTAGTAGTGAAGTATAGTAGTGTATTATTAGTGTAGTAAGTGAAGTATAGTAGTGTATTCATTATTGTAGTAGGTGAAGTATAGAAGTATAGTATTAGTGTAGTAGGTGAAGTATAGTAGTGTATTATTAGTGTAGTAGGTGAAGTATAGTAGTGTATTATTAGTGTAGTAGGTGAAGTATAGAAGTGTATTATTAGTGTAGTAGTGAAGTATAGTAGTGTATTTATTAGTGTAGTAGGTGAAGTATAGTAGTGTATTCATTAGTGTAGTAGTGAATTATAGAAGTGTATTCATTAGTGTAGTAGGTGAAGTATAGAAGTGTATTATTAGTGTAGTAGTGAAGTATAGTAGTGTATTTATTAGTGTAGTAGGTGAAGTATAGTAGTGTATTCATTAGTGTAGTAGGTGAAGTATAGTAGTGTATTCATTAGTGTAGTAGGTGAAGTATAGTAGTGTATTCATTAGTGTAGTAGGTGAAGTATAGTAGTGTATTCATTAGTGTAGTAGGTGAAGTATAGAAGTGTATTATTAGTGTAGTAGGTGAAGTATAGTAGTGTATTCATTAGTGTAGTAGGTGAAGTATAGAAGTGTATTCATTAGTGTAGTAGGTGAAGTATAGAAGTGTATTATTAGTGTAGTAGGTGAAGTATAGTAGTGTATTCATTAGTGTAGTAGGTGAAGTATAGAAGTGTATTCATTAGTGTAGTAGGTGAAGTATAGAAGTGTATTATTAGTGTAGTAGGTGAAGTATAGTAGTGTATTATTAGTGTAGTAGGTGAAGTATAGAAGTGTATTCATTAGTGTAGTAGGTGAAGTATAGAAGTGTACTCATTAGTGTAGTAGGTGAAGTATAGTAGTGTATCATTAGTGTAGTAGGTGAAGTATAGTAGTGTATTATTAGTGTAGTAGGTGAAGTATAGTAGTGTATTCATTAGTGTAGTAGGTGAAGTATAGAAGTATAGTATTAGTGTAGTAGGTGAAGTATAGTAGTGTATTAGTGTAGTAGGTGAAGTATAGTAGTGTATTATTAGTGTAGTAGGTGAAGTATAGTAGTGTATTAGTGTAGTAGGTGAAGTATAGTAGTGTATTATTAGTGTAGTAGGTGAAGTATAGAAGTATAGTATTAGTGTAGTAGGTGAAGTATAGTAGTGTATTATTAGTGTAGTAGGTGAAGTATAGTAGTGTATTATTAGTGTAGTAGTGAAGTATAGTAGTGTATTATTAGTGTAGTAAGTGAAGTATAGTAGTGTATTAGTGTAGTAGGTGAAGTATAGTAGTGTATTATTAGTGTAGTAGGTGAAGTATAGTAGTGTATTAGTGTAGTAGGTGAAGTATAGTAGTGTATTATTAGTGTAGTAGGTGAAGTATAGTAGTGTATTATTAGTGTAGTAGTGAAGTATAGTAGTGTATTATTAGTGTAGTAAGTGAAGTATAGTAGTGTATTAGTGTAGTAGGTGAAGTATAGTAGTGTATTATTAGTGTAGTAGGTGAAGTATAGTAGTGTATTAGTGTAGTAGGTGAAGTATAGAAGTGTATTCATTAGTGTAGTAGGTGAAGTATAGTAGTGTATCATTAGTGTAGTAGGTGAAGTATAGAAGTGTATTCATTAGTGTAGTAGGTGAAGTATAGAAGTATAGTATTAGTGTAGTAGGTGAAGTATAGTAGTGTATTATTAGTGTAGTAGGTGAAGTATAGAAGTATAGTATTAGTGTAGTAGGTGAAGTATAGTAGTGTATTATTAGTGTAGTAGTGAAGTATAGTAGTGTATTATTAGTGTAGTAGGTGAAGTATAGAAGTATAGTATTAGTGTAGTAGGTGAAGTATAGTAGTGTATTATTAGTGTAGTAGGTGAAGTATAGAAGTATAGTATTAGTGTAGTAGGTGAAGTATAGTAGTGTATTATTAGTGTAGTAGGTGAAGTATAGTAGTGTATTATTAGTGTAGTAGGTGAAGTATAGAAGTGTATTCATTAGTGTAGTAGGTGAAGTATAGAAGTGTATTCATTAGTGTAGTAGGTGAAGTATAGAAGTGTATTATTAGTGTAGTAGGTGAAGTATAGTAGTGTATTATTAGTGTAGTAGGTGAAGTATAGTAGTGTATTATTAGTGTAGTAGTGAAGTATAGTAGTGTATTATTAGTGTAGTAGGTGAAGTATAGAAGTATAGTATTAGTGTAGTAGGTGAAGTATAGTAGTGTATTATTAGTGTAGTAGGTGAAGTATAGAAGTATAGTATTAGTGTAGTAGGTGAAGTATAGTAGTGTATTATTAGTGTAGTAGGTGAAGTATAGAAGTATAGTATTAGTGTAGTAGGTGAAGTATAGTAGTGTATTATTAGTGTAGTAGGTGAAGTATAGTAGTGTATTCATTAGTGTAGTAGGTGAAGTATAGTAGTGTATTATTAGTGTAGTAGGTGAAGTATAGTAGTGTATTCATTAGTGTAGTAGGTGAAGTATAGAAGTGTATTCATTAGTGTAGTAGGTGAAGTATAGAAGTGTATTCATTAGTGTAGTAGGTGAAGTATAGAAGTGTATTATTAGTGTAGTAGGTGAAGTATAGTAGTGTATTATTAGTGTAGTAGGTGAAGTATAGTAGTGTATTATTAGTGTAGTAGTGAAGTATAGTAGTGTATTATTAGTGTAGTAGGTGAAGTATAGAAGTATAGTATTAGTGTAGTAGGTGAAGTATAGTAGTGTATTATTAGTGTAGTAGGTGAAGTATAGTAGTGTATTCATTAGTGTAGTAGTGAAGTATAGTAGTGTATTATTAGTGTAGTAAGTGAAGTATAGTAGTGTATTCATTATTGTAGTAGGTGAAGTATAGAAGTATAGTATTAGTGTAGTAGGTGAAGTATAGTAGTGTATTATTAGTGTAGTAGGTGAAGTATAGTAGTGTATTATTAGTGTAGTAGGTGAAGTATAGTAGTGTATTCATTAGTGTAGTAGGTGAAGTATAGAAGTGTATTCATTAGTGTAGTAGGTGAAGTATAGTAGTGTATTATTAGTGTAGTAGGTGAAGTATAGTAGTGTATTCATTAGTGTAGTAGGTGAAGTATAGAAGTGTATTATTAGTGTAGTAGGTGAAGTATAGTAGTGTATTATTAGTGTAGTAGGTGAAGTATCTACATTACATTACATGTGTAGCTCCAGTGCTGTAACTAAAGAGGTGAACTTTCTTCTTTAAGTGTGTAAGTGTTCTGAGCTCTCTGGTGAAGGGAGAACTTCGTGGTCTGGATCTGCTGCTTTCTATAATCATGTTTGTGCTTCATGAAACACGGCGGGGATTAGCAGTGTGGGAAAAACACAGAACAGCAACAAAACGAGAGCTACAACAACACACGACATTCAGTTCATCCTTATCTTTCAGCAGCGCAGACCACCATATTCACACATCAAGCACACACTCTAATGAAGAGATTACAGTAATCTGTGTGTGTCGCTGCTCTGTGTGTGTGTGTGTGTGTGTGTGTGTGTGTGTGTGTGAAGCCCACAGTCTGGTGAATGCCCAGTGTGGGATTATGCTGTCTCAGTGTACATGGTGCTGGAATATAAATACACTGTTTGCTGCTGCAGAGTGTGTTTCTGTCTGGTGGACACAGAAGCAGCAGAAACAGGTTTCTTCATATTAATACCATCCTAGATCTGGAGACCCATACCAATCACACCCAGCCTGAGCTCCTACTCACTGGCCACTTTATTAGAAACACCTACCGTGTGCTTCCACTAACTGGCCACTTTATTAGAAACACTTACCATGTGCTTTCACTAACTGGCCCATTTATTAGAAACACTTACCATGTGCTTTCACTAACTGCCCACTTTATTAGAAACACCTACTATGTGCTTCCACTAACTGGCCACTTTATTAGAAACACCTACCGTGTGCTTCCACAAACTGGCCACTTTATTAGAAAAACCCACCTTGTACCTCCACTGACTGGACACTTTATTAGAAGCACCTACCGTTTGCTTCCACTAACTGGCCACTTTAGTAGAAACACTTACCATGTGCTTTCACTCCCTGGCCACTTTATTAGAAACACCTTCTGTGTGCTTCCATTAACTGGCCACTTTATTAGAAACACCAACCTTGTACTTTCTGTATCTGGCCACTTTATTAGAAACACCCACCTTGTGCTTCTACTAACTGGCCACTTTATTAGAAACACCCACCTTTGCTTCCACTCACTGGCCACTTTATTAGAAACACTTACCATGTGTTTCCACTGGAAACCTATCTAAATTGCTGATGTGTTAATGTAAATCAGAGTGTGCAGCAGTGTAATTGAAGGCCAGGCGCTGCAGCTCTAACGCGCTGACGTTCTTCCTCCTCGTCTGTGACTCGCTGCACGTTCCCACTGCGTTCTGCATTCTCCCTCCACGCCGACGCTCAGAATCACAATATCTAAAACATCTTATTCTGCACTTTCTCTCGTCTTCATGAGCGCGCAGAAACACTCTAATCTCTGCATCTTAATTAATTTTACTGCGCAACTGAGGATCTTACAGTGAGGAAGGATTGGGATATTGGAATTCCCCTGCAGTATCCCGCTCCCTAATGGGGGATTAGAGATGCACACAGTGCGGAAACCCTGTCAAGTCAAGTCAAAGTTTATTTATGTAGAGCTTAGAACCAAGACTCCAACGGGGAACACCTCCTCCTCTCGGTTCACACCGGACAGAGAAACAATAACACAATGAGAGCAATACAAACAGAGTACAAGGGTGTGTTGGTTGCAATGGTTCTAAATGGGTTCCATATTGGACAAAAAAGAAACAGTCTACATGTTCTGTCATCAATCTGAAGAACCCTTTCCACGAGCAAAGAACCATTTAAGTATACATGCTTCTAAAGAACGCTTTAGGAACCATCTTAAACTGTGACTTAAGTGATGTTGTACTGTTGCTATGATGCTGCCTGGACTGACTACTAGAGTAATATTGCGCTGTTGCTATGATACTATGATGCTGCCTGGACCGACCACTAGAGTGATGTTGAACTGTTGCTATGATGCTGCCTGGACCGACCACTAGAGTGATGTTGAACTGTTGCTATGATACTATGATGCAGCCTGGACCAACCACTAGCGTGATGTTGCGCTGTTGCTATGATACTATGATGCTGACCACTGGACTGACCACTAGAGTGATGTTGCGCTGTTGCTATGGTGCAGCCTGGACCGACCACTTGAGTGATGTTGCGCTGCTGCTATGATGCTGCCTGGATCGACCACTAGAGTGATGTTGTGCTGTTGCTATGATACTATAATGCTGCCTGGACCGACCACTAGAGCGATGTTGAACTGTTGCTATGATACTATGATGCTGCCTGGACCGACCACTAGAGTGATGTTGCGCTGTTGCTATGATACTATGATGCTGCCTAGACCGACCACTAGAGTGATGTTGAACTGTTGCTATGGTGCTGCCTGGACTGATCACTAGAATGATGTTGCACTGTTGCTATGATGTTGCCTGGACCGACCACTAGAATGAGGTTACACAGTTGCTATGATGTTGCCTGGACCGACCACTAGAGTGATGTTGCACTGTTGCTATGATGTTTCTTAGCCCAACCACTAGAGTGATGTTGCACTGTTGCTATGATGTTGCCTAGACTGACCACTAGAGTGATGATGCACTGTTGCTATGATGTTGCCTGGACAAACAATAACACAATGAGAGCAATACAAACAGAGTACAAGGGTGTGTTGGTTGCAATGGTTCTAAATGGGTTCCATATTGGACAAAAAAGAAACAGTCTACATGTTCTGGCATCAATCTGAAGAACCCTTTCCACGAGCAAAGAACCATTTAAGTATACATGCTTCTAAAGAACGCTTTAGGAACCATCTTAAACTGTGACTTAAGTGATGTTGTACTGTTGCTATGATGCTGCCTGGACTGACCACTAGAGTAATATTGCGCTGTTGCTATGATACTATGATGCTGCCTGGACCGACCACTAGAGTGATGTTGAACTGTTGCTATGATACTGCCTGGACCGACCACTAGAGTGATGTTGCACTGTTGCTATGATGCTGCCTGGACCGACCACTAGAGTGATGTTGAACTGTTGCTATGATACTATGATGCAGCCTGGACCAACCACTAGCGTGATGTTGCGCTGTTGCTATGATACTATGATGCTGCCTGGACCAACCACTAGAGTGATGTTGAACTGTTCCTATGATACTAAGATGCTGCCTGGACCGACCACTAGAGGGATGTTGCACTGTTGCTATGATGCTGCCTGGACCGACCACTAGAGTGATGTTGCACTGTTGCTATGATGCTGCCTGGACCGACCACTAGAGTGATGTTGCACTGTTGCTATGATGCTGCCTGGACTGACCACTAGAGTGATGTTGCACTGTTGCTATGACGCTGCCTGGACCGACCACTAGAGTGATGTTGTGCTGTTGCTATGATACTATAATGCTGCCTGGACCGATTACTAGAGTGATGTTGAACTGTTGCTATGATATTATAATGCTGCCTGGACCAACCACTAGAGTGATGTTGCACTGTTGCTATGATGCTGCCTGGACCGACCACTAGAGTGATGTTGAACTGTTGCTATGACGCTGCCTGGACCGACCACTAGAGTGATGTTGCACTGTTGCTATGACGCTGCCTGGACCGACCACTAGAGTGATGTTGAACTGTTGCTATGATACTATAATGCTGCCTGGACCAACCACTAGAGTGATGTTGCGCTGCTGCTATGATGCTGCCTCGATCGACCACTAGTGTGATGTTGTGCTGTTGCTATGATACTATAATGCTGCCTGGACCGATTACTAGAGTGATGTTGAACTGTTGCTATGATACTATGATGCTGCCTGGACCGACCACTAGAGTGATGTTGCGCTGTTGCTATGATACTATGATGCTGCCTGGACCGACCACTAGAGTGATGTTGAACTGTTGCTATGGTGCTGCCTGGACCGATCACAACAGTGATGTTGCGCTGTTGCTATGATACTATAATGCTGCCCGGACCAACCACTAGAGTGATGTTGCACTGTTGCTATGATGCTGCCTGGACCGACCACTAGAATGATGTTGCACTGTTGCTATGATGTTGCCTGGACCGACCACTAGAGTGAGGTTACACAGTTGCTATGATGTTGCCTGGACCGACCACTAGAGTGATGTTGCACTGTTGCTATGATGTTTCTTAGCCCAACCACTAGAGTGATGTTGCACTGTTGCTATAATGTTGCCTAGACCGACCACTAGAGTGATGATGCACTGTTGCTATGATGTTGCCTGGACAGACAACTAGAGTGATGTTGCACTGTTGCTATGATGCTGCCTGGACCGACCACTAGAGTGATGTTGCACTGTTGCTATGATGTTTCTTAGACCGACCACTAGAGTGATGATGCACTGTTGCTATGATGTTGCCTGGACCGACCACTAGAGTGTTGTTGCACTGTTGCTATGATGCTGCCTGGACCGACCACTAGAGTGATGTTGCACTGTTGCTATAATGTTTCTTAGACCGACCACTAGAGTGTTGTTGCACTGTTGCTATGATGCTGCCTGGACCGACCACTAGAGTGATGTTGCACTGTTGCTATGATGTTGCCTGGACCGACCACTAGAGTGATGTTGCACTGTTGCTATGATGTTTCTTAGACCGACCACTAGAGTGATGATGCACTGTTGCTATGATGTTGCCTGGACAGACAACTAGAGTGTTGTTGCACTGTTGCTATGATGCTGCCTGGACCGACCACTAGAGTGATGATGCACTGTTGCTATGATGTTTCTTAGACGGACCACTAGAGTGATGTTGCACTGTTGCTATGATGCAGCCTGGACCGACCACTTGAGTGCATTATGGCTATGATGCAGCACTTCAGTCGGGTCCGGTTGGTTTAGCGTATCAAACCATCAGTCTTCGGGTTACAAGGCTGCTTCCCCCACGTCCAGCCCACCACTGCCCCAAAAGGCAGGGCTCAAAGGGGCCGTAGGCCTTTTACACCTGAAGTGAGAAACGTATCCCTAGACCACAAAGCCATCCCACAAAGATCTTGCTTGTCCTCCTGAACAGGGACTCCATGAGGAATCTACAGAGAGAAATGCACCAAGATGACTTTAGAGTAAGATTTTATTCCGTTAACTCCATTAACATCCCCTACGGGTTATCAGTGAGTTTATTCTTCTCCTGTCAGGTTACTGTTTTGAAGTTAAAGCCAGGCCACTTCTTTTAACACCCTGTCATGAGGACGAGTGGGACGTGTTGGGCGTTACAAGCTGAGACATGAAGAAGAGTCTGCAGCTCAGCTCCAAGACACACAGGACATATACTATGTGCAAATCAAACCCAGTTCAACAAACATGGTCAATTTCAGTATTTAAATTATTCTCTGATGTTCTATATAGAAGGTTTGTGTGTCGTTGGTCACCGAGATGTGGTTCTACACCCATTTACACTCTTTGTTCTGGTTCTAGAATGAAACTAATGAATATTTAGATAAGCTCTCACTGGCTGGTTTAAGGTGGTGATGATCATACAGAAGCAACATAGACTAAATAAAATGAGCCTCTATATTAATAAGCTCCGCTAGTCATTAACATTACCTGTACTAGCTACTCTCTTTGATCTGGACATCAAACACAAAGTAGATTAAAGGTGTCTCTGTGAAACTTTCAGTTGAAGATGATCTGCTTCAACCAGCACACAGTGATCCACTCACACAGCATGGCTGCTACTTCCAGTCACTGTTGGAGGTTGTGGTGCTAATAAAGGTGGAGCTGCTCGTCTCTTCAGTCTCTTCAGTGTTGAACGCTGAGCTGAAGCTGCTCCATGGTGTCCGAGTGTTGGAGAAACTGTCCGGAGTGAAACGTACAGACTGCAGAGTTAAAGTTGTTCAGATTCAAGATTCAAGAGTTTTATTGTCATATGTACAGCAGAACAGACAGTTACACTGTACAATGAAATTCTTACTTTGCTGCTCCTCCATTCACCAATAGATAAGATAACAAATAAAAGAAATAAAAAATATATATACAAAATATACAAAGTATAACAATATAAGTTGAAGTAGATAAAAATATTTTTATAGTTAAAGAATAAAAAATAAAAGTTATGTGTGCTTTTATGTGCAAGTAATTCTGTTAAAGATGTGGGAAGTTCAGCAGCTGGTTTTGGGAATTCTCCGTTCCACCTTAAACGCTGCTGTGGTTCCATTCTGGCGTCTGTACAAGCTGCAGTGTTTAAGGTGGAACATTAGATGAAGAATGTGGAGAAGAGGAACTTCAGGCTGGTTCTATGTCTAAATTTACATATCAGCATGACTGTGATGTTCCAGCATCAGTACCTGACCTCACTAACACTCAATCAAATCCTCACAGCAATGTTCAACACCAATACCTGACCTCACTAATACTGATTTAGAATAATTGTTGTTCTGTAGTCTTCTACACTGTATAGTTCTTTATTTTCTGTGCTATAAATACAGTTTCTGCTGTTAAACATCACACGTCTTGACTTTCTCACTGGGTTCCTGAACTAACAGCTTCTTCTCTTTACATTCCAGCTTTTGTGGGTTTTCTTGATGCTGGACTCTGAGTTTCTGGGTCTGCTGTGTTCTGACCTGGAGATCTGGATCAGCATTAGGTATTTATTAATATACTGCTCATCTCCCATTAATACAAAAGGCTAATTGTATGCAAATGCAGTTCATTAAGCGACTAGCTGTGTGATTAGTTACGTGATTATGTAATTAAACTGCGTTTAATGATCTCTCCACACTAAACACAGTTTAAGGTAAACTGCTCGGCCCGTGTGATTCGGAAGCAGCTGGCTGTTTTTAGCAGCAGCCTCCTCGCTCCCAGCGGGGCTCGTTAGAGTTTCCTCTGTTCCTGCGTCTGCTCATCAGGTGCGGATGCTGAAACTACAGGCTGTCACTCAGGAGGAGGACCCGGGCAGCGCTCACAGAAGACCTGCGGTCAGCTCGCTGTCTGGGAGGGTGGACAGAAGGGTTGCCGCAGTGACGGGAGGCGTTGAGTGGTCGGCGGTCCCGGTTTTCGGCGGGCAGGTGGGTTAAAACCGTACGTGCTGGTAAGATTTCTATACATCACAGTACAGCGTGTGGTATAGACTGCTTATCAGAGGGAGCTGTGCAGGGAGCTGCTGACTGCTCAACTCCGCGGGGTCCGCCGCCTCTGTTTACATCCACACTCTGGCTTCCCACCATGGAAGCCTGGAGCGGGGGGCCCCGACGGGGTTCCGTTCCCGGATCCTGTTCTTCCCTCCGGCACTCCTGCTGAACATCAGAACGGCACTCAGGGGCCACTTTTAAAATTTAGAATTTAGAATGTAATTCATAATTTAAAGTTCATAGTTAACCCATCTGTGCAGTGAAACACACACTCACTAGTGAACACACCCACTAGTGAACACACTCACTAGTGCACACACTCAATAGTGAACACACACATTAGTGAACACACTCACTAGTGAACACACACATTAGCGAACGCAACCATTAGTGAACGTACCCACTAGCGAACACACACATTAGTGAACATACCCACTAGAACAGACACATTAGCGAACACACCCATTAGTGAACACACCCACTAGTAAACACACACATTAGTGAACACACATAATAGTGAACACACCCACTAGTGAAGATACACAATAGTAAACACATCCACTAGTGAACACACACATTAGTGAACACACCCAATAGTAAACACATCCACTAGTAAACACACTTTAGTAAACACACCCACTAGTGAACACACACAATAGTGTTATTGGTCAGGGTCAGGAAACTCACTCCGTCCTCTTATTGGTCAACGTCAGGGAACTCACTCTGTCCTCTTATTGGTCAACGTCAGGGAACTCACTCCGTCCTCTTATTGGTCAGGGTCAGGGAACTCACTCTGTCTTCTTATTGGTCAACGTCGGGAACTCACTCTGTCCCTCTTATTGGTCAACGTCAGCCAACTGGTGTGTTGGTGTGTTGGTGGACCTCGATACCGAGGAGCTCCACAACGTCTGTGGTTTGGTTTTCTTTTACTGTCCTGTGGATCAACCAGCACCACACACTCAACTCCGCCCCTCTCGTCATTAACGTTACGCTGTTTACTCTTACTGACCACCAGCACCATCAGCTCAGCTTCTCCTTCACCAGTTCTCCTGTTTCCACGTTAAATGGAGGTGCAGGTACGTTCTGGCTCCTGCTGCACTGTTTGAGGTGGAACAGGAAAACTGGTGAATGGCCCAAGAAACTGGAACAGGAAGTTCAGTCTCTAGTCCTGACCGCAGATGAAGGGTCAGACGGTTCTGCTGCTGGTTTCTGGTCAGTTTCTTGTTTTTTTCTCCTCATGAACTAAAACTTTTGGTACTAGATAAAAGCTCTTGGTGGTTTTTAAGTTTTTGAGGAACCATAAACAGCATAAACCATAGACATTATAAGAGAGTGTGATAGCGCCCCCTTCCTGCCTGCCAGTTACAGTCCACAGCAATGCAGACGTCATTTGAAGGCTAAACAACAATGGCTGTGTCTCAAATCCTACTGAGCTCCTACATAGGCAGCATTTTACATCATAGTATGCACTCCCGACATGTAGACTGTCCCAATACTTACATACCTTAAACATGCTGCTACTGAGGAACCTTATTTACACCTGATTTTAAGAAAGTATTGGACTCTTCCTCAGCCGCTAAGACAATCCCATGATGCTAATCTAGGAGCAGTGAAGTGGTTTTAAAATGTGGGCGGGAACAAGCCGTGACGCAGTCTCTCTCTAACTAGAGCGTCTCAGTAATCTGTTTTATGAGGAGAGATGAGGAGAGAACGCTGATACTTACACACTCACTACCTAGACAGCCTACTTACACACTCACTAGGGTTTGGGACAGACCCCGACATGGGGCTGGTAACATTACAAAGGAAGCATGTTATGATTAAACTGTTTATCTTGAAAGTCACTGCAGCGTTAAAGAGGCAGCGGCTCGTCGTACATACAGAAATCTGAATGAGGCAGTCGTAAAAGAATGAGGCAGAATGACTGAAATAGTTGATTGATTGAATAATAGTCAACAGATTAATCGATTAAAGATAAAAAGATTAGTTGCAGCTCTAGTGGAGAGTGACCCTAACTCATCCCATATGCTTCTCGGACAGGGGGAATGGAGGGGGGATCTCATTTTTCATTCGTGTTGCTGATAAATAAAGAACACATGCTCGCCATCCTTTTGATTTTCCTCCCTAATCCTTTCGGTCATAAATCAGCCGGGTCTGGGGCTCTGCAGGGCTGTGGTGTGGGGGGGGTGTAGGGTCTTTAGCAGAGGGGTGTGGAGAGGTGAGAAGGGAGAGAGGGAGCGGTGAATTTCCTGATGGATGGAGAAGCTGCAGTTCTCTCTGAACTGACTCTCAGCGCTCCTTAAAGCCACAGCTTCCCGGTCCTTCCTGCATGATTCAGAGTTTTCCTTTCTGGTGGAGTTTCCACTGTTTTCGTCTCCAAGGCTTTCACAGTGATGCAGAAATCTGTAAACAGTGCAGGACTACTCTTAAGCTCAGAGTATACTTCAAACCAAAAGAAGAACTAAACAAAATCAAAGTACTGCAGAACAGACTGCACAACAAGGTGGAGATCATGACCAATCACAGTCAGGGGGAGGTCTCAGAACAAACAAGGTGGAGATAGAGACCAATCACAGTCATGGGGGAGGTCTCAGAACAAAGGAGGTGAAGAACGAGACCAATCACAGTCAGGGGGAGGTCTCAGAACAAACAACGTGGAGATCAAGACCTATCACAGTCAGGGGGAGGTCTCAGAACAGATGAGGTCAAGATCAAGACCAATAACAGACAGGGGGAGGTCTCAGAAGAAACAAGGTGTAGATCAAGACCAATCATAGTCAGGGGGATATCTCAGAACAAACAAGGTGAAGATCAAGACCAATCACAGTCAGGGGGAGGTCTCAGAACAAACAAGGTGGAGCTAGAGACCAATCACAGTCATGGGGGAGGTCTCAGAACAAAGGAGGTGAAGAACGAGACCAATCACAGTCAGGGGGAGGTCTCAGAACAAACAACGTGGAGATCAAGACCTATCACAGTCAGGGGGAGGTCTCAGAACAGATGAGGTCAAGATCAAGACCAATAACAGACAGGGGGAGGTCTCAGAACAAACAAGGTGAAGATCAAGACCAATCACAGTCAGGGGGAGGTCTCAGAACAAACAAGGTGGAGATCGAGACCAATCACAGTCAGGGGGAGGTCTCAGAACAAACAAGGTGGAGATCGAGACCTATCACAGTCAGGGGGATGTCTCAGAACAAACAACGTGGAGATCAAGACCAATCACAGTCAGGGGGAGGTCTCAGAACAAACAACGTGGAGATCAAGAACAATCACAGTCAGGGGGAGGTCTCAGAACAAACAAGGTGGAGATCAAGAACAATCACAGTCAGGGGGAGTTCTTTGAACAAATGAGGCAGAAGTTGGGATTAATCACAGTCAGGGGGAGGTCTCAGAATAAATGGGGCGGTGATTAGAACCAATCAAAGTCAGTTGGAAGTCTCAGAAAAAACAAGGTAGTTATTAGGACCAATCACAGTGAGGGGGAGGTCTCAGAGCAAACATGGTGAAGGTATGGACCACCTTCAGCACAGTCACCGCTAAACCGTCCATTAAGGACTGTATAAACGGTACAGGAGTGCTGGCAGCTGAACTGGAGTACAGATGTGGGCCAGCTGTGGGTTGATCAGGAAAATGACTGGGCAGTGAAAATGTGGAGAGAACAGAACTGCATTCCAGCTTAAAGATTTCATGTGAAACATGGTGGTGGCAGTATCACAGCGTGGGACTGTTTCACTGCTGCTGGACCAGGACAGCTTTCTATAGGAGCATGTTGGAGCATTTATCTGTGGACTGCACCTCAACAGAAGGTGGTCCTGCAAAAAGACAACAATCTTAAAAACATCAGTTAGTTGACCAAGTATGGTTAAAGCAGAAGGAAGAACATTTCTTCCTGTTTAAGGTTTCCTAAAGACCACCTAAATGAGTCAGAAGACCCCTGAAATAAGGTTAGAAAAGACTTAAATGACAGATGTTTGTGACCCAGCACCACATTTCAGCATCTCATCCCTACATTGAAGCATGGTGGTGGTAGTTTTACAGTTTGAAGCTGTTGTGCTGTTATTGGAACAGAGCAGCTTGCATTGATTTGATGGAGCCATAAATTATTTATTGTTTCAAGAAATTCTACAGGAGAATTTTAGAGCATCTCAGAAAGACCCCAACCCTAAAACACCAGTTAGTCTACAAAGAAGAGTTGAAGAAGAAGAAATGTTGGCATGTCGGACTAAAAGTCCAGATCTTAATCCAATAGATCTCAAACCAATCTAACTGCTGCCTTGTTTTATGGTTGCCAGAACCACTGGCAAGGGGCAGTCTTGTGGTGGAGACCCCTAACCACCAACTGCTCCCCAAGTACTTTTGCTAGGGCTGCCCTCCACTCCGAGAAAGTGTGCTCACTGCCCCCTAGTGTGAGTGTGTTCACTAGTGGTGTGTGTTTGGGGTGGCGAATAGTTCTAATTATAATTCTGGAGATGTGGTTTGATCTCCGGCCTTTACTAAAGAACACATTGTTAAAGAGCACAGAGCTCTAAAGGTTAGCTGCAGGGTGAGTTCTTCAGGCTAGCCGAGGCAGGCCGGTCCAGACACCGTTCCTTTAACTGTGAATATTCAGTCATAATAACAATAAACCCGATTGCTGAAATTGTTATTCTAGGACTGGAAGGTGTGACTGATTGGTTTCCAGGGTGTGTTGCGTGGCGTGAGAGCTGGCAGTCACGCAGAGCACGAGTTCAGAAGATATTAAAAGAATGTCAGTCAAGCTCAACTGCTAGACATTTTGTTTCTAAATGTGACAGTCAATGTCTTAGCGAGGGTGATAAAAGAACGCACGGCATGCTGGAGATGTTTATCATTCCAGGACGTCTGAGAGAAGACACGAACTCTCAGCAAGTCCAAACAGGTTCAAAGAAAACCAACCATCAGTTCAAACACAGTCCAACCCTCAACCAGAGACACTCATCACGCCGCTCCACCAAAACCCCACCCGTCCAGCTCTGTTTGGAGATGCTTACAGTCTGAAATTAGCATCTCCTTTAGTTTCAAAGAACAAAGAAAAACATAGAAATCATCAGAGCTTTTTATTTAAACCAGCCCTGAAATATAAACACTGAGTGACACTGACGTTGAATGTTTACTTAGTTTTACCTTTGGCTTGTTTTTATGAAAAACAAATAAAATAAAAAAATAAGAAGAAAACAAAACCGGGTGAATTTACATTAATTATCTTTCTTTTATGAGTCACGTCTTAAAACACCACAATTCTTTTCAACTCAGTGAATTCAATGTCACCTGGTTATATCACTCCTAGACATTATTATAAGACAAATTAAGATAAAAGGAATTAATAAATTGAATCAATAAATAATTTGGCTTATAAGATATAATAGTTTAGCTTGAACTTTACTTTAAATTGACAAATTTAATGTAAATTTAATGTAAATTTAATGTAAATAGTAATATAGCACAGCACTGCAATCCAAGTTATGATATTAAGTAAATGTAAAACAGAAATGTATATAATCGCTGCATCAGAACTGAACCTCACATCTAACTTACTTAGCTTTTAATGTAAGTCAGTGGAACCGGATATCTTTCCAAGTAATTGAGTCATTTCTAAATCCACTCATTATAAAGTTTACATGCAATGTTAAGAACAACAAGTACTTTTAGATTACATTCAAAAAATGTTTTTTCCAACAACAGAAGTTACAATAAAATTAAAATTAAATTAAAAATTTAAATGAAATAAAAATGAAACTAAGTCTAATACATACATATTTTGTGGTGTTATTTCATCTTTACATTGACTCAAAAATCATCACATTTTTAAAATGGAATAATGTGTAATATAATGTAAATATAATGTAAAAATACTGTAATATAATCATATACATAATATACACCACTGGTCAAACATTTTAGAAGTAGTGTACATGTATGTACATGTAAAATAAAAGTATTAATCTGTTATTTTGGATTTAGGACTGAGAGGGCCGAACGATCTGCAGTGATTATATTCAGATAATAATAGAATTATTCAGATTTGGCACGTGTAACTCATGTTAACAGATCAGGTTAACAGATTGATTTTCATTTCTAAATATTTTTTTTTCACCCACATTGTTCAGAACTAATCACTTTATAGTGACGTTATACAGTTTTATTGATCAGTTAAAGTTTCAGTAGCTGCTGTAAAACAGTATCAGTATTTTTATCCTCTACAAAAACTAATAAGTGAGTTATGTAGTTATGATGACGCTCACATTCGACCCAGCACAGTTTTACAGGTTAATTAGACGAGACGCCTCAGCGACGGAGACAGATTCTATTATTAACCTCACTGAACCTCGGGAGCTTTTAGAAGTCTTCTCTACAGCCAAGAAAACTTCCACAACACACAAACGTTCTAGAGTGAAAATTAGTGAACACACGTCTGCACAGTCCGAAATACAATACAGCATATTTCTCTTCAATTTAACAATACAGCATATTTCTCTTCAATTTTACAATACAGCATATTTCTGTTCAATTTAACAATACAGCATATTTCTGTTCAATTTTACAATACAGCATATTTCTCTTCAATTTTACAATACAGCATATTTCTCTTCAATTTTACAATACAGCATATTTCTCTTCAATTTTACAATACAGCATATTTCTCTTCAATTTAACAATACAGCATATTTCTGTTCAATTTTACAATACAGCATATTTCTCTTCAATTTAACAATACAGCATATTTCTCTTCAATTTAACAATACAGCATATTTCTCTTCAATTTAATTCACAGTTTTCATTTATTTGCTGAAAATAAATTTAGTTTGTATACAGGTTGACTTAAAATCTGGCTGCACTAGCAAAAATGATTTGACATTGTTTAATACAATCTAAACTATATTTTAACAGTTATTGGAGTTTAAACTTTTAATGTGAATTAAAACGCTTCTTATTGCAGAAATCTTTCTTATGAGCAGATCTCATTCACCTGAGAGGAATAGAGACCCTAATATCATCAATATCATAAATTTACTCAAATAGTGATCTAGAAATGCAGCTGATTTAAAATGAATGTGCATAAACTTTTACACATATACATTATAGTTTTAATTTACACTAGTGTTTTGAATATAAAATATTGTTTTAAAATAATGTACTGTTTTTTAAATTATTTTATATGCTTGTAATAAAATCTCTTTACATTAATTTACACTAAAAGTAAGGAAAGCGTTGCCCTCTTCTGTGAACTTGAATTTGCGTTTAAATATCATTATTAAAAATAATCTCCAAAATTATAAACTTTTAGCATAAACTCTTAAGTGCAGTGTAAGTCAATGGTTCAAAGTAATTGTTCAAAGCAGTTTTAGATTATTTTTATTGGTCCAATCATCATGAAATTGATGCTAGGTTTTCTTTGGACAGCAACAATATGCATTCTGCTACATTTAGTGCACAGTTTACAGATATTACACTTTATGTAGAGCTATTATTATAGAGTTATGTTTATATTATTTATATATATGTTGTGTTTTTGTTCCCAACATGTGAAGTTCAGTAAATAAAGCGTAACTGTTTATTAGAACATTTGTTCCCTGTAGAGGACGTGGATTATAAACATTTAAATATTGTATTAAATGTATTAAATACAGAACAGATAAAGCATGTGAGGCTGTGATCCGTCAACAGTTCACGCTGATTAGAACAGAAGATTACTTTAATGTAAAACTACAGCCTGTGTTTGTTGTTGTTGCTGCTCATAAAGCTGTGTTTTAATAACAATTAATAATTTGGACCAAAAAAAGTTCAATTAAAACTTGTTTTTAATTGTAAATCATGTTTTACAGACTTATAAATGTAAAGTTTAACCAATTCTAATCAATTATAGCTTTTTAAAAGAGAGTGTCTAAACCCAAAATTCTATTGATCTCAGGTAAGAACTTTATTATTGTTGTATACTTTTCGTACTGCTTCTCAATAAAAATAAATATTCTGTTAATATTAACAGAGAATCTATAAGATTATTTTTAATTTTCACTGGAATTTACTGCAAATGTACAGTTTTAAGGTGGTGTAAAGCTAAAGGTGGTTTGAGGAGATACAGTAGATCTACAGTGATGCCCATAGTACCGTGGGGCAGTGAGAGCTCCAGCGTGGCCTCGAGGCAGATCTGAGTCAGTGGTGAAGCTTCAGCCTGAGCCTGTTTGTGTTTCATTAAATAAATCTCGCTCAGTCGTCCAGACGTCCGGCCGCTGTCACTCGCAGCGTTCGCTCGGCCAGCACTTCCTCCGTCTGATTGATGACTGAATACTTTACAAAGACAAGCTTGAAAAGCAGAAGGAGATTAAAATCTCGGATGTAAACAGACGACTAAAGCACTCAACTGGAAACGCACCAACGTATGAACATATCTTTGTTTTCACCAACACAAATACGGGTCAGTGTTCGGGTCAGGAGCTCATACAACAGCGCTGTCGTACTGGAGCCACATGAGCAAAGTTTAATTGTCAGTTTTGATCTTTTGATTGTTTTTTAAATGCAACTGAATTCAAATACAAAATGTATTTTATTCATAATTTTATTTGTATTTTCTTTCCAGTGTGCAGAGAAACAGTATGTACAGTATATACAGTATGTTCTCTATAAAGAAAATCATCTAAACCAGACTTTCCCAAAGATTAACATAGTCATTTTTTAACATAATATAAATAAACCCACTGTTTCCTACATTGGGTGAGAATGTTGTGATAGAAAGTCTCTAAAATTACATGGAATAAACCTAGTTATATTTACGTACATTGAAAGTATAGAAAGTTGTTGTTCTCTCCTGTAAAGCTACTATTGTAGGTGTATGTCTTTTTTTGTTTTTGTTTTTTTAACAGATGATTAGGGTAACAGTAATAAAAGTTATATAAAAATTTAATTCTGAGATAGAAATTGACCCAAAACCCTGAATCTACTTTACCACTCTCGTAAAACTGACAGAAAGCTTTACATAATCTAAAGATTTTTTAAACTCCAATATAAAGTAACACAACATTCAGGACTGTAGATGGAATGTAGCCACAATCATTGGGTCCATCTCAAACCCTAGTGAGTGTGTAAGTAGGCTGCCTAGGTAGTGAGTGTGTAAGTAGGCTGTCTAGGTAGTGAGTGTGTAAGTAGGCTGTCTAGGTAGTGAGTGTGTAAGTAGGTTGTCTAGATAGTGATTGTGTAAGTAGGCTGTCTAGGTAGTGAGTGTGTAAGTAGGTTGTCTAGGTAGTGAGTGTGTAAGTAGGTTTTCTAGGTAGTGAGTGTGTAAGTAGGCTGTCTAGGTAGTGAGTGTGTAAGTAGGTTGTCTAGTTAGTGAGTGTTTAAGTAGGTTGTCTAGGTAGTGAGTGTGTAAGTAGGCTGTCTAGGTAGTGAGTGTGTAAGTAGGTTGTCTAGATAGTGATTGTGTAAGTAGGCTGTCTAGGTAGTGAGTGTGTAAGTAGGTTGTCTAGGTAGTGAGTGTGTAAGTAGGTTTTCTAGGTAGTGAGTGTGTAAGTAGGCTGTCTAGGTAGTGAGTGTGTAAGTAGGTTGTCTAGTTAGTGAGTGTGTAAGTAGGCCGTCTAGGTAGTGAGTGTGTAAGTAGACTGTCTAGGTAGTGAGTGTGTAAGTAGGCTGTCTAGGTAGTGAGTGTGTAAGTAGACTGTCTAGGTAGTGAGTGTGTAAGTAGGCTGTCTAGGTAGTGAGTGTGTAAGTAGGCTGTCTAGGTAGTGAGTGTGTAAGTAGGTTGTCTAGATAGTGATTGTGTAAGTAGGCTGTCTAGGTAGTGAGTGTGTAAGTAGGTTGTCTAGGTAGTGAGTGTGTAAGTAGGTTTTCTAGGCAGTGAGTGTGTAAGTAGGCTGTCTAGGTAGTGAGTGTGTAAGTAGGTTGTCTAGTTAGTGAGTGTTTAAGTAGGTTGTCTAGGTAGTGAGTGTGTAAGTAGGCTGTCTAGGTAGTGAGTGTGTAAGTAGGTTGTCTAGATAGTGATTGTGTAAGTAGGCTGTCTAGGTAGTGAGTGTGTAAGTAGGTTGTCTAGGTAGTGAGTGTGTAAGTAGGTTTTCTAGGTAGTGAGTGTGTAAGTAGGCTGTCTAGGTAGTGAGTGTGTAAGTAGGTTGTCTAGTTAGTGAGTGTGTAAGTAGGCCGTCTAGGTAGTGAGTGTGTAAGTAGACTGTCTAGGTAGTGAGTGTGTAAGTAGGCTGTCTAGGTAGTGAGTGTGTAAGTAGACTGTCTAGGTAGTGAGTGTGTAAGTAGGCTGTCTAGGTAGTGAGTGTGTAAGTAGGCTGTCTAGATAGTGAGTGTGTAAACAGATTACTGAGACGCTCTAGTTAGAGAGAGACTGCGTCACGGCTTGTTCCCGCCCACTGCAGCACGACACCAGTGGTCTAGCTGGTTGCTAAGCTACCGGCCAGCATCCAAAACAATAGCCGAGTCTTAAAACTCCGCTAGCATAAATGCTAATGTCTGGAGTATAAAGTGTAAATGGTGAAGGACTCGTTACAGAGTTGATAATTAAAAACTGTTTTGTGTGATTTTATGACCAGAAACTCATTAAAACTCCAGAAAATCAAAATAACATTTTAAAACCACTTCACTGCTCCTAGATCAGCCTGCACTGCATCATGGGATTGTCTTAGCGGCTGAGGAAGCGTTCAATACTTCTTAAAATCAGGTGTAAATAAGGTTCCTCAGTAGCAGCATGTTTAAGGAATGTAAGTATTGGGACAGTCTACATGTTGGGAGCGCATACTATAATGTACAATGCTGCCTATGTAGGAGCTCAGTAGGATTTGAGACACAGCCCATTATATGATACTTACTGTGTTTCCTGTTTAAAAGTTAATTAGTGTAACAGCTGTCTTCATTAATACACACTGTAAAACCGTTTTATTGGTACAACCTAAATTATGTGTATATATACATATATATATATATATTGTTGCTATTCAAATCAGAGGTGTCTAGTAATGAAGTACAAATACTTTGTTTCCTTACTAAAGTAGAAATGTTGGTTATTTATATTTTACTGGAGTAATTTTTACTTCTACTCCTTACATTTACACTCCATTATCTGTACTTTCTACTCCTTACATTTACACTCCATTATCAGTACTTTCTACTCCTTACATTTACACTCCATTATCAGTACTTTCTACTCCTTACATTTACACCCCATTATCAGTACTTTATACTCCTTACATTTACACTCCATTATCAGTACTTTCTACTCCTTACATTTACACTCCATTATCAGTACTTTCTACTCCTTACATTTACACCCCATTATCAGTACTTTATACTCCTTACATTTACACTCCATTATCAGTACTTTATACTCCTTACATTTACACCCCATTATCAGTACTTTATACTCCTTACATTTACACTCCATTATCAGTACTTTATACTCCTTACATTTACACTCCATTATCAGTACTTTCTACTCCTTACGTTTACACTCCATTATCAGTACTTTTTACTCCTTACATTTACACTCCATTATCAGTACTTTCTACTCCTTACATTTACACTCCATTATCAGTACTTTCTACTCCTTACATTTACACTCCGTTATCAGTACTTTATACTCTTTACATTTTAAACATAGTCTCGTTACTCCTATTTCATTACATGTACATTCATTCATATTCATTTACATTCCAGTAAAGATTATTGATAACATGTCTTTGAAGTTTGACTTCATTACAATACTTATAGACGACTAGTCATCATATCTTCTGCTCCATAAACACATGTTAATGTTCAGTAGTAACAGATATGCTTCTTTAATATATTTACATTGTACTAAACTACATTCATGTTTAATGGGTGTATATGGGCTGAAACAGGAAGCCTAGCGCATCCCAAATTTATCAACATTAACATTTTAATATAACATTATAGTCATTATGGCTTTTAGAAGAATGTTTTTTTGGGGAGGTGGGCTAGTGCACTATAGACCCCTGTGATGCGGCCTAAGCTTTTGTGCTTAATGGTATTTCTTTCTTACATTACTTTTACTTTTATACTTTAAGTAGTTCTGAAAGCAGTACTTTTACACTTTTACTGGAGTAAAAAGCTTCAGTTGATACTACAACTTCTACAGAAGTATTTTAAACCCTAGTATCTATACTTCTACCTGAGTAGTGAATGTGAGTACTTCTGACACCTTTGCTCCAAATTAATAATTTGGACCAATCAAAACTTCAATTGTAAAGCATGATCTACAGACTTGTATATGTAAAGTTTAGACAGTTGTAATCAATTTGTTTAAATTAATAAATTAGCTTTTCAAAATAAAGTTGTTTAATTGTGTCTAAACCCAAAATTACTCTCAGGTAAGAAGTTTGTTATTGTTCCATACTTCTGCACTGCTTCTCAATAAAAATGAATGTTCTATTAATATTAATAGAGAATAATAATATAATATTATTTTCATTTTTACTGGAATTTACTACAAAGTAAACTAGCCATTTCATTCCTGTCCAAAAACAAACAAGTATAAAAAATTGTAAATTTTAATTTTCAGCTGTGTGATAGCTCTCTGAGGAAAGGACCAATAGAAACACTCCAAAGCAGCTTCAGATTAAATCTGTTTATGTCGAAAGCTACAGTTTTGGTGGCTGAACACCCAGACTGCTCAGCGCAGAGAGTGAGCTGCGTCTTGTTTAAAGAGTGCTACTCGGTGATAAAGCGTGACGTTCATTACTGAAATAAACGCTGGTGATCACCCCCCACCCCCCACCCCGAGCTCACGCCACCGCGGGGAATTGTTTTCCTTTGTTAATTCTGATATTTGCTGTTTGTTTAGTCCATATGGCTCCTGCTCCACTCCACTGATCTGATCCTCTGGTGGTTAATCTGAGCCGAGATGCCGTCAGAACCACATCGGAACTGTTTCAGAGCTCGGGGGGCGTCAGAGACGTGCAATACTTCCTACATACTGCTGTTCTGTGATATTAACCCTCTCAGGTCCCTCACAGGTCCAGGTTTAGTCTTATCTGACAGCTTGTTCACTAAGAGGAGCGACGCAATCGGGTGGAACTGAACACGTTTGTAAACCAAAAAATATTTGATTCATATTTTTGCCTCATTTTGTCATTTTTAACAGTAAAACAGAATCTAAATTTACTTTATTTTGCAAATATATAATAAAAAATAAGTTAATACTTGAGAGAATCCCTCAGAATTTTAGATTAGGTGTTATTATTGCAGGAAACATTTTTATTTTACTTTTTTTTTATTTGACCTTTCACTTTTTCTAAAATCAGTGTTTAAACTACGAAATATTGTAGAAATTATGTTTATTTATTGTTAAGTTTAGGCTGGAAACCATCAACATGATGAACAAATGATGGTGAAATTATCCAAACACGCCCCAAACTGTGACCAATCAGTAGATTTCACTTAAAATCGAGATGGAGGCAGTGTGTGGAGATGGAGGTGAGGAACAGAGTGGAGGAGATAGAGGTGAGGAACAGAGTGGAGGAGATAGAGGTGTAGAACAGAGTGGAGGAGATAGAGGTGTAGAACAGGGTGGAGGAGATAGATGTGAGGAACAGAGTGGAGGAGATAGAGCTGAAGAACAGAGTGGAGGAGATAGAGGTGTAGAACAGGGTGGAGGAGATAGAGGTGAGGAACAGAGTGGAGGAGATAGAGCTGAAGAACAGAGTGGAGGAGATAGAGGTGTACAACAGAGTGGAGGAGATGGAGGTGAGGAACAGAGTGGAGGAGATGGAGGTGTAGAACAGAGTGGAGGAGATGGAGGTGAGAAACAGAGTGGAGGAGATGGAGGTGAGGAACAGAGTGGAGGAGATAGAGGTGTACAACAGAGTGGAGGAGATGGAGGTGAGAAACAGAGTGGAGCAGATGGAGGTGAGGAATAGAGTGGAGGAGATGGAGGTGAGGAACAGAGTGAAGGAGATGGAGGTGAGGAACAGAGTGGAGGAGATGGAGGTGAGGAACAGAGTGGAGGAGATGGAAGTGTAGAACAGAGTGGAGGAGATGGAGGTGAGAAACAGAGTGGAGGAGATAGAGGTGTAGAACAGAGTGGAGGAGATGGGGGTGAGGAACAGAGTGGAGGAGATGGAGGTGAGGAACAGAGTGGAGGAGATGGAGGTGTAGAACAGAGTGGAGGAGATGGAGGTGAGAAACAGAGTGGAGGAGATGGAGGTGAGGAACAGAGTGAAGGAGATGGAGGTGAGGAACAGAGTGGAGGAGATGGAGGTGAGGAACAGAGTGGAGGAGATGGAGGTGAAGAACAGAGTGGAGGAGATGGAGGTGAGAAACAGAGTGGAGGAGATGGAGGTGAGGAACAGAGTGAAGGAGATGGAGGTGAGGAACAGAGTGGAGGAGATGGAGGTGAGGAACAGTTTGTGTTCCTCTAGTCTTTCATTAGTGGACACAGGACGCCGCCCACAGGACACTGCTGTCTGGATAGTTTTGGTTGGTGGACGATTTTCAGTCCAGCAGTGACACTGAGGTGTTTAAACACTCCAGAAGCAGCCCTGCTGTGTCTGATCCACTCACACCAGCACAACACACACTAACTAACACACCACCACCACATCAGTGTCACTGCAGTGTTTGAGTGACTAGCTATTAGCTTAGCGCTAGCGTACAGAGAAGTGAGTGTTACTGAGCGACTGAGTTGTGATGTTTATGATCAGATTTTTAGTCTGAGCTTAAACAGTCCTGGTTTAACGCTGCGTTCCAGCAGTCTGAGTGCATCAATTGACCCGAAGGTCCGTTAGTTTCTGTTTAACTTCAGTTCTTGTGATTTTCTTATTCCAGCGTTCTTCACTAAATCATAAACAGATGAAATATCAAACCAGTCGAGCGACTCGGAGAAAGAATGTGAACAAATAAACAGTTTGTTAATAAATAGCTCCCTCCGTCTCAGCCTCCTGCAGGTCCTGCTCGCTGCTCTCCTTCAGACATCAGCCACAGAGCCAGAGAGTCGAGAACCGATAAGAACCGACGAGAACACTCAGCAACGTTCTTCCTTCTCAGGACAAACAGGAAGCGCCGGTTCTGGAGTGCAGAGCGTTTGTGATGTAGTTCAGGTTCCATCACGTTTCTGAAAGAGCTTCTCTGATTTTCATCATGTTTCTCTGAGTCTTATAGATCCATACACCTATATAAACATGAATACAAAACATAAACAAAGTCGGGGATTTAACTGGAGAGAGAGAGAAAGGTAGAGCTACAGAGAGAGAAAGAAAGAAAGAGTGTTAGAGAGGGAGAGAGACAGAGAGATGTAAATACAGAGGTAAAGAGAGAGATAGAGAGAGGTAGAGAGAGGAGTAGAGAGAGGAGTAGAGGGAGGAGTAGAGAGAGGTAGAGAGAGGAGTAGAGGGAGGTAGAGAGGTAAAAAGAGGAGTAGAGAGAGGTAAAGAGAGGAGTGGAGGGAGATAGAGAGAGGAGTAGAGGGAGGTAGAGAGAGGAGTAGAGGGAGGTAGAGAGAGGAGTAGAGGGAGGAGTAGAGGGATAGAGAGAGGAGTAGAGGGAGGAGTAGAGGGAGGTAGAGAGAGGAGTAGAGAGAGGAGTAGAGGGAGGTAGAGAGAGGAGTAGAGGGAGGAGTAGAGGGAGGTAGAGAGAGGAGTAGAGGGAGGAGTAGAGGGATAGAGAGAGGAGTAGAGGGAGGAGTAGAGGGAGGTAGAGAGAGGAGTAGAGGGAGGAGTAGAGGGAGGTAGAGAGAGGAGTAGAGGGAGGAGTAGAGGGAGGTAGCGTTCTACACATTTAAATATACAGACACACCACTGAGCAGAGATTATAACACACAGCACTACTTCCTCATCCTCACATACTGGACTGATTCAGCTCCACAATACAGTGACTCACTATCACCTCTTCAGGTACACAGTGGTACTACAGTCACTCACTATCACCTCCTCAGGTACACAGTGGTACTACAGTCACTCACTATCACCTCCTCAGGTACACAGTGGTACTACAGTCACTCACTATCACCTCCTCAGGTACACAGTGGTACTACAGTGACTCACCATCACCTCTTCAGGTACACAGTGGTACTACAGTCACTCACTATCACCTCCTCAGGTACACAGTGGTACTACAGTGACTCACTATCACCTTTTCAGGTACACAGTGGTACTACAGTGACTCACTATCACCTCTTCAGGTACACAGTGGTACTACAGTCACTCACTATCACCTCCTCAGGTACACAGTGGTACTACAGTGACTCACCATCACCTCTTCAGGTACACAGTGGTACTACAGTCACTCACTATCACCTCCTCAGGTACACAGTGGTACTACAGTGACTCACTATCACCTCTTCAGGTACACAGTGGTACTACAGTGACTCACTATCACCTTTTCAGGTACACAGTGGTACTACAGTGACTCACTATCACCTCTTCAGGTACAAAGTGGTACTACAGTGACTCACTATCACCTTTTCAGGTACACAGTGGTACTACAGTGACTCACTATCACCTCCTCAGGTACAAAGTGATACTACAGTGACTCACTATCACCTCCACAGGTACAAAGTGGTACTACAGTGACTCACTATCACCTCTTCAGGTACAAAGTGGTACTACAGTGACTCACTATCACCTCCACAGGTACAAAGTGGTACTACAGTGACTCACTATCACCTCTTCAGGTACAAAGTGGTACTACAGTGACTCACTATCACCTCCACAGGTACAAAGTGGTACTACAGCGACTCACTATCACCTCCACAGGTACAAAGTGGTACTACAGTGACTCACTATCACCTCCACAGGTACAAAGTGATACTACAGTGACTCACAATCACCTCTTCAGGTACAAAGTGGCTAGCTGATTAGCATGCTAAGACATGTTTGCAACATCTCCTTGAGCAGCAATGACAAAGAACTAAACGGTTCTCATCAGTCTTTGTGTTGAGTTTCCTCTGCAAACTCTTCAGGAACCTCCTACAGCTCACTTAGCACCAGAAGATCATTTTCTGAGGTCCTCAGAAATCTGTTAACTAATGCAAAAGACAAATACTTTTATTCATGCTGATTGGCTTTGAGCACAGCGCCCCCTACAGACTGACTTTAAAGTACCACCAATGCGTTTATTCAAATAAATAAATAAATGAAAAATCTTCCGAGCTGATCAAACGACAGGGCTCTGTTCTTTGATACATCACATCGAGTTTCTTCTTCAAAGCATGAATCTGAGGAGATGGCTTGTAGGGGCTCATGTGAAGGTCAGTGGCTAACGACGTTAGCGCTGCTTCAGAAAAAAACCAAAGCAATACATCAGCAGCCAAAAGCATATTGGATTCAATTTGATGTCGGCAGGCGGCGGCTTGCAGAGCGGACGAGATGTATTTTACAAGACTGATGGGGAAACACTGGAAAATCTATTAATTGAAGATGACTTAACGCTAAGTAGTGACCTACAGCTGCACTGAGTCACTGATTCAGCAGCACAACCAGAACGTATGAGACAATGGAGCTCGAGAACACTCTGGACAAGAACCTATATATATATATATATGAGACACAGCCAATCAGAACTGAGCTCATTTACATATCTGAGTCTTAAAGGTGCGGTAACAGACACAGCCTGTTTAACTGGGAGGAATAAAGATAGGCTCCATCACTCTCTACCTCTCTCTCTCTCTCACTCTCTACAGTCCTACCACTCTACCTCTCTCTATCACTCTCTCACTCTCTACAGTCCTACCACTCTACCTCTCTCTATCACTCTCTCACTCTCTACAGTCCTACCACTCTACCTCTCTCTATCACTCTCTCACTCTCTACAGTCCTACCACTCTACCTCTCTCTATCACTCTCTCACTCTCTACAGTCCTACCACTCTACACAAGTAGCTAGTTAGTGGAAGTACAAGGTAAGTGTTTCTAATAAAATGACCAGTTAGTGAAAGTGCAAGGTTAGTGTTTTCAATAAGGTGGACAGTTAGTGGTAGTACAATGTTGCTGTTTCCAATAAAGTGGCCAGTTTATAGAAGTACAAGGTAGGTGTTTCTAATAAAGTGGCTGGTTAGTGGAAGTAGGTGGGTGTTTCTAATAAAGTGGCCAGTTAGCTAAAGTAGGGGGTGTTTCTAATAAAGTGGCCAGTTAGCTGAAGTAGGGGGGTGTTTCTAATAAAGTGGCCAGTTGGTGGAAGTAGGGGGGTGTTTCTAATAAAGTGGCCAGTTAGCTGAAGTAGAGGGGTTTCTAATAAAGTGGCCAGTTGGTGGAAGTAGGGGGGTGTTTCTAATAAAGTGGCCAGTTAGCTGAAGTAGGGGGGTGTTTCTAATAAAGTGGCCAGTTAGCTGAAGTAGGTGGGTGTTTCTAATAAAGTGGCCAGTTGGTGGAAGTAGGGGGGTGTTTCTAATAAAGTGGCCAGTTGGTGGAAGCAGGGGGGTGTTTCTAATAAAGTGGCCAGTTGGTGGAAGTAGGGGGGTGTTTCTAATAAAGTGACCAGTTAAGTGAAGTAGGTGGGTGTTTCTAATAAAGTGGCCAGTTGGTGGAAGTCGGGGGGTGTTTCTAATAAAGTGGCCAGTTGGTGGAAGTAGGGGGGTGTTTCTAATAAAGTGGCCAGTTAGCTGAAGTAGGTGGGTGTTTCTAATAAAGTGGCCAGTTAGCTGAAGTAGGTGGGTGTTTCTAATAAAGTGGCCAGTTGGTGGAAGTAGGGGGGTGTTTCTAATAAAGTGGCCAGTTGGTGGAAGTAGGGGGGGTGTTTCTAATAAAGTGGCCAGTTGGTGGAAGTAGGGGGGTGTTTCTAATAAAGTGGCCAGTTAAGTGAAGTAGGTGGGTGTTTCTAATAAAGTGGCCAGTTGGTGGAAGTCGGGGGGTGTTTCTAATAAAGTGGCCAGTTGGTGGAAGTAGGGGGGGTGTTTCTAATAAAGTGGCCAGTTAGCTGAAGTAGGTGGGTGTTTCTAATAAAGTGACCAGTTAGCTGAAGTAGGGGGGGTGTTTCTAATAAAGTGGCCAGTTGGTGGAAGTAGGGGGGTGTTTCTAATAAAGTGGCCAGTTAGCTGAAGTAGGTGGGTGTTTCTAATAAAGTGGCCAGTTGGTGGAAGTAGGGGGGTGTTTCTAATAAAGTGGCCAGTTGGTGGAAGTAGGGGGGTGTTTCTAATAAAGTGGCCAGTTAGCTGAAGTAGGGGGGTGTTTCTAATAAAGTGGCCAGTTGGTGGAAGTCGGGGGGTGTTTCTAATAAAGTGGCCAGTTGGTGGAAGTAGGGGGGTGTTTCTAATAAAGTGGCCAGTTAGCTGAAGTAGGTGGGTGTTTCTAATAAAGTGACCAGTTAGCTGAAGTAGGGGGGTGTTTCTAATAAAGTGGCCAGTTGGTGGAAGTAGGGGGGTGTGTAATTCTCTGTACCTGTTGATATAAGAAGTGAATGTAAGGGTGTGGAAGGTGAGATAGCTGTTGATCGAGCTGTTTCTCTCTGAACTCTCGGCGCTGTTCTCTAATCTGGACTCCGGCCCAGCGCGCACTGCCGGACCAGATAAGGCAGATTATGTGTGTGTGGTGGCCTGTGTCCAGCCGCTGCCCTGCGCTCGAGGAGAGAGGATTAGCTGGTTTTGGTGGCGGATTTTCAGAAGGAGCTGTGAGGAATCGCTGCTTCATCGCTTTGCCCTCTGAACTCCTGAAGCCTGAAGCAGAAGAAGCAGAGTTTAGCACGAGGTTCCAGCTAGAGAACCTAGGAGTGAGATATCCACCATCATCTCTGACCTCTGAAAAGAACAGGGCCCAATAATTCACACTAAGTCACAGTCACAAACACAGACACGAACACAGTCACAGACACAGTCATAAATACAGACACAGTCACAATCACAAACACAGTCACAAACACAGACACAAACACAGTCACAAACACAGATACAGTCACAATCACAAACACAGTCATAAATACAAACACAGTCACAAACACAGACACAAACACAAACACAGATACAAATGCAGATACAGACACGAACACAAACGCGAACACAGATACAGTCACAATCACAAACACAGACACAAACACAGACACAAACACAGATACAGTCACAATCACAAACACAGACACAAACACAGATACAGTCACAATCACAAACACAGACACAAACACAAACACGAACACAGATACAGTCACAATCACAAACACAGACACAAACACAGACACAAACACAGATACAGTCACAATCACAAACACAGACACAAACACAGATACAGTCACAATTACAAACACACTCATAAATACAGACACAGTCACAATCACAAACACAGTCACAAACACAAACACAGTCACAATCACAAACACAAACACAGTCATAAATACAGATACAGTCACAATCACAAACACAGTCACAAACACAGACACAAACACAGATACAGTCACAATCACAAACACAGTCATAAATACAGACACAGTCACAATTACAAACACAGTCACAAACACAGACACAAACACAAACACCGTCATAAATACAGACACAGTCACAATCACAAACACAGTCACAAACAAACACAGACACAAACACAGACACAGACACGAACACAGTCATAAATACAGACACAGTCACAATCACAAACACAGTCACAAACAAACACAGACACAAACACAGATACAGACACGAACACAGTCATAAATACAGACACAGTCACAAACACAGTCACAAACAGTCACAAACACAAACACAGTCACAAACACAAACACAGACACAAACACAAACACAGTCACAAACACAGACACAAACACAGATACAGTCACAAACACAAACACAGACACAAACACAGACACAGTCACAATCACAAACACAGTCATAAATACAGACACAGTCACAATTACAAACACAGTCACAAACACAGACACAAACACAGATACAGTCACAATCACAAACACAGTCATAAATACAGACAAAGTCACAATCACAAACACATTCATAAATACAGACACAGTCACAATCACAAACACAGTCATAAATACAGACACAGTCACAATCACAAACACAGTCACAAACACAAACACAGTCACAATCACAAACACAAACACAGTCATAAATACAGATACAGTCACAATCACAAACACAGTCACAAACACAGACACAAACACAGATACAGTCACAATCACAAACACAGTCATAAATACAGACACAGTCACAATTACAAACACAGTCACAAACACAGACACAAACACAAACACCGTCATAAATACAGACACAGTCACAATCACAAACACAGTCACAAACAAACACAGACACAAACACAGACACAGACACGAACACAGTCATAAATACAGACACAGTCACAATCACAAACACAGTCACAAACAAACACAGACACAAACACAGATACAGACACGAACACAGTCATAAATACAGACACAGTCACAAACACAGTCACAAACAGTCACAAACACAAACACAGTCACAAACACAAACACAGACACAAACACAAACACAGTCACAAACACAGACACAAACACAGATACAGTCACAAACACAAACACAGACACAAACACAGACACAGTCACAATCACAAACACAGTCATAAATACAGACACAGTCACAATTACAAACACAGTCATAAATACAGACACAGTCACAATTACAAACACAGTCACAAACACAGACACAAACACAGATACAGTCACAATCACAAACACAGTCATAAATACAGACACAGTCACAATCACAAACACATTCATAAATACAGACACAGTCACAATCACAAACACATTCATAAATACAGACACAGTCACAATCACAAACACAGTCATAAATACAGACACAGTCACAAATACAGACACAGTCACAGTCACAAACACAGTCACAAACAAACACAGACACAAACACAGATACAGACATGAACACAGTCATAAATACAGACACAGTCACAATCACAAACACAGTCACAAACACAGTCACAAACACAAACATAGTCACAATCACAAACACAGACACAAACACAGACATGAACACAGTCACAAACACAAACACAGACACAAACACAGACATGAACACAGTCACAGTCACAAACACAGTCATAAATACAGACACAATCACAATCACAAACACAATCACAAACACAATCACAAACACAGACACAAACACAGTTACAGTCACAAACACAAACACAGACACAAACACAGACATGAACACAGAGGGAGAGAGGTAAAGAGAGAGGTAGAGTGGCTGGACTGTAGAGAGTGATAGAGAAAGAGAGAGGTAGAGTGGTAGGACTGTAGAGTGAGAGAGTGATAGAGAGAGGTAGAGTGGTGGAACTGTAGAGAGTGAGAGAGTGATAGAGAGAGGTAGAGTGGTAGGACTGTAGAGAGTGAGAGAGTGATAGAGAGAGGTAGAGTGGTAGGACTGTAGAGAGTGAGAGAGTGATAGAGAGAGGTAGAGTGGTAGGACTGTAGAGAGTGAGAGAGTGATAGAGAGAGGTAGAGTGGTAGGACTGTAGAGAGTGAGAGAGAGAGAGAGAGGTAGAGAGTGATAGAGCCTATCTTTATTCCTCCCAGTTAAACAGGCTGTGTCTGTTAACACACCTTTAAGACTCAGATATGTAAATGAGCTCAGTTCTGATTGGCTGTGTCTCATTAAAAGGTAGTGTGGCCCCTAGTGACACATTTTTAATTATTTATGTAAAACAGAAAATATTTTATTTTAAAAAATCAAAGAAAATTATTAGTTTTTAATGAACGTTTTAAGAAGCACTGCGTACCCGACTGCCCACCGCTGCGGGGGAGTGACCCACCACTTTATTAGAAACAGTTTCAGATTGATTTCCTGTCACAGACCTGATGAGATCGATAGAGAGAGAGAAGGAGAGAGAGAGAGAGAGAGAGAGAGAGAGAGAGAGAGAGAGGAGGGGGGAGACAAAGAGAGAGAGACAGAGAGAGAGATAGAAGGGGGGCAGAAAGAGAGAGAAAGAGAGAGAGAGAGAGAGAGAGAGAGAGAGAGAGAGAGCCTGTCCCGTCGTTGTAATGAACACATTACTCTGTGTCTCTATTGATATTTGATGAAGATCCAAAAGACAATTAAGCTGTTTCTCTCTTCTGCTTCATCACAGCTCACAACACAACTCACAACACAGCTCAACACAACTCACAACACAGCTCACAACACAGCCCAGCACAACTCACAACACAGCTCAACACAGCTCAACAGAGCTCACAACACAACTTACTACACAACTCACAACGCAGTTTACAACAGCTCAAAACACAGCTCACAACACAACTCAAAACACAGCTCACAACACAACTCAAAACACAGCTCACAACACATCTCACAACACAGTTCACAACACAACACAGCTCAACACAGCTCACAACACAACACAGCTCAACACAGCTCACAACACAGCTCAACACAACTCACAACATAGCTCACAACACAGCTCACAACACAGCTCAACACAGCTCACAACACAGCTCACAACACAGCTCAACACAGCTCACAACACAGCTCAACACAGCTCACAACATAGCTCACAACACAGCTCACAACACAACTCAAAACACAGCTCACAACACAGCTCAACACAGCTCACAACATAGCTCACAACACAGCTCACAACACAACTCAAAACACAGCTCACAACACAGCTCAACACAGCTCACAACACAGTTCACAACACAACACAGCTCACAACACAACACACAACATAGCTCACAACACATCTCACAACACAGCTCAACACAGCTCACAACATAGCTCACAACACAACTCAAAACACAGCTCACAACACATCTCACAACACAGCTCAACACAGCTCACAACACAACACAGCTCACAACACAGTTCACAACACAACTCAAAACACAGCTCACAACACAGCTCAACACAGCTCACAACACAGTTCACAACACAGCTCACAACACAACACACAACACAGCTCACAACACATCTCACAACACAGTTCACAACACAGCTCACAACACAGCTCACAACACAACACACAACATAGCTCACAACACATCTCACAACACAGCTCAACACAGCTCACAACATAGCTCACAACACAACTCAAAACACAGCTCACAACACATCTCACAACACAGCTCAACACAGCTCACAACACAACACATCTCACAACACAGTTCACAACACAGCTCACAACACAGTTCACAACACAACACAGCTCACAACACAACACACAACACAGCTCACAACACATCTCACAACACAGTTCACAACACAGCTCACAACACAGCTCACAACACAGTTCAACACAGCTCACAACACAGCTCACAACACAGTTCACAACACAGCTCACAACACAACACACAACACAGCTCACAACACATCTCACAACACAGTTCACAACACAGCTCACAACACAGCTCACAACACAGTTCAACACAGCTCACAACACAACTCACAACACAGCTGTGAGAGCAAGTCACCGGTGTAGTTAATACAGTGACCAGTTTAGTTAATACAGTGACCGGTGTAGTTAATACAGTAACCAGTATAGTTAATACAGTAACCAGTTTAGTTAATACAGTGACCGGTGTAGATAATACAGTGATCGGTGTAGTTAATACAGTGACCAGTATAGTTAATACAGTGACCAGTATAGTTAATACAGTGATCGGTGTAGTTAATACAGTAACCAGGGTAGTTAATACAGTGACTAGTATAGTTAATACAGTGACCAGTGTAGTTAATACAGTAACCAGTATAGTTAATACAGTAACCAGTGTAGTTAATACAGTGACCAGAGTAGTTAATACAGTGACCAGTATAGTTAATACAGTGACCAGTGTAGTTAATACAGTAACCAGTGAAGTTAATACAGTGACCAGTGTAGTTAATGCAGTAACCAGTGAAGTTAATGCAGTGACCAGTGAAGTTAATGCAGTGACCAGTATAGTTAATACAGTGACCAGTGTAGTTAATACAGTGACCAGTATAGTTAATACAGTGACCAGTGTAGTTAATACAGTGACCAGTATAGTTAATACAGTGACCAGTGTAGTTAATACAGTGACCAGGTGTAGTGTTCTTCACCTCACACTGTTAAATATTTATCACTGATCTGATCTGAGCGGTAATACATCAGCGAGTGTGGACGCTATTGATCGCCTCCCTCCCTGTTACTCCTGCGGAGGAGCTGGTGGGTAGCTGTGCAGGAGAAAGCGAGTGTGAGAGGCGCTGAGCGGAGACTCTCTCCTTTACGGGCCCGTTCGGGCGGCTGGGAGTCCGGAAGGCTTTTACTCCACGTTTAAAGTGAGTTACAGCCGAGAGGAGGCGTTTCACTACAGCCTCCGCAGCGAGACCGCTCCACATTACCCCCTATTAAAGTCCCTGATGTGGAAAGGCCGCGTGTTGGAGCGACTTTTATAGGGGGTCTGGAATGTGGGCGGGGCTTCAGCAGAGTTTAACAGGGGGTCCGGGACGGAGAGGAGGGGGTGCAGGAGGGGGGTGGAGAGTGGAAGCAGACGCTGTAAGCTCTTACAAGTCACGGCTGAGTAAGAGCAGAAAGCCTGACCACTGGGAGACCACTGGGAGACCGCAGAGGAGACGCTGCAGCTCTCTCTCCTCTTTTTATGCCTTTCATTCTCTCACTCGTTATTAATCCCTCGTTCACATTCTTCCTCTCCTCCTCCTTCAGTCAGCTCTTCTCCTGTTCACCTCCTGACGCTCATTCTCTTCCACTCGTTTTCTCCTTCACAATTTTTACCTTTGCATTTATTCGCTTTTCTCTCTTTCTTTTTTCTGTCTCTCACTCCATCATTTCTCCTCCTCTCTTTCACTCCCTCGCTCTTTCCTTCTGTTCTCATATACAGTTTATCTCTCTCTCCTTTTCTGTTCTTTCTTTTTCTTTATCCTTCTCTCCCTCTTCTTGCTTTCTCACTCGCCTCCTCCTGCACTCTCTTTCACACATCTGCCCCCATTTCTCTTTCCTCTCTTTCTACCATCCTCTCTCTTTCTAATACTCACCTTCTCTCACTCTCTTTTATTCCCTCTTTCCACTTTCTCCTCCTCTCCCTCCCTCAGTCATTTGCTCTCTCTCAACTTTTTCTATCTCTCTTTTCTGTTTGTTTCTTGTTTGCTTTGTTTCTGTCTTTCTTTTTCTCTCTCTATCCTTCGTCTCTTACTGTCCATCGTTTGTCCTGCTTTTTTATCTGTTTAGCTTTCTCACTCTCTTCTTCCTTTTCTTCTTTCCTCTCACTCTCGCTTATGATTCCATTATTGAAACTCTCTCTCCTTTTTCGTTCTTCCATTCTTTCTCTCCCTCATCTTTGCTTTGTATCTTTCTCTCTTTTTCTCTCTTCGTTTCTTATTTGCTGTGTTTCTTTCTTCCTTTCTTTTTCCTTCTTTGTCTCTCA
>CM038721.1:42620368-42740368 GCA_021613375.1 Megaleporinus macrocephalus | reverse complement strand
TGAGGATTTGATTGAGTGTTAGTGAGGTCAGGTACTGGTGTTGAACATTGCTGTGAGGATTTGATTGAGTGTTAGTGAGGTCAGGTACTGGTGTTGAACATTGCTGTGAGGATTTGATTGAGTGTTAGTGAGGTCAGGTACTGGTGTTGAACATTGCTGTGAGGATTTGATTGAGTGTTAGTGAGGTCAGGTACTGGTGTTGAACATTGCTGTGAGGATTTGATTGAGTGTTAGTGAGGTCAGGTACTGGTGTTGAACATTGCTGTGAGGATTTGATTGAGTGTTATTTCTCAGAATGCTGTGTAGACATGTGGGGAACTTCTCTGGTTGGTATGTTCCTCTGAACCTTCACCTGCATGTAGAGTCACTCAGGAGAGTTCGTTTTCTGGCAGGACGCTCCTCGCTCTGGCCTGGACTCTGGCCTGGACTCTGGCCTGGACTCCACAGCACCGAACAGCGGGGCTCCAGATCCAGAAAACATGGAGCACTCTGATCACATGGCTTCCATTACAGAACACACTCCTAAAGTATGTGGTGAGAGAGTGAGACGCCACCTACACGCCATCAGAACATAAAACATACAGGAACACAGCCAGAACGAAATCTGCTCAGAGTCAGTCAGTCAGCCAGTCAACACTATATAACATTCTATATACATTCTGTGTTCAGTCTATACATTCCACATACAGTCTATATACAGTCTATACATTCTACATACAGTCTATACATTCTACATACAATCTATACAGTCTATACATTCCACATGCAGTCTATATATTTCATATACAGTCTATACACTCTACATACATTCCACATACAGTCTATACACTCTACATACATTCCACATACAGTCTATACACTACATACATTCAACATACATTCTATATACAGTCTATACACCTCACATACAGTCTATACATTTAACATACAGTCTTTACATTTCACATACAGTCTATATACAGTCTATACATTCTACGTACAATCTATACAGTCTACACATTCTACGTACAATCTATACAGTCTATATATTCCACATACAGTCTATATATAGTCTATACATTCTACATACAATCTATACAGTCTATACATTCCACATGCAGTCTATATATTTCATATACAGTCTATACATTCTACGTACAATCTATACAGTCTACACATTCTACGTACAATCTATACAGTCTATACATTCCACATACAGTCTATATATAGTCTATACATTCTACATACAATCTATACAGTCTATACATTCCACATGCAGTCTATATATTTCATATACAGTCTATACACTCTACATACATTCCACATACAGTCTATACACTACATACATTCAACATACAGTCTATACACCTCATATACAGTCTATACATTTAACATACAGTCTTTACATTTCACATACAGTCTATATACAGTCTATACATTCTACGTACAATCTATACAGTCTACACATTCTATGTACAATCTATACAGTCTATACATTCCACATGCAGTCTATATTCAGTCTATATATTCCACACACAGTCTATATACAGTCTATACATTCCACATACAGTCTATATATTTCACATACAGTATATATACAGTCTATACATTTCACATACAGTCTATACATTCCACATACAGTCTACTTACAGTCTATAGATTCCACATGCAGTCTATATTCAGTCTATATATTCCACATACAGCCTATATATTTCACATACAGTCTATGTACAGTTCATACATTTCACATACAGTCTGTACATTCCACATACAGTCTATGTAGTCTATACATTCTACATACATTCCACATAGTCTATATACAGTCTATACATTCTACATACAGTCTATGTCCAGTCTATACATTCTACATACAGTCTTTATATCCCACATACAGTCTATATATTACACATACAGTCTATATGCAGTCTATACATTTTACATGCTGTATACACAGTCTTTATGTTCTACATACAGTCTATACATTGTATATATGGTCTACACATTCTACAATATATACATTTTAAAGAAAAAGGATCAATTCTACGTACAATCTATTTATTCTATATACAGTCTGGAGGGGCTGCTGTTACAATGGAACACGTAGAGATGGACCCATTGTATTTCTACCTCTCTCACTCATTCTCTCTCTCCCTCTCTCATTCTCTCTCTCACTCATTCTCTCTCTCCCTCTCTCTCTACATATCTCTCTCACTCATTCTCTCTACATATCTCTCTCACTCATTCTCTCTCTCCCTCTCTCTTTACATATCTCTCTCACTCATTCTCTCTACATATCTCTCTCACTCATTCTCTCTACATATCTCTCTCACTCATTCTCTCTCTCCCTCTCTCTCTACATATCTCTCTCACTCATTCTCTCTCTCACTCATTCTCTCTCTCCCTCTCTCTCTACATATCTCTCTCACTCATTCTCTCTCTCCCTCTCTCTCTACATATCTCTCTCACTCATTCTCTCTCTCACTCATTCTCTCTCTCCTTCTCTCTCTACATATCTCTCTCACTCATTCTCTCTCTCCCTCTCTCTCTACATATCTCTCTCACTCATTCTCTCTCTCACTCATTCTCTCTCTCCCTCTCTCTCTACATATCTCTCTCCCTCTCTCTCTACATATCTCTCTCACTCATTCTCTCTCTCCCTCTCTCTACATATCTCTCTCACTCATTCTATCTCTCTCACTCATTCTCTCTCTCTCTCACTCATTCTCTCTCTCCCTCTCTCTCTACATATCTCTCACTCATTCTCTCTCTCTACATATCTCTCTCACTCATTCTCTCTCTCACTCATTCTCTCTCTCCCTCTCTCTCTACATATCTCTCACTCATTCTCTCTACATATCTCTCTCACTCATTCTCTCTACATATCTCTCTCACTCATTCTCTCTCTACATATCTCTCTCACTCATTCTCTCTACATATCTCTCTCACTCATTCTCTCTCTTCCTATATCATCCTCTCTTTTCCTCACCTCTCCATCTCTCTGTTCCTCTCTCTTTTTCTTTTACTATGTTTTATTTCCCCTTTCTGTTTTACTCTTCATCATTCTTCTCTTCCACTCTATTGTTTCCTTCTATTTCTTTCTGTCTTTCGCTATCTCCCTCCCTCTTTCTTTCTCTCTCTCTTTGTATCTTTCTGTTTCTCATTTCCCTTTTTTCCTCTCTCCCTCATCTAAATCCCTCAGCCCCCCCCCCCCCCCCCCCCCCCCCCCCGGTCCCCTTCAATCTTCTTTACCCTTCTCTCTCTCTCTCTCTCTCTCTCTCTCTCTGTCTCTCTCTCTCTCTGTGTCTCTGCTGTGATCTGCAGGCTGCTCTGCTTAGCATCTTCTGTGAAGCCCCACACATCCTCCCTCACTTTATCTCCCCAGAGCATCACACACACACACACACACAGACACACACACAGACACACACACACACACAGACACACACACACACACAGAATGTCTCTCTCAGTGTTAGGATGAAGGGAGGCTGTTTTATCTGCATCTGTGGTTTAGTTCCTCAGGAACCGCCTGAGCTCCACCACAGGTCTGCAGCAGTTAGAGGATTAAAGGAGAAGTTCAGCCAGAAATCTAATTTAAACATCACCTTTCACCCCAAATACAGACCATCAGTCCAGACACGTCTAGCGAGTGGAGTTCTCTTCTTTATTTTTAGAGCTGAATATAAACCTAAAATACTTCTAAAATACTTAAAAGTACTTCTGAGTGGAAAGGACTGTCCTGGTAGTTACAACAGAACATAATTATTCAGTATTTAAATTATTCTCTGATGTTCTATATAGAAGGACTGTGTTCTACACCTATTTACACTCTTTGATGTGGTTCTAGAATAAAACGGTTGCTCTTTTTTAATGAGATCATGAATATTTAATGAGCTCTGCTCTGATTGGCTGGTTTACAGCAGTGCTGATCACACAGAAGAAACACAGACCAAATAAAAAGAGCCTCTGTGTAAATAAGCTCCGCCCACATACTGTTTAGTTAGCTATGCTAGTTACTTGGAGCTGCTAGTATCTAACGTTACCTGTACTAGCTACTCTCTTTGATCTGGACATCAAACACAGAGTAGATGAAAGGTGTCTCTGTGAAACTCTCAGTTGAAGATGATCTGCTTCAACCAGCACACAGTGATCCACTCACACAGCATGGCTGCTACTTCCAGTCACTGTTGGGGTTGTGGTGCTAATAAAGGTGGAGCTGCTCGTCTCTTCAGTCTCTTCAGTGTTGAATGCTGAGCTGAAGCTGCTCCATGGTGTCCGAGTGTTGGAGAAACTGTCCGGAGTGAAACGTACAGACTGCAGAGTTAAAGTTGTTCAGGATTCTGTTAAAGATGTTGGAAGTTCAGCAGCTGGTTTTGGGAATTCTCCGTTCCACCTTAAACGCTGCTGTGGTTCCATTCTGGCGTCTGTAGGAGCTGCAGAGTTTAAGGTGGAACATTAGATGAAGAATGTGGAGAAGAGGAACTTCAGGCTGGTTTAAAGATCAACATGGAGCTCTGACAGTTGGGTTGTTTGTTGGGAAGGAATGAAAAGTGGCGACGTTCCCTTCACAGCCTGGAACTCTGGATTTCTCCACCACCGTTCTGGTTGGTGTTGTGGTTGTTAAATATTAACCAGTCTGTTACGTAATGGTGTAGGGTTTGGAGCTCGGCTCGCTTATCCTCCCTCTTCTGAGTACTGAACTCTCACTATTACACTATATAACAGTGTTATTACAGGTTTACAGTTCTAAGTACTGAACTCTCACTATTACACTATATAACAGCGTTATTACAGGTTTACCGGTCTGAGTACTGAACTCTCACTACTAGACTATATAACAGTGCTATTACAGGTTTACACTTCTGAGTACTGAACTCTCACTATTACACTATATAACAGTGTTATTACAGGTTTACAGTTCTAAGTACTGAACTCTCACTATTACACTATATAACAGCGTTATTACAGGTTTACAGTTCTGAGTACTGAACTCTCACTATCACACTATATAACAGTGTTATTACAGGTTTACAGTCTGAGTACTGAACTCTCACTAGTACACTAAATAACAGTGTTATTACAGGTTTACAGTCTGAGTACTGAACTCTCACTAGTACACTAAATAACAGTGTTATTACAGGTTTACAGTCTGAGTACTGAACTCTCACTAGTACACTAAATAACAGTGTTATTACAGGTTTACAGTCTGAGTACTGAACTCTCACTAGTACACTAAATAACAGTGTTATTACAGGTTTACAGTCTGAGTACTGAACTCTCATTATTACACTATATAACAGCGTTATTACAGGTTTACAGGTCTGAGTACTGAACTCTCACTATTACACTATATAACAGTGTTATTACAGGTTTACAGTTCTGAGTACTGAACTCTCACTGTTACAATATATAACAGCGTTATTACAGGTTTACGGTTCTGAGTACTGAACTCTCACTATTACACTATATAACAGTGTTATTACAGGTTTACAGTTCTGAGTACTGAACTCTCACTATTACACTTTATAACAGCGTTATTACAGGTTTACAGTTCTGAGTACTAAACTCTCACTAGTACACTATATAACAGTGTTATTACAGGTTTACAGTTCTGAGTACTGAACTCTCACTATTACACTATATAACAGGGTTATTACAGGTTTACAGGTCTGAGTACTGAACTCTCACTATTACACTATATAACAGGGTTATTACAGGTTTACAGGTCTGAGTATTGTCTAACAGGAAGGAAAGGAAGCTGGCAGCTCACTTCTTATAGAGAACAGAATGAATAAATGGTGATCCTCTCGGTTCAGAGTGTTGTTCAGAGTGTGTGGATGAGCTGATGTTTCTGGTTCAGCCTGCTGGAGATGTGGTGATGTCAGGGTATGTGCTCTGAGGCTGACGTGCTCTGCAGGGTTGGTATGAAACGACCCCGAGAAGGAGTTTCCCTTCTTTTGTTTTTGTTTTTTTTCTATCTTCATCCAGAAAAGAGAAATGGAAGATGGAAGTGAGTCCATCAGCTTGAGACAGGCAGAGGAGACGGTTAGGAAATAAGTCTGACCTTTAATCCAACCACGGAGAACACATCCATCTCACAGGCTGACAGAGTGGGGTCTGTATGAGAGACAGATCAGACCTCAATAAACCAGAGCGGAGAACAGCTCAATCACTCTACCACTCTCTTACAACAACAACAATAACAATAATAATAAAATAATAAATAATAAATAACAATAATATTATGGTACTACGTAGTAAAGGAAAGCACATGAATAAACATTAAGATAGTTTGAAAACATCTGTTGATAATAATAAACATTGGGTTAATAAACTGCTTGAAGGCTGTGGAAATAAAATTGTGGTACCTTAAATCAACAGATAACTCTGCCTTAAATTCACTACTACCATAGTTTAATGCCATTTCAAAAGCCAGTGATGCTAATAATCCAATGCCACCATAAATACTCTGCTACATTTAATATCTTACTACCCGAATTTCACAGCAACCTGCAAAATGTAGTGCTACCTTAAATTAACTACCACCTTACATCCACCGCCACCTTTAATCTCCTGTTTGCTTAAATACACTGCCACCTAATGTGTACTGTTACCTTAAATCTCTTCCTCAAATACACCTTTACCTTAAATTCTCTACCAACTTAGCTTAGCAATAAACTTCAAAGGGTTCACAAACTTTCCAGCACCAATGCAGTGGTTGCTATGGTGTTGCTGTTGCATCTTAGCTAGTTGCTACGGTATCAAAGCTGTTGCTAAGTAGGAGATAGTTGTATTGTAGGTGGTTAGAGGGAGGTTTGCTTGGGTTTAACGTAGTGTTTGCGATAGTGTTCCCAGTGGTTGTTAGGACGTTGGCCAGTGGTTGCTGAGATGTTGCGAAATGTTGTGCCAGCACATAATCAAACTGAACATTCCGGACTGGCTGGAGTCACCAGGATCCCTTCTGTGAGGAGTTTGTACATCTTTGAATGTGTGAGTGTTTGTGAGTGTTTGTGAGTGTTTGTGTGTGTTTGTGTGTGTTTGTGTGTGTTTGTGTGTGTACGTGTTTCCTCCCACAGTCCAAGCACATGCAGTCAGGTGGATCGAAGATACTAAATTGCCCCCCAGGTATGTGTTTGTATGTCGATGTATCTGCTGTGATGGACTGACAACCTGTCCAGGTGTTTCCTGCCTTCGGCCTTTTCAGCGCTGGGACAGACTCCAGCTCCTCCCACGTCCCAGCAGCATAAGCAGCTTAGAAGAACCAACAAATAAATAAATTAATAATGATAATAAAAACTCTGAGTAATGAAACTGAAACTATAAAGACACCAGAACAGTATGAATGACCTCACACTCACCCACACACACACTTTCACACTGAAGTTCTCACGGAGTGGTTCATTCAGCTGAATTCACACACACACATACACACACACACACACTCACATACACACACTCACACACACACACACTTACGCTCACACACACACACACAGGCTGGCAGCCAATTCCGAACACACTGAGCTGAATGTCTTGTGGTTTCTGGCAAATTATCAAAGGAAATATTGATTAGTTTGACGAGTGGAAGCAGCCAGTGGACGTCACTGACCAAAGCACATTCCAACTGGCCTTTTCTCTGTGTCTCTGCCCTGGAGGGGAGTGGGGGGGGGGGGGGGGGTTTCTAGAGAGCAGGTGGGCACCACAGACCTGGCGCCACAGTCAGGCTACGCTGTGTTTAAAAAAAAGAAAGACAAAAAACCAAAACTGTGAGTCTGTAACAAGAACACTACCTGATATACTCCATAACTCTAAATGTAGTTATTGTATATAAACTGAGTTACAGTTTCTCATTAGGTTGAGTGTATAACTCTAAATGTAGTTATTGTATATAAACTGAGTTACAGTTTCTCATTAGGTTGAGTGTATAACTCTAAATGTAGGTATTGTATATAAACTGAGTTACAGTTTTCTCATTAGGTTGAGTGTATAACTCTAAATGTAGGTAGTGTATATAAACTGAGTTACAGTTTCTCATTAGGTTGAATGTATAACTCTAAATGTAGGTATTGTATATAAACTGAGTTACAGTTTCTCATTAGGTTGAATGTATAACTCTAAATGTAGGTATTGTATATAAACTGAGTACAGTTTTTTCATTAGATTGAAAGTATAACTCTAAATGTAGGTATTGTATATAAACTGAGTACAGTTTCTCGTTAGGTTGAATGTATAACTCTAAATGTAGGTATTGTATACAATCTGAGTTACAGTTTCTCATTAGGTTGAATGTATAACTGTAAGTGTAGGTATTGTATATAAACTGAGTTACAGTTTCTCATTAGGTTGAATGTATAACTCTAAATGTAGTTATTGTATATAAACTGAGTTACAGTTTCTCATTAGGTTGAATGTATAACTCTAAATGTAGGTATTGTATATAAACTGAGTTACAGTTTTCTCATTAGGTTGAATGTATAACTCTAAATGTAGGTATTATATATAAACTGAGTTACAGTTTCTCATTTAGGTTGCGTGTATAACTCTAAATGTCGGTATTGTATATAAACTGAGTTACAGTTTCTCATTAGGTTGAATGTATAACTCTAAATGTAGGTATTGTATATAAACTGAGTTACAGTTTCTCATTAGGTTGAATGTATAACTCTAAATGTAGGTATTGTATATACTCTGAGTTACAGTTTATCATTAGGTTGAATGTATAACTCTAAATGTAGGTATTGTATATAAACTGAGTTATAGTTTATCATTAGGTTGAATGTATAACTGTAAGTGTAGGTATTGTATATAAACTGAGTTACAGTTTCTCATTAGGTTGAATGTATAACTCTAAATGTAGGTATTGTATATAAACTGAGTTACAGTTTCTCATTAGGTTGAATGTATAACTCTAAGTGTAGGTATTGTATATAAACTGAGTTACAGTTTATCATTAGGTTGAATGTATAACTCTAAATGTAGGTATTGTATATAATCTGAGTTACAGTTTATCATTAGGTTGAATGTATAACTCTAAGTGTAGGCATTCTGAGTCATTAGGAAATCAGTGGCTATGAAAGAGCTCGTTTTGGGTGGACTATGGGGCGGGCAGTTAATCCTGCTGCTGGACCTGCTTTTGGAAGCTGCTGAGTAGTTTTTAGTGTTTCCTCCTGCTGCCCTCCGAGCTCTGAGTCATCGCAGTGTTCAGCAGGTTCTGGTCGAGCTGCTGCTGACTTGTTGTTTGGCTGTGAGCCGGATCTTCCTGAGCAGCATCGGACAGGACCGAGCCGTCCACAGCACTGACCAGTCTCCGCCCTGATGGACCAGATATAACATCTGGGGTTTCCTCCTCAGCATCTCTTCAAAACAGCTCTGACTATATATGTAAACTATGTGTATATATATTAAAACTATACATAGCATATATAAGCTACATGTCTGAACACGTTTCAGGTTTAGTTTAGTCCATAAGTATCTGGACAGTGATGGGGTCTGTGTTGTTGTAGCTCCGTGGTCCTGCACAGTGGACCAGAAAATCCCACCCTCTAATTACTCAGACTGACTGTATTATTTGTAACGTGCTGGGCTAAAGAGCTGAAACACCGTGTCACTGTCCGATTATTTACGCACTGCGCTGCAGCACCTGTTTACAGGCTGCCTCTGCGTTCTGGCTTGTCGAGGTAATTATTACCGGAGCAGTAATTACAGAGCAATATATTTAAACATCATAAACACATTAAACACTGAATTACTAACATAACCCATATATATAGCAGAGTGAGAGAGAGAGAGAGAGAGACAGAGAGACAGAGAGACAGAGAGAGGGACAGACAGAGAGAGACAGAGAGACAGAGAGAGGGACAGACAGAGAGAGAGAGATAGAGACAAAGAGAGACAGAGAGAGACAGAGAGGGGTGAGAAAGGAGAGAAAGAAAGGAAAGATGGAAATAAAGAAAGAGTGAGGTGGAAAAAGGGATGAAGAGAAGGAAAGGGAGCAAGAGATGAAAGAGGACCGGAAGGAGAAGTGAAAAGGAAAGAGAGAGAGAGAGATAAAAGGTGAGTTAGAAAGCATCAAATAAGAAAGAGAGAGTGAATGAATGAACTAAAGGGAAAATAAAAGGAGGTGACAAAGTAAGAAAAAAAAGAAGAAAGGAATGAAAAGCAAAGAAGATATACAAAAGAGATGTAATTAAAAAGGAGGGAGAGAGAGAGAGAGAGAGAGGGACAGAGGACAGAAGAAGAGAAAGAAATGAAAGCTGACAGAGACACAGAGCAATAGGGAAGAAGAAGAAAAGAAGAGAAAAAAGAGTAAGAGAGAGAGATAGAGCTGATTCCAAGTCTAATTGGTAGTTTTGGACAATATATCGGAAACACAGTAATGATTATTCCTCCGCTCGGTCAGTTCTTCATGTTCAGTCGGGATCTGAGCCGAGTGTCCGGTACAGGACGTTCAGCCTGGACGGGAATTTTCTGGGAATTCCGGGTTTGTTTTAAAAAGTTGCTTTTATTGACTGTAAAATAAAAACTACAGTTCAGCTCAGATTTCCGTCTGATCTCCTCACATCCATCACACGAGGACCAGAGTCTGGAGAACATCAGCAGATGTGGTTGTAGATCAGCGTATTTATCTGGGATCTTCTCTGAGGAACGAGTTCTGAAGTGGCCCAGCCCGATCACAGTAACGGCATTGTGGAAGGTTTCTGGAGACGTCAGCCGGCTCCTCTGGAAGCACAATTTATGATACACAGTTTCTGAGGAGCTCCGTGGAGATCAGACTTTCCACAAAGATGAAATGGATGTTTTGTGCCTCATACAGGGCGCGGGGTCTAACGCAGACCATCTGATGAGGAACCCATAAATCTCACAGAAAGCAGAACCACTCACTGCAGACTTCATACTCCCTATTGGCCACTTTATTAGAAACGCCTACCTTATACTTCCACTAACTGGCCACTTTATTAGAAACGCCTACCTTATACTTCCACTAATTGGCCACTTTATTAGAAATGCCTACCTTATACTTCCACTAACTGGCCACTTTATTAGAAACGCCTATTTAAGCTTCCACAAGCTGCTCACATTACAGGAAACACCTACCTTGTACTTTCACTAACTGGCCACTTTATTAGAAACACCCACCTTTACTTCCATTAACTGGCCTCTTTATTAGAAACACCCACCTTGTGCTTCCATTAACTGGCCACTTTATTAGAAACACATACATTTACTTCCACAAACTGGCCACTTTATAAGAAGCACCCACTTTTACTTTCATTAACTGGCCACTTTATTAGAAACACACACCTTGTACTTTCACCTACTGGCTACTTTATTAGAAACACCCACTTTTACTTCCATTAACTGGCCTCTTTATTAGAAACACCCACCTTGTGCTTCCATTAACTGGCCACTTTATTAGAAACACATACATTTACTTCCACAAACTGGCCACTTTATAAGAAACACCCACTTTTACTTTCATTAACTGGCCACCTTATAAGAAACACCCACTTTTACTTTCATTAACTGGCCACTTTATGAGAAACACCCACCTAGTACTGCTTTTCTAATGAGGTGGAAAGTCTGGATTTATAGTTTGTAAGTTACAGGATCTGGTAAATAAACCCGAGAGCTGTTTATTTAGAATTCCGTTTTAAAGTCAGATACAGGGAGGAACGTTCCAGAATGAGGACGTTCTCAGCGTAAGACCAGCGTTCCGGCTTTCTTCCAGGACCTGCCAAGCGCAGTAGAAGCGAGAGAGGGGCAGTAATGAAAAAGCTTTGGAGAAAAAATAATGTTTACATGATGGAATTTAATAATAATTTGGTGCAGGTGCAGCTCACCTCTACACTTTCAATTCTCACCCCTCCAAACATCCTCCGTATCAAAACACAGCAATAAAACCTCAGTGGAGGTAATTTGGAAACCACATTCACCAACATATTCACAGCTCCTGCTTTTCACAGCTGTGGAAAACCGGAGTGATGAATAAAAAGATGCTCCTCTTCTCCCTTAAAAGAAGTGGAGAGAGCTCCTCAGACCGGCTTCTCCTGGTGAAATATTCATGCTAGTTTCAGGTTGCAAGTGTTCAGACAGCTACCATTGTTTACATAGGTCATGGTTTTCGCTATAGAAGTACATCTCAGACGGGTTCAACTGTGAATTTTTCCATTGATTTTTTAAAAACTCAACATAATTGAATTGTTCAGAGCGATTCCGTGTTCTAGACATAATCAGATCTGTTCACAGTGGAGGTGAATAGAACCAGACGACCACCTCTAAAAGCTCCTCACAGAAAGTTCTTACAGTAGATGTTATAAATACACTGTCTGATTCTGATACGCTGTTTATGATAGTTTAGAGAAGATCTCAGTCTTAAACTCCATTCATGGTGGAGGGATACATGCAGGACGCTGTGAGGTTCAAATAGTCCCCAAAGAAAACCTAGTATTTTCAGATCTTCCACATTTTACCATCAATATCCAGATAAACTCAGAAGACACGTGTAGCTCCACTGGTGGGTTTCATAGTAAATACAATGTGTAGGTTTGTGTTGTAGACATGGAGACCCCTGGTTACAATCACCACCACTGTAAACATCATCACCACCACTGTAAACATCATCGCCACCACTGTAAACACCATCACCACCACTGTAAACATCATCACCACCACCACTGTAAACACCATCACCACCACTGTAAACACTATAACCACCACTGTAAACATCATCACCACCACCACTGTAAACACCATCACCACCACTGTAAACATCATCACCACCACTGTAAACACCAGCACCACCACTGTAAACATCATCATCACCACTGTAAACACCATCACCACCACCACTGTAAACATCATCATCACCACTGTAAACATCATCATCACCGCTGTAAACATCATCATCACCACTGTAAACATCATCATCACCACTGTAAACACCATCACCACTGTAAACATCATCACCACCACTGTAAACACCATCACCACCACTGTAAACATCATCACCACCTCTGTAAACACCAGCACCACCACTGTAAACATCATCATCACCACTGTAAACATCATCATCACCGCTGTAAACATCATCATCACCACTGTAAACATCATCACCACTGTAAACATCATCACCACCACTGTAAACATCATCATCACCACTGTAAACACCATCACCACTGTAAACACCATCACCACCACTGTAAACATCACCACCACTGTAAACACCATCACCACCACTGTAAAGAATATCACCACCACTGTAAACATCACCACCACCACTGTAAACACCATCACCACCACCACTGTAAACACCATCACCACCACTGTAAACATCATCACCAACACTGTAAACACCATCACCACCACTGTAAACATCATCACCACCACTGTAAACACCATCACCACCACTGTAAACATCACCACCACTGTAAACATCACCAGCACCACTGTAAACACCATCACCACCACCACTGTAAACACCAACACCACCACTGTAAACATCATCATCACCACCACTGTAAACACCATCACCACCACTGTAAACATCACCACCATCCCCACCACTGTAAACACCATCACCACCACTGTAAACACCATCACCACCACTGTAAACATCATCACCACCACTGTAAACACCATCACCACCACTGTAAACACCATCATCACCACTGTAAACACCATCACCGCCACTGTAAACACCATCACCACCACTGTAAACACCATCACCACCACTGTAAACACCAGCACCACCACTGTAAACATCATCATCACCACTGTAAACATCATCATCACCACTGTAAACACCATCACCACTGTAAACATCATCACCACCACTGTAAACACCATCACCACCACTGTAAACATCACCACCACTGTAAACACCATCACCACCACTGTAAAGAATATCACCACCACTGTAAACATCACCACCACCACTGTAAACACCATCATCATCACCACTGTAAACACCATCACCACCACTGTAAACACCATCACCACCACTGTAAACATCACCACCATCACCACCACCACTGTAAACACCATCACCACCACTGTAAACACCATCACCACCACTGTAAACATCATCATCACCACTGTAAAAACCATCACCACCACTGTAAACACCATCACCACCACTGTAAACACCATCACCACCACCACCACTGTAAACACCATCACCACCACTGTAAACATCACCACCACCACTGTAAACACCATCACCACCACTGTAAACATCACCACCACCACTGTAAACACCATTACCACCACTGTAAACACCATCACCACCACCGTAAACATCACCACCACCACTGTAAACACCATCACCACCACCGTAAACATCATCACCACCACTGTTAACATCATCACCACCACTGTTAACACCATCACCACCACTGTAAACACCATCACCACTGTAAACACCATCACCACCACTGTTAACACCATCACCACCACTGTAAACACCATCACCACCACTGTAAACACCATCACCACCACCGTAAACATCATCACCACCACTGTAAACACCATCACCACCACTGTAAACACCATCACCACCACCGTAAACATCATCACCACCACTGTTAACACCATCACCACCACTGTAAACACCATCACCACTGTAAACACCATCACCACCACTGTTAACACCATCACCACCACTGTAAACACCATCACCACCACTGTTAACACCATCACCATGCTGATTTATTATAGTACCATACATAAACTTTTAATTTTACCCATTAAAGCATTTTCTGTTTCAATAAACCTCCTCAAAAGTGATGTCTGGCAGGACCAATCAAATGAAACGTCTTAAGCTGTAAGCCAGTCATATCAGACCTGCTAAGCAGTAAACCAACCATATTAGATATTTTAAGATTAAAGCCAATTATATCAGACCTCATAATCAGTAAACAAATCATATAAGACATTTTAAGGTGTTAGCCAATCATAGCAGACCTGTTTAACAGTAAGCCAATTGTATCAGACATCTTTAGCAATGAACCAATCATATTAGATCTCCTAAAATGTAAACCAATCGTATCAGACCTTACATAATCTGCATATTTGGGAATATAGTATTTTGAGGAGCTGCAGTTTATCTACAGCACTGAGGTCCAATCAGATCTGCGCTCAGTGCAATAGAGACACACATACCACATACTTTCAAACCGTTTCATTTTAATATTAATATTAATGACAAACAGACATTTCTCCTGGGTGAGCGGACCCCCAGAGCCCCCTAGAAAAGGCTTAGCGCCCCCGTTTGAAACCTCTCTCTGCTTTACGTTATGCAGCTTTAGAGTTTGAGTGTGTAAATTCAGCCGTTAGCTGACGGATCAGTGAATCTCTGCAGATTAGCAGCTAAAACCTTCACAGGTGAGTGTTAGTCCCCGATACGGCTCACACACCTGTCCACCGGTTAACCTCAGGACTCACCGCGTGTTCAGTTTCAGCCGCCGCCGCCCTCACACTGACCCATCTGACCATCTGAGAAACCTGAGAGCAGCTCTAACCCGCACGCCAAGAGGAAAAGAAAAACAATCACACCTGGATTAGAGTCTGATAATCCACCCTCCTCGCTACACTGCAAGCTGCCCGGCCGAGAGACCTTTAACCCTTTCAGTTACCAGCATCAGTACATACTCAGATTATTAATACGAGCAAATGTAGTCCAACCAACTCAGGACTGGTTTCCTTAGTGAGTTTATTGGGGTGATGAATGTAAACAGTACGGTCTTTGGACGTATAGTAGAGCTACACTATTAAAATATCACAGATTATGTTCAGTTTAATCATATTATTATTATTATTATTATTATATAGAAACAGCCCTGTACCTTCACTATTTCAGTTGTCGATGACTAGAGACAGTAGAGAGATGTGTCTTAACCTACTACTACTCAATACCTACTGAGTATTCAGACATACTAGCCACGCTCGCCTTCTGATTTGAGTAGTAGACAAGTAGGTGATATCACTCCCTCTCTAAGAACTCCTGAAGTGTACATATTCCTTAAAGAATGTTTTGAATGGAAATATAATAAATCTACTCGCTGACCGGTCAGCTTTTGGTGACGCAACACCAGATCCCACTGAACCACAAGAACATCCACTGAACTGCAGCACATACATATATAATGTAATCCATCAACATGTCCCTGGAGCTCTTCCTGCGAGTTAAAATCAAATTTAAATTTAAAATCAATTTGAATGATGCCGTTTCGGGCAAGGAGCGAAAACCTTGGCTCTCCCGGGTTAATCTCACTCCTTATCGATCCACACGCGTCATCTCAGAGGAGCTCAGCACTTCATAGCCAAAAACTCCTCCAGATCCCAACACTGAACAACATACGGCACGCCGTCAGGAACCGTTCCCCCTAAAACGACCCCCAGGCCTCATCGCTCATACGGAAGAAGGAAAAGAGAAAAACGTCTAACCGGCATTATTGCGAGGTTCTTCATTCTCCACAGCAGCCAACAGCGGACAATCTACAGGAGACAGAGCCGCAGCCAGGAAACGGCCCTGCAGGGATTAACTATTGTTGGACGTTATGAAGTGCCCTTGCTAAGGGGCCCATATGATGGTCATATTTTCTTTTATCATTATTATCCTTTTTTTTTCTCTCCTGCCCAGACTGCCTTGCTCGTCCCATCAGCCAAATATGTCAGGATGCGGCCCACCGCAGGACGAGAGCAGTCGATATTGTTTTGGCTCGACTTCAAAATCCATTATTTACATGTAGAGAAAAAAAACCTACCGTACGTCCAGACACAGGTCGACCTACAGCACAACTACTGCTGCAGAGGAGCTCCGGGTTCACTTCCTACGAGAACCTCACGATGGATGGACTTATAACCAAGTCAAGAACCTATTAATGCATACTTACATACATCACTAGTACACTGGAATTATATCTCCACTGTATCTCCACTGTATCAGCCAGGACCACCATACAGGACCACAATACAGGACCACCATACAGGACCACCACTCACTGTCCACTGTATCAGCTCCACTGACCATACAGGAGCTCCACCTACAGACTGTAGTTCATCTGATTCTCTGTATACTTTATTACTCTGTTCTTTAATGATCAGGACCCCCACAGGACCACCACAGAGCAGATACTATTAGGGAGGTGGGTCATTCTCAGCACTGCAGTGACACTGACGTGGTGTTGGTGTGTTAGTATGTGTGTGTTGTGCTGGTGTAAGTGGATCAGAACAGCAGAACAGCAGTGTTGTTGCTGGACTGAGAATCGTCCACCAACCAAAACTATCCAGACAGCAGTGTCCTGTGGGCGGCGTCCTGTGTCCACTGATGAAGAACTAGAGGAACACAAACTGTGCAGCAGCAGATGAGCTACTGTCTCTGACTTTACATATACAAGGTGGACCAGCAAGTAGTAGGAGTGTCTAATAGAGTGGACAGTGAGTGGACACAGTGTTTAAACACTCCAGCAGCAGTACTGCTGTGTCTGATCCACTCACACCAGCACCATGTCAGTGTCACTGCAGTGCTGAGAATGACCCACCTCCCTAATAGTATCTGCTCTGTGGTGGTCCTGATCATTAAAGAACAGAGTAATAAAGTATACAGAGAATCAGATGATCTACAGTCTGTAGGTGGAGCTCCTGTATGGTCAGTGGAGCTGATGGAGTGGACAGTGAGTGGAGGTAGGAGGAGGTTTTGTGAGTAAGGTGACGAGTTCAGCATGTAGCGCAGCCAAGAACAAGACAGCGAGCAGACGCAAACGGAGAGCCGTCCAGACCGAACTGGCCCCTGAAGCGCAGTGAAGAGCTGCGGGCAGATGGCTCCACTGTCTGGGGCGGCAACACGGGGAACAGCAGAGCCTGCAGATCTAAGCTTTAGCCCTGAGATCATCCCACATACAGGGAGTCGCTATCCTATAAAAACCTTGATCACCGTCTGGACCACGTCTGTAAATGTTCGTATGAGAGGGGAGCATGTTTTATAAGTGGTCCTGCAGCAGGTGGGCCGCGGTGGCCCATATTACGTTGTCAGACGTGGCGGAACTAAGAAAACGAAGAAAAACTTAGTTTTAAACACACAGAGCACTTAAACACATCTCATCTCTAATTCCTCGCCGGGACGCGAGAGCGGCGGGAGTTAGAGGCAAACTTCACAGTAACAAGTTTCCACGCAACTAAAAGCTTTTTTTATTATTTCCTCTGAATTATAGCGCCGTGGCAACTGCACCTCAAACCAATTTAAGCACACTTCAGCCTCGGACTTATCAGCGTAGATTGATGTCTGCTCCATGTGTGGGGATCCAGAGAGGGTTTACAGGAAACACTATACGATAAAAGATATCAGGGACGTTTAGAAAGGTTATCCTTCCTTATTTACGCTGCGCCGCGCCCGAGTACAATCGTCTGCGCTACAAAGCAGTAATTTTGAGGCCCTTTGATTGGGGAGATAATCTCGACGCCACATGCTTTAAAGAGATATCTGATACACGAAGGCTGGAGCTCAGTCCTGCCTGCTGGAGGACGCAAAGTCCTTGAAACGTTCGGTCTCCAGCAGAACTTTTATGCTAACGTGCGGCGCTAGCAGCGCACTGATTGGTCTGTTGAGCTTTGCTCATGAATCGCGCTTTGTCTGAGGCTAAATGACATTGCAGTGTGCGTGTTCTAGACTCTCCAGGGTGCTGTGAACATTTCACTGGACTTTGAATTCATCCACCATTCACAAAGTCCTCAGATGTTCTCACAGAGTCCACTTACAAAATAAAACAAAGCAGTTTCAGCCAACCAATCAGATTTCATTCTGAGAACCTTAAATATATGACCAGAAAATTAAATATTCTGATACAAACTGAGTTACAGTTTCTCATTAGGTTGAATGTATAACTCTAAATGTAGGTATTGTATATAAACTGAGTTTCCGTTTCTCATTAGGTTGAATGTATAACTCTAAATGTAGGTATTGTATATAAACTGAGTTACAGTTTCTCATTAGGTTGAATCTATAACTCTAAATGTAGGTATTGTATATAAACTGAGTTACAGTTTCTCATTAGGTTGAATGTATAACTCTAAATGTAGGTATTGTATATAAACTGAGTTTCCGTTTCTCATTAGGTTGAATGTATAACTCTAAATGTAGGTATTGTATATAAACTGAGTTACAGTTTCTCATTAGGTTGAGTGTATAACTCTAAATGTAGGTATTGTATATAAACTGAGTTACAGTTTCTCATTAGGTTGAGTGTATAACTCTAAATGTAGGTATTGTATATAAACTGAGTTACAGTTTATCATTAGGTTGAATGTATAACTCTAAATGTAGGTATTGTATATAAACTGAGTTACAGTTTATCATTAGGTTGAATGTATAACTCTAAAAGTAGGTATTGTATATAAACTGAGTTTCCGTTTCTCATTAGGTTGAATGTATAACTCTAAATGTAGGTATTGTGATATATATATATTTATATATTATATATATATATATATATATATTATATATATTATATATATATATATATATATATATATATATATGATTGATTGGTAGCAGCAGTAGTCAGATCATATCTGGAGTCTGCAGGACGTGTTTCAGGGAGTGTGGTGCTGCTGGTTTGAGTAGATACAGTCTGAGAAGAAAAGCCCAAATGGATGCTGTTATATCTTCTCTTTCAGAGCGGTCAGTGCTACGGCCGTTTTGGTCGTGTCCGATGCTGCAGGAGGAACTGGCTCAGGGCCAAACAACAAATCAGCAGCAGCTCGGCCAAAACCTCGTAAACACTGTGATGACTCAGAGCTCAGAGGGCAGCGGCAGGAGATGGAAATGCTAAACAGAGTGACCAGTGCCCAGCAGCAGGATTAATTAGAGAGGAGGGCAAACAAAATTAACGAGGGGGCACTGTGTGTCCAAAAGTATCCAGACAGTCCTTCAAATGAGTGAAGTCAGCTATGTTAAGGTCACTCAGTGCTGACACAGCTAGCATAATCTCCAGAGAAGCGCTGGAGCTTAACAAGTACAGCCTGACCAGAACTATAACAAGTAATTATATAATCACAGTCATACCATCCATACATTCTCTTCAGCTTTATCCCACTAGTCAGGGTCACAGGAGGGCTGGAGTCAATCCCAGTGTCATCGGGTGAAGGTGGGGTACACCATGGACAGGTCACCAGTCCATCACATGGTCAACACACACACACTCACACACACACACTCACACTTATGGGCAGTTTAGAGTGAGGATCCTAACTGCATGTGTTTGGACTGTTGGAGGAAACCGGAGTACCCGGAGAAAACATACACACTCCACACAGAACCACCTGGACCGGGAATCCAACCCAGATCATCTTACTGTGAGGAGACAATGCTGACCACTACACCACCATACTGACCACTACACCACCATACTGACCACTACACCACCATACTGACCACTACACCACCGTACTAACCACTACACCACCATACTACCACTACACCACCATACTAACCACTACACCACCGTACTGACCACTACACCACCATACTAACCACTACACCACCATACTAACCACTACACCACCGTACTGACCACTACACCACCATACTAACCACTACACCACCATACTAACCACTACACCACCGTACTGACCACTACACCACCATACTAACCACTACACCACCATACTGACCACTACACCACCGTACTAACCACTACACCACCATACTAACCACTACACCACCATACTAACCACTACACCACCATACTAACCACTACACCACCATACTAACCACTACACCACCGTACTGACCACTACACCACCATACTAACCACTACACCACCATACTAACCACTACACCACCGTACTGACCACTACACACCATACTAACCACTACACCACCATACTGACCACTACACCACCGTACTAACCACTACACCACCATACTAACCACTACACCACCATACCGACCCCTACACCACCGTACTAACCACTACACCACCATACTAACCACTACACCACCATACTAACCACTACACCACCATACCGACCCCTACACCACCGTACTAACCACTACACCACCATACTAACCACTACACCACCGTACTAACCACTACACCACTATACTAACCACTACACCACCATACTAACTACTACACCACCATACTAACCACTACACCACCGTACTAACCACTACACCACCGTACTAACCACTACACCACCATACTGATCACTACACCACCATACTAACCACTACACCACTACACCACCGTACTAACCACTACACCACCATACTGACCACTACACCACCGTACTAACCACTACACCACCATACTAACCACTACACCACCATACCGACCCCTACACCACCGTACTAACCACTACACCACCATACTAACCACTACACCACCATACTAACCACTACACCACTACACCACCGTACTAACCACTACACCACTATACTAACCACTACACCACCATACTAACTACTACACCACCATACTAACCACTACACCACCGTACTGACCACTACACCACCATACTAACCACTACACCACCATACTAACCACTACACCACCGTACTGACCACTACACCACCATACTAACCACTACACCACCATACTAACCACTACACCACCATACTAACCACTACACCACCGTACTGACCACTACACCACCATACTAACCACTACACCACCATACTGACCACTACACCACCGTACTAACCACTACACCACCATACTAACCACTACACCACCATACCGACCCCTACACCACCGTACTAACCACTACACCACCATACTAACCACTACACCACCATACTAACCACTACACCACTACACCACCATACTAACCACTACACCACTATACTAACCACTACACCACCATACTAACCACTACACCACCATACTAACCACTACACCACCGTACTAACCACTACACCACCGTACTAACCACTACACCACCGTACTAACCACTACACCACCGTACTAACCACTACACCACCGTACTAACCACTACACCACCATACTAACCACTACACCACCATACTGATCACTACACCACTGTAGATGATAGCTTATCTCTGGCCGCAATGTGGGGGCAGTTGTGAGCTGGAGGTTAGGGAACCAGCCTTGTGACCAGAAGGTTGCCGGTTTGAGGACACCACTGAAGAGCCTTTGCAAGGCACCTAACCCCTGACTACTCTCTGGGCGTTGTGGTAAGGCTGCCCACCACTCCAGGCAAGTATGCTCACTGTCCCACACTGCCTCTAGTGTGTCTGTTCACTAGTGTGTGTATATGTGAGTGTGCTCATTGCCTCTAGTGTGTCTGTTCACTAGTGTGTTTCACTACACGGATGGGTTAAATGCAGAGTTCTTGAGTTTCCCTCTGGGATCAATATGAAGTATCTATCTCATCTACCTAGGTTTGTGTTCTCTAGCCCTTCATCAGTTCTCACAAGGCGCCACCCACAGGACACTGAGATGTTTAAAGATCTTTAACCTTCTATTATTAGATCAATATACTAACTGGACCAGCTTCCATAGCAGAGCGTATAGACACTCCTGATTGGTACAAAGAGGTTAATCAGTTCATGAAATTTAAGAAATGCGAAGAAAATTCCAAATCTTGGACTCTCAGTAGAGTATACAGAGCTGATTTTGGGAAATCTGGGAATGAGAAGGTCCATCTGGAATAAGTATGAGAATTGATACTTGAACACAAACATGTGTAACAGAAAGTTATTTTCATGGAACTATAAACAAATAAACCAGCCTGGAGACGATCAGCATAAACACTGAGGACACCAAACTGACGACACAGGGTCTGACAAGGAGGTCTCTAAATCCTCACAGCAATGTTCAACATCAGTACCTGACCTCACTAACACTCAATCAAATCCTCACAGCTATGTTCAACAATGTTCCTGTATGTGGTATAAAGACTCTCAGAAGAGTAGAAGCTGTTGCTGCAGCAGAAACTCCACATTAATACCTTCATTTCAGGAGATACTCTGGATCAGCAGGTGTTGAGAACATCATTATTCCTGTATATATGGTGTGTGTCTGGACCGAGTCTGCTCCTCTAACCAGGCTGATCTACTGGCTCTCAGTGTGACATGGCTGGTGTCACTGGGTAGAAAGACACGCAAGAACAGAAACAGCTCCATGTTAACCGGCCGTGTCATACGGAACGCCCCGAGAGGTCCTGGGAAGCAGAACAGTTTGTTTATTCTCATCAGTCGCGGCTCCTCCACATATCTGGTGTATCATAGCAGCAGAGGAGGCTGCACAGGCTTGTGTTTCCCCCACTGGCTGATCAATTTAGTGAGGACACAAACAGAAAACCATGGATCATCTGTCTCCTGGCGTTCACAAGAGGAGCCATGAGTACTTTTAGAGACACCACAAGGTTGGAACCAGCTAATGTTCACAGTTAAAATAAGATCTTTAATAATCCAATAATCACACTGTTTCCCTAATACTCTAATTAACAGTAACACTAACATTCTGAAGGCGGTGCTGAAAGAATGGATGGATCTTTTCTTTCATTTCTAGTTTAAACGTTTCTCTTACCTCTTTATCTTTATTCTAATCCTCTCCAATCTTCTGAGTGATTCCTACTTCCATTAATACTGTGTTTTAGTGCTAGTACAGGTGCTGATACTGTGTTTTAGTGCTAAAATAGGTGCTGATACTGTGTTTTAGTGCTAAAATAGGTGCTGATACTGTGTTTTAGTGCTAGTATAGGTGTTGATACTGTGTTTTAGTGCTAGTATATGTGCTGATACTGTGTTTAGTGCTAGTATAGGTGCTGATACTGTGTTTTAGTGCTAAAATAGGTGCTGATACTGTGTTTTAGTGCTAGTATAGGTGCTGATACTGTGTTTTAGTGCTAAAATAGGTGCTGATACTGTGTTTTAGTGCTAAAATAGGTGCTGATACTGTGTTTTAGTGCTAGTATAGGTGCTGATAGTGTGTTTTAGTGCTAAAATAGGTGCTGATACTGTGTTTTAGTGCTAGTACAGGTGATGATACTGTGTTTTAGTGCTAAAATAGGTGCTGATACTGTGTTTTAGTGCTAAAATAAGTGCTGATACTGTGTTTTAGTGCTAGTATAGGTGCTGATAGTGTGTTTTAGTGCTAAAATAGGTGCTGATACTGTGTTTTAGTGCTAGTATAGGTGCTGATACTGTGTTCTAGTGCTAGTATAGGTGCTGATACTGTGTTTTAGTGCTAGTACAGGTGCTGATACTGTGTTTTAGTGCTAGTATAGGTGCTGATACTGTGTTTTAGTGCTAGTACAGGTGCTGATACTGTGTTTTAGTGCTAGTATAGGTGCTGATACTGTGTTTTAGTGCTAAAATAGGTGCTGATAGTGTGTTTTAGTGCTAAAATAGGTGCTGATACTGTGTTTTAGTGCTAGTATAGGTGTTGATACTGTGTTTTAGTGCTAAAATAGGTGCTGATACTGTGTTTTAGTGCTAGTACAGGTGATGATACTGTGTTTTAGTGCTAAAATAGGTGCTGATACTGTGTTTTAGTGCTAAAATAAGTGCTGATACTGTGTTTTAGTGCTAGTATAGGTGCTGTTAGTGTGTTTTAGTGCTAAAATAGGTGCTGATACTGTGTTTTAGTGCTAGTATAGGTGCTGATACTGTGTTCTAGTGCTAGTATAGGTGCTGATACTGTGTTTTAGTGCTAGTACAGGTGCTGATACTGTGTTTTAGTGCTAGTATAGGTGCTGATACTGTGTTTTAGTGCTAGTACAGGTGCTGATACTGTGTTTTAGTGCTAGTATAGGTGCTGATACTGTGTTCTAGTGCTAGTATAGGTGCTGATACTGTGTTTTAGTGCTAGTACAGGTGCTGATACTGTGTTTTAGTGCTAGTATGGGTGTTGGTACTATGTTCTAGTGCTAGTATAGGTGCTGATACTGTGTTTTAGTGTGTTTAAGTCTGAGTATAGACATATCAACACCATATCACTGGTATCTACTGGTAATATTATGTTCCTGCCATAATTCCAAACTGTCCCAGAAACACCTCAGAGACGTTTAATAAATAAAAAGTAAGCACACCTCCTTTGACTTCACTACAAACAGTAAGAAAAGACATGTCCATTTCCCAACCAGACATTCCAGCCCTGTTCTCCAAACTTGGACACCATTCAGCCAGTAATGAAGCATGTCATGTTACTAGTGTACTCATTTACCAAGCGGGTGGAATGACATAAGTGAAATACGTTACATCAACCTAAGTATGTCAAATTAAATACTTAGTATTTTAGTATTTATAGAAGATTATGTTTATTATGTTTATGCACCATATTTCATTCATATTAAACCAATGTGCAAGTATGAATTAGGTCAAATTAAATCTGTAAACATCCTCTTATTTTTCAGTGGAGTGAGAGTCACATAAAAATGAAAACAGGTGCAGAGTATATATCTCACCTGTAAACAGAGCAGCTGATATTTATTGCATATGTTTTTTTCTTCAGTGTGTCAAACTTGGCAAATAGATAGAATTTTTGGAAGCGGGGGCTTAAAAAAAGTGGAAATGGACATGAAATAGTGAACTGAAGCCTTTTGTCATGTTTTTTCCAGCAACAGAACCAGATAAACCGGCTATTTATTATCTCAGAGCCGTACGAAAGCTGCCAGTGATGCATTTGTCTCTATCTGGCAGTGGGATGGGATGGTGGAGAGGAGAAGACGGCATCTCTATGGGGAAAACACACAATCTCTCATGTAGTCAGAACTGCAGCTTTACAGACGGAGATTAATTCGATGTGTTATCATGTGTTTCATTAGGGGTGATGTATTAGTGCACTTGCCAGTTATTGCTTTAAGGCATCTGGCAGTGTTACTGCTGAGCTTAGACAGTACAGCCAGACCGCTCATACGCTTCCCTCCATCAGAGGCTGCATTCAAAGAGTAAGAGGTTTACTGGAGTAACATTTCATTCTTTATGTGATTATAACTGGTCACTTTATTAGAAACACCTACCTTGTGCTTCTGCTACTGGCCACTTTATCAGAAACACCTACCCTGTACTTTCACTAACTGGCCACTTTATTAGAAACACCCAGTTTGTGCTTTCACTAACTGGCCTCTTTATTAGAAACACACACCTTATGCTTTCACTAACTGGCCACTTTATTGGAAAAACCAAGCTTGTGCTTTCACGCATTGGCCACTTTATTAGAAACACCTACCTTGTACTTCCACTAACTGGCCACTTTATTAGAAACAACCACTTTCTGCTTCCATGAACTGGCCACTTTATTAGAAACACCCAGTTTGTGCTTTCACTAACTGGCCTCTTTATTAGAAACACACACCTTATGCTTTCACTAACTGGCCACTTTATTAGAAACACCCACCCTGTACTTCCACTAACTGGCCACTTTGTTAGAAACACTTACCTTGTACTTCCACTAAATGGCCACTTTATTAGAAACACCCACCTTGTGCTTCCACTAACTGGCCACTTTATTAGAAACACCCACCTTGTACTCTCACTAACTGGCCACTTTATTAGAAACACCTACCATATAGCTCTTGTAAAGTCAGTGTAAAGATACAGAATATAGTTTATTTGTTGTTTTACAGTCTATAAACTCTACACATTTATTGTTGGTCAGTTTCTGACCCCAGACCTGCTTTAGTCCAGACTGCATCTGATAGTCTGTAGACTTTATTACTGCAGCGATGTTGAGTGTTTAAGCTGCTGGTAAGTAATATATACCTTGTATCTACACTTTACTGACACACAGACCACATCCTGGAGTAATGAGCTGTTAGTGTAATTATGAATCTAAAGAGTTGTGTGGTTTATTTTACGGAGACGGACGGACGCGGAGATTAGTGCAGCTTAATGAAGAGCCGGTTTTATTCTTTAGGTTTAGCAGACAAGGCCGTGAACGGCAGGCGTTAACGAGCACACTTCAATAATTCACAGCACATTCGGGGTGTGGAATCCGCATTAGGCCGAGTTCATATTTCAAAAGGGGTCGATGAAAAGTTCCACCTTAAAAGATAGCAATTACCAAATCCATTTACATTTAGAGCAGCGCCTCTCAGCGATTTGCACGCGCAGCCGCGGCACCACGGAGCCGCCGAGTTTACAGATAACAACCACAAGCAGGTTCAGAAATAAAACTGCGGGGGAGAGCGCCGCGGCCCGCACGGGGTTTAATCAGAAGCACTGAAATTGGTGAACGTGGCTGGGAGTCGCAGGTCTGAGCTCGGGGTTTACGGTGGCGTCTCACATGCTGCTTGCAGGAGGCCATCAGCTCATTTCTGGAGAACCATTTTATTTTCAAGCCCCTGTTTTACCTTCTGAACCTCTAAAATTCCTGAGAGTAACTTTCAGTACAGTTTCAGACCGTCTACAGAAAACTCTCCAACATTCATTTACCGCAAACTGGAACCCTAACCCTAACCGACTACAGCGTCCACTATACAGGTTTTCTATACACAGACTACAGCGTCCACTATACAGGTTTTCTATACACAGACTACAGCGTCCACTATACAGGTTTTCTATTCACAGACTACAGCGTCCACTATACAGGTTTTCTATTCACCGACTACAGCGTCCACTATACAGGTTTCCTATACACCCACTACAGCGTACACTATACAGGTTTTCTATTCACCGACTACAGCGTCCACTATACAGATTTTCTATACACAGACTACAGCGTCCACTATACAGGTTTTCTATTCACCCACTACAGCGTCCACTATACAGGTTTCCTATACACCCACTACAGCGTACACTATACAGGTTTTCTATACACCCACTACAGCGTACACTATACAGGTTTTCTATACACCGACTACAGCGTACACTATACAGGTTTTCTATTCACCCACTACAGCGTCCACTATACAGGTTTCCTATACACCCACTACAGCGTCCACTATACAGGTTTTCTATTCACCCACTACAGCGTACACTATACAGGTTTTCTATACACCCACTACAGCGTACACTATACAGGTTTTCTATACACAGACTACAGCGTCCACTATACAGGTTTTCTATACACAGACTACAGCGTCCACTATACAGGTTTTCTATTCACCGACTACAGCGTCCACTATACAGGTTTTCTATACACCCACTACAGCGTCCACTATACAGGTTTTCTATACACCGACTACAGCGTCCACTATACAGGTTTTCTATTCACCGACTACAGCGTCCACTATACAGGTTTTCTATTCACCCACTACAGCGTACACTATACAGGTTTTCTATTCACCGACTACAGCGTCCACTATACAGATTTTCTATTCACCCACTACAGCGTACACTATACAGGTTTTCTATTCACCGACTACAGCGTCCACTATACAGGTTTTCTATTCACCCACTACAGCGTACACTATACAGGTTTTCTATTCACCGACTACAGCGTCCACTATACAGGTTTTCTATTCACCCACTACAGCGTACACTATACAGGTTTTCTATTCACCGACTACAGCGTCCACTATACAGGTTTTCTATTCACCGACTACAGCGTACACTATACAGGTTTTCTATTCACCGACTACAGCGTACACTATACAGGTTTTCTATTCACCGACTACAGCGTCCACTATACAGGTTTTCTATACAGCCTCGTGAAGGTGTTGTTTGGGTGGTGTAAGATTTCAGGCCTGCTTGGTGTCTCTGAGCTACATGTCCATAATCAGATGGTAAGCGTCTGTAAAGATTCTATTTAAGGAAACAGTTAAATCTCTGTATCGCTCATTGTGATGTGGTAGCCACGTCAACTACACTGTACTGAATGGACACACAACTTGATTTGCATATCTTTCTGTAGCTAAACATTTTGCTTTTAACCCTGACATTAACCCTTCCTGAAGCTTCTCAGAGCCGGAGCGCTGATCCAGGATCTGTTGCTTGAATGCCAGACTATCTGATCCTAGATCAGCCCCAGTGTTTTTGTGGGTCTGTTGGTGTTACAGTGATGGGAGTGGAGAGACAGCGGTGTATGGAGGAGATGAAGGGGTTAAGAGTGATGAAGAAACCCGAACGCTCGCTCTCGGTCTCCACACAGAAACGTTCGCCGCTACATCGCATTTGAACCAAACCCAAACTGCTGCATCTCCTCCGCCGCTCTTTCTTCTCGCTCTTTCTTGTGCAGCGCTGTGGGAGCCTCTTCCACTCCAGCATGTCTTATCCTCTTACAGAAGCTTTTACTTTCACTCCCCTCCTCCCCAAATCCCTTCCTCTGTCTCCGCGTCTCTGCTGCCCCTTCCTGCCAGCATTGTTTTGCCTCAGCGATCTCGCTCTTCAAACCCAACAACACCGCTAACAAAGGACAGGCTGCTTTTCACATGTGTGGTTCGGATTCAAAGAGAACTAAAGCCCCCCCAACACCCCCCACCCTACTTAACCCCAAACGCAGTCGACGGCTTGGTGTCTGAAATGTGCTTCTTTAGTTGTAGCACCATTTTTGCCACCCAGTCTAAGTATAAATATGCCAAATTTGGTGGGAAACCGCCCAATCTGGCAACACTACCTCCTTTTATCAGTAAATAATGGGAGCCTGTGTTGCCAGACGAGGGGGGGGGGTATTTTGCCCAGCCCAACAACAAAGCTACCTATTTCGTTGAAAACCGCCCAATCTGGCAACACTGACTCCCATTATTTACTACTATTTACATTATTTAAGAATAATGGGAGCCAGTGTTGCCAGATCCAGACAAAACATGCTTAATAATGCAGCTAGTCAGACAGTCAGGTATCACTAGCTAACTCTACCAGCAGAGGTAATACATTAACAGGGATTTAATGTTCTAGATAGTTCTCAGCATTTAGTACTAGCTAACTCTACCAGCAGAGGCAATACATTAACAGGGATTTAATGTTCTAGATATTTCACATTGTTTAGCACCAGCTAATGCTAAAAGCTTAAGTAATATATTAACAGAGATGTAATGCTCTGGATAGTTCCTGCCATTTATCACTGGTTAACTCAAATAGCTGAGGTAACATATTAATGGAGATATCACGTTCTAGATCATTCTTGGCATTTAGCACTAGATATTTCTCAATGTTACGGTGGTGTAGTGGTTAGTATGGTGGTGTAGTGGTTAGTATGGTGGTGTAGTGGTTAGTATGGTGGTGTAGTGGTCAGTATGGTGGTGTAGTGGTTAGTACGGTGGTGTAGTGGTTAGTACGGTGGTGTAGTAGTTAGTATGGTGGTGTAGTGGTCAGTACGGTGGTGTAGTGGTTAGTATGGTGGTGTAGTGGTCAGTATGGTGGTGTAGTGGTCAGTATGGTGGTGTAGTGGTTAGTACGGTGGTGTAGTGTTCAGTACGTTGGTGTAGTGGTTAGTATGGTGGTGTAGTGGTTAGTATGGTGGTGTAGTGGTTAGTACGGTGGTGTAGTAGTTAGTATGGTGGTGTAGTGGTCAGTACGGTGGTGTAGTGGTTAGTATGGTGGTGTAGTGGTCAGTATGGTGGTGTAGTGGTTAGTATGGTGGTGTAGTGGTCAGTATGGTGGTGTAGTGGTTAGTATGGTGGTGTAGTGGTTAGTACGGTGGTGTAGTGGTTAGTATGGTGGTGTAGTGTTAGTATGGTGGTGTAGTGGTTAGTATGGTGGTGTAGTGGTTAGTATGGTGGTGTAGTGGTTAATACGGTGGTGTAGTGGTTAGTACGGTGGTGTAGTGGTTAGTATGGTGGTGTAGTGGTTAGTATGGTGGTGTAGTGTTCAGTATGGTGGTGTAGTGGTTAGTATGGTGGTGTAGTGGTTAGTATGGTGGTGTAGTGGTCAGTACGGTGGTGTAGTGGTTAGTACGGTGGTGTAGTGGTTAGTACGGTGGTGTAGTGGTTAGTATGGTGGTGTAGTGGTCAGTATGGTGGTGTAGTGGTTAGTACGGTGGTGTAGTGGTTAGTACGGTGGTGTAGTGGTTAGTACGGTGGTGTAGTGGTCAGTATAGTGGTGTAGTGATCAGTATAGTGGTGTAGTGGTTAGTATGGTGGTGTAGTGGTTAGTACGGTGGTGTAGTGGTTAGTATGGTGGTGTAGTGGTTAGTATGGTGGTGTAGTGGTTAGTACGGTGGTGTAGTGGTTAGTATGGTGGTGTAGTGGTGAGTATGGTGGTGTAGTGGTTAGTATGGTGGTGTAGTGGTTAGTATGGTGGTGTAGTGGTCAGTACGGTGGTGTAGTGGTTAGTACGGTGGTGTAGTGGTTAGTACGGTGGTGTAGTGGTTAGTATGGTGGTGTAGTGGTTAGTACGGTGGTGTAGTGGTTAGTACGGTGGTGTAGTGGTGTAGTATAGTGGTGTAGTGGTCAGTATAGTGGTGTAGTGGTTAGTATGGTGGTGTAGTGGTCAGTAGTGGTGTAGTTGGTTAGTATGGTGGTGTAGTGGTCAGTATGGTGGTGTAGTGGTTAGTATGGTGGTGTAGTGGTCAGTATAGTGGTGTAGTGGTTAGTATGGTGGTGTAGTGGTTAGTACGGTGGTGTAGTGGTCAGTACGGTGGTGTAGTGGTCAGTATGGTGGTGTAGTGGTTAGTATGGTGGTGTAGTGGTTAGTACGGTGGTGTAGTGGTTAGTATGGTGGTGTAGTGGTTAGTATGGTGGTGTAGTGGTTAGTACGGTGGTGTAGTGGTTAGTATGGTGGTGTAGTGGTTAGTATGGTGGTGTAGTGGTTAGTACGGTGGTGTAGTGGTCAGTATGGTGGTGTAGTGGTTAGTATGGTGGTGTAGTGGTTAGTATGGTGGTGTAGTGGTCAGTATGGTGGTGTAGTGGTCAGTATGGTGGTGTAGTGGTTAGTATGGTGGTGTAGTGGTTAGTATGGTGGTGTAGTGGTTAGTATGGTGGTGTAGTGGTCAGTATGGTGGTGTAGTGGTTAGTATGGTGGTGTAGTGGTTAGTATGGTGGTGTAGTGGTCAGTATGGTGGTGTAGTGGTCAGTATGGTGGTGTAGTGGTTAGTATGGTGGTGTAGTGGTTAGTATGGTGGTGTAGTGGTCAGTATAGTGGTGTAGTGGTTAGTATGGTGGTGTAGTGGTTAGTATGGTGGTGTAGTGGTTAGTATGGTGGTGTAGTGGTTAGTATGGTGGTGTAGTGGTTAGTATGGTGGTGTAGTGGTCAGTATGGTGGTGTAGTGGTCAGTATGGTGGTGTAGTGGTTAGTATGGTGGTGTAGTGGTCAGTAAGGTGGTGTAGTGGTCAGTATAGTGGTGTAGTGGTTAGTATGGTGGTGTAGTGGTTAGTATGGTGGTGTAGTGGTTAGTATGGTGGTGTAGTGGTTAGTACGGTGGTGTAGTGGTTAGTATGGTGATGTAGTGGTTAGTAGGTGGTGTAGTGGTTAGTATGGTGGTGTAGTGGTCAGTATGGTGGTGTAGTGGTTAGTATGGTGGTGTAGTGGTTAGTATGGTGGTGTAGTGGTCAGTATGGTGGTGTAGTGGTCAGTATGGTGGTGTAGTGGTTAGTATGGTGGTGTAGTGGTCAGTAAGGTGGTGTAGTGGTCAGTACGGTGGTGTAGTGGTTAGTATGGTGGTGTAGTGGTCAGTATGGTGGTGTAGTGGTTAGTATGGTGGTGTAGTGGTTAGTATGGTGGTGTAGTGGTTAGTAAGGTGGTGTAGTGGTCAGTATGGTGGTGTAGTGGTCAGCATTGTCTCCTCACAGTAAGATGATCTGGGTTGGATTCCCGGTCTGGGTGGTTCTGTGTGGAGTGTTTATGGTCTCTCTGTGTTTGAGTGGGTTCCTCCGGGTTCTCCGGTTTCCTCCCACAGTCCAAACACATGCATGTTAGGATCCTCACTCTAAACTGACCGTAGGTGTGAGTGTGTGTGAGTGTGTGTGAGTGAGTATGAGTGAGTGTGTGTGTGTGAGTGAGATGAACTGGTGACCTGATGATGCTGGGATTGGTTCCAGCCCCACTGTGACCCCGACTTGTGGGATATAGGGGTAGAAAATGGATGGATGGGTTTTTTTGGAGTGTGATGAAATATGACCTGCTGAAGATGTTTCCAGTATCAATCTGGTATCAGTATCAGTACGAGACTAATAACAGTTGAAGGTCAGGTGAGCATTAAGCCCCCGTCGAGGACAAATGGGGCAGATCCTCATTCAGAGGGGTTGTAGCACAGGGTATGTACCTGTTAGCTACATTAGCCTCCAGCTTAGCTAACGCTCCTCCGCTGATCGAGTTGTGCAGGTTTGTTTTTCTTGCCACACTTTTTCTTTACGAGCTTAAAGGGATCTTCCCGTTCCTCCGTTCTCCGCCCCCTCTTCGCTTCTCTCCGCGGCCCACTGCTCCTCGGCCCGCGGAGCGTTCAGTGTGTTTCTGTGCCACAGACCCTGCGCCTGCAAAGCAGCGATTATGCTAAGCAAGCCACGCATTGTTATCTCTGAATTACAAATGGGCTCCGCGCTCGCTGTTAAAACAAGTCAGCACCCCAATATCAGCACCGAGGATTCATGTCGCTGCCCAAATCTGATTTTTCAGAGGAGAGAGTGGGGGGCGGACGGGGGAGGGGCGAGGGGGGGGGGGGGGGGGCGCAGAAAGTCTAATTCAATTCCGCTCAAAGCCTCCGCACATCCACAAAGAGTCTAATGGCTCCTTCTGTCAGCTTTTGTTCTCCGGCCAAACGGAAGTTCTATCTGCAACCTGTCGTGAGTCGCTCTGCCTCTGAGCGGAGCTGCTCGGCCGACGCCGTATTACAAATCATGGGCGAGCGCTGGAGCCAGATCAATAGTGTTGCGTAGTCAATCTTCTTTATTGCGGCGATGCAGTTTCAGCACTCAGAGGCTTGTGGAGCGACGAAGGAGCTGCAGATCAGAAAAATACTAACGCAGTCGTGGTGCTGTGTGGTTGTGGCCAACGTTCAGGTGTCCTGCCGGCTGCTGCTTCTATTCAGGTAACTTGGCTAATTGACCACATTTGGACAAAGTGAACATGAACACTTGTGAAACTGCAGTGGAGCTAATCAGACCAGCAGTGTGCTGAATTTGTGCAAATACAAATGATACGGAGGCCGTACACCCACTGCCTGCCACTGCTATTGAAGCCCCCCGGGTGCTTGGACCCCGACGATTGCCACTCATAATGTAACCTACAGACAGTTCTTTTGCTCTCCAGCAGCTAATGCTCACAGAAATACAGGTTCTAGATCAGTTTTACAGGCAAAGTAAAGAGCTGGTTGCCATGTTTGCTGAAGATAAATCCCCCTTACAAAAAATAAGTTTGTTTAAGTATGTCATTAGTTACTTCTTTTAAACTAAAAACAAGTATGCTTTCAGTTTACTTTTTACATACTTCTAAGTATACTTGTGGTATACTGACAAATATATAAAAAAAGTCTAAGTATAGTTAGTCTTTACTTGTACTTGATCTTCTGATTGAGATATACTTAAGAAAAGTATAAGTATTCCTGTCATTCAAAAAAGGCATCTAGTACAATAGTTTGTAAATTTTGATTTATAAAGATACAAATATGTTTCCTAATCTGAGTATGTCTTGTTTATTTTGTATGTGTGTCCATTGGTGGGTAAGTAACAGTTGTTAAAGTTCTATTTTAAGTAGAACCTAAACCTAGTCATATACTTTAAAGTGCAACAATAATATATAAGCAGAAAATTAATAGTATTATGTTCACTTAAAGAAAACTTACACAAATACGTCCAGTTCAAAACATCTAAACTAGAAGTTTACTGAGAGTATGTTTAAAAGTACTTTAAATAAATTAAAGGTTAGCTTTTAGTGTAGTTGCAGTACAAAAGATATAAACTAGTTATGTACTTGAAGTCTACTACTCTTACACTTAAAGTATACCTACATATATATACTTTTATAAACTAAAAAGTGGGCAGTTAAGTATTAAATAAGTATTAAAATAGTGCATATACATCTAGCACAATTATATTAGTATACTAAGTACATAAGGTATACTTATGCAGGTATACTTTTATACTTTAACATTACTTAAGTTTACTTAATAAAATAAACTTTAAGTACACTAATGTTTTTAATTGCCTGTTTCAGTTAATAAAGCTGTTCTGGTCTGGTTGCACCATATGACTTACTGGTTGGGTCACTGACATTTCAAATTAAAGAAAATCTACCTAGACATCCGTAGAAATCTTCAAGCCTGAGCTCGAATTCATACTTTTATTTTATTCTGAAATGAATCCGCTAAGGAGGTCATCCCACATGACATACTAAACTAAACCGTTTAAACCTAAACCACTCAAAAATCACCTTTTTACTGAATTTGTGAAAGTTCTCCTGACCTTGCCATATCACACCATGCAGGACACTTGGGGTCTTATGCAAGTCCTTTGTTTTTGGTTGTTTCATCTGACATTTCAGGAACAACTTGCAGACAGTAGTTTTTAGAAACTTTTAGAAAAGTTTTCTAATATATGCCAAACTATTTTATTTAGAATCTGTAACTAAATTGCCTATATTGCTGGGCAGTTGCACCGTATGGCATTTTTCGACTTATGCATTTAATAAGTAATACAAAAAAAACACTGAAAATTGTTTCACCTATAAGAGGCACTGCTAAACAATTTTCCTGTGTTGTGTATTTATTAGACTGTTGGGGAAAATAACTGTATTAGAAACAAAAAAAGCACAACAAGTCAAAAACCCACATGTGAACTGTTTGAAAGTTATTGAAGAAACTAAATTGTAGCTGAGCTCTAATTGAAATTAGTGAAGCAGGCACTGCCTTAGGAGGGCCAGCGAGCTGTAACAGGGGCCAGGGGTCTCGCAGTGAGAGACATGGCTGCTGGGAACTGACCTTGCTGGTGCTAATGTGATCCAGTGTTTATAGAGTTTTTTCAGAAACACAAAAAATCTTGAACACCAAAATGACCCATAAAAAAAAAAAAAAAAAAAAAAAAAAAATATATATATATTATATATATATATATATATATATATTAATATATATATATATATATATATATATATATATATCCATGTTCATATTATATATATATATATTATATATATATATATATATATATATATATTATATATATATATATATATTTTAAAGCTCTAACTAAATTTTTTAATCATCTGAAATAAGATTTGAAGCTGTGCTTCATATTGGGGAACGTATTGGGGAACATATTGGGGAACGTATTGGGGAATACATTAGAGAACGTACTGGGGAACGTTTTTGGGAAATGTATTTAGGGAACGTTTTAGGGAACGAACTGGGGAATGCATTGGGAAACATATTTGGGGAACGTATTGGGGAATGTTTTAGGGAATGTACTGGGGAATGCATTGGGTAAAATATTGGGTATTGGGGGATGTATTAGGGAACATATTGGGGAATGTTTTAGGTAACGCACAGGGGAATGCATTGGGAAACATATTTGGGAAATGGATTGGGGAACGTTTTAGGGAATGTACTGGGGAATGCATTGGGGAACATATTGGGTATTGGGGGATGTATTACAGAATGTACTGGGGACCATATTGGGGAATGCATTAGGGAATGTATTTGGGGAACACATTGGTCACTGTATTAGGGAACTTATTGGGGAACATATTTGGTAAAGCATTAGGGAACATATTGATGAATGCATTGGGTAACGCATTAGGGACTGAATTAAGGAACGCAAGGAAAGCATAAAACTGTGAATTGCAGATGTTCCCGAAGCAGAGATAGTTTTAAATGGCTTTTCATTCCCTTTTACAACCCAAAAGCCGTTTTCTCTTCTTTTCTACAAGGTACAGGACGAGACGGAACATGCGGTAGAAGAAAAGACTGCATTAGAGCTTCATACAGGAATTCTCCTGCTCAGCACTAGACTCCATGTTCATGAATATCTGGTCCTTTTTTTATTATTTTTTTATCTGAATGTCTGTTTCGGCTTGCCGGCGCGAGAGCTTCTGCATTTTAATCATGTGGAGAGCGCTCAGGCAGAACTGGGCCGGAAAAAAGGGAAAAACACTGCGGCGGCTTCCTCACCATCGGCCCATTAAAATTCACCACCCGGCTGGATGTACAAATAATAATAATAAATGAAAATGAAAAGTGTGTGCTTGGGCTAAGCCTTTAATGTGAAGCATGACCTCTAGCTCGCAGAGGAATTGGGAGTTTATCTGAAGTTGTGGAACGTCTGGAAGCGTCTGGAATGGGGGGGTTAATGGGAACGGGTGCTCCGAGGGGGCACGGTGAAGCGGCGGGGGGGTCAGAAGGAGAAGAACCGCTTTGAGGCGATTTAGTTCGACGGTGGAAAATCAATTTGGTGCTGACATTGTTCCTCAACATATTAGCTCAGCGTATCTCTGCATGTTTAGGTTGAATGGAGAGGAAACACGGGGTGTCTGTTCTGTTTGGTCTGTAATATGGACTCCAGGTGGGGGTGAATTCTAATGTTCCTGTACGGCTCTGATAAACGCAGCTAGGATAGAAAACCCGACCGTATACGCTGCAGCAGCGCAGATTACTGAAAACTATAGGTTCTGATTAAGCACTTACTATTCAGGGGTGCATACAGACTTCGGCAAGGTGTTTCAAAGGGCGCTTGTGGGGGAATTTCTGGCATGTTTTCATATAGGATAATTCCAGTATAGACAAAGTCACTCTGATGTTGTGATATTCAGTATTCAGATCAGTTTTTACCACCCAGACAAACCTGAATAACAGAAAATGCCAAGTATTAAAAAAAAGCTGAAAAATAAGCAGTAAGTTTGTGAAAAAGGCACTGAGGAGGAGCTGTAACAGGAACTAGGGGGCTTGCATGGTGAAGCCGCTGGGCTCTGACCTGCTGATGTTATACACTGTAGTGTTTATAGTGTTATAGTGTTAGGAGTGTGGTTATGCCAAGTACGGCTCCAATGCATCATCAAATTTCAGACCTATTAAAAAAATACTGAGAACAAAAGTAATGAACAGATTAACGGTCTAACTTTACAATTCAATACTACATACTTTACATTAATTAATAACAATAATAATATTAATAATAATAACAATAATAATACTGCAGTCTAACTAATTCTGATATAGTGCTCGAGAACTATTTTCTATTGTCAATGCCAAATACTTTCCCAAAGCTATAAAGAAATGTAAATATAGAAATATATAGAAATATATAGAACTTCTTTTAGCATTGACCTGTTTAAATAATGGCATATCTGAGTCGCCTGTAAATAACAGCATATGTCATGTGTGACTGTCTCACATACTCACATACAACACCGTCTCACATTATTATTATTATATATATAAGCTTCTCCTAAACAACCCAGTATTATTATCAGTTCTCATCTAATACCTGCTTTGTCTGCTCAGTACTTCATTAAGATAAATCAAGATTTGCTGCTGAAGGAACTGAATACATTCATACAATGTCTGGGGCGTCCAAGGAGAAATCTGGAACCTAACTTTGTTCTTCAAACTGGATCAAGATCTGATCTACTTCTCTCACAATAACATATTCATGTTACTTTGTATTGTATGTCTGATTATTTACATCTGTTCTAATCAGATCTGCTGTTCTTACTGGTGATCAGACACTTATTGATCAGATAAAGAGTTCTAAACTATCAGCTCAGGGGTCTCAGACTTTTACTATGTAGTGTATGTATTACAGGCTACTTGCAATACTGTATTAAACACATACTGTGTTCTGGTTGCTACAAGAGTGACTGCTGTGGTCATATACACTAGGCTATCTTCTAATATGTCCTTGTATGTTACATCTTTCTTTGTATTTATTGTATATCTTTTGTATTAGTTGCTCTCTTTGGTCTACACTGTGTATATTGTATTGTATTGTGTGTGTTTGTGTTACAGTATATTGTCCTGGAGCAACGTTTTTTTGTTTCACTGTGTACTGGTATATATCTAAATTATTAATAAACCCTATATTGCTTCTATAATGTAGACATTTTATGCTATATTATATATTAATAACCAAATAAGAGCTGCACACCCCATAATATCATGTGTTGTGACATAAAGTTGATGTTGCTGTATGATGTAAAGGGCTCTAAAGCTATTATAGAAAACTGTGTATAGAATTAAACAGTGCCTTTCGTCGTTGTAGGCTGTAGGTTTAGCATTAAGGCATTTAGACTTCATCATAAAGGTCAGTGTTAGTCCTGACACGGGGGCTCGAGCCCCCTTTAGCCCGGCCGGCTCTCACTGCGAGCGTGTATCTGCTTCTAATCGCTGCTATATTCTGCATACCAACAGGAGATTAAAGTGATATAGGAGACAGTTCTGTACAGCTCGCTAATCACAAACACACACGGTGAAAAAAGAAAGTTTCTGTTATAAAAACAGTCTTCAGAAATGTGCCTCAGTTCACCCATGATGTTGCTATGGGAACACATGATGATGACCAACAGCACGTTCTGCTGGAACCTGTTTAACTGCATCAAATATTTATGTTACATTTCCCCCCGTGTTAGTTTGTGCCCCCCGCGCCCCCCCCTTCTTTGATTTTGTGCCAACCTGTCGCTTTAATGTACACTAGTTTTCCTCTAATCCCCTAAACTGCACGTCCCAACCTAAAGAACACATTCCATTCACACGGAGCAGCTCTTTATCCCACGTCCTTAAAGAGGCTTAATCTCTAAATCGACACTTAAAACCATCATTAAACCGCTCCACTCCTTTATTTCACTCTCCAATTAAACACCTGCACAGCCTTTCACCTGGAGGGGAAAGCACTCCGGGCACGTCTGCTCTGCACACAACGAGGACGAGGTCGGGTTTCCGATTACGGGGATCAGCAGAAGAAAATGTGTCGCTGTTGTTCCACTGGGCTCAAATTTAGCTTACATTCATAAGACCAGTGCATAGAGACACGTCATCCATCAAACACCAATATTCTTCAACAAACACCACAATCTTCAACAAAAAAAACACCATTCTTTATCATTCTCCACCCAAACAATAACTTTCTTCAACATTCACCAACAAACACCAACAAACACCACCATACTTCAACAAACACCACAATCTTCAAAAAAACACCTTCATTCTTTATCATTCTCCACCCAAACAATAACTTTCTTCAACAAACATCAACATTCACCAACAAACACCACCATACTTCAACAAACACCACAATCTTCAACAAAAAAACACCATTCTTTGTCATTCTCCACCCAAACCATAACTTTCTTCAACATTCAACAACAAACACCACCATACTTCAACAAACACCACAATCTTCAAAAAACACCTTCATTCTTTATCATTCTCCACCCAAACAATAACTTTCTTCAACATTCAACAACAAACACCACCATACTTCAACAAACACCACAATCTTCAACAAAAAACAACTTCATTCTTTATCATTCTCCACCCAAACCATAACTTTCTTCAACAAACATCAATATTCACCAACAAACACCACCATACTTCAACAAACACCACAATCTTCAAAAAACCACCTTCATTCTTTATCATTCTCCACCCAAACCATAACTTTCTTCAACAAACATCAATATTCACCAACAAACACCACAATACTTCAACAAACACCACAATCTTCAAAAGAAACAACCTCATTCTTTATGATTCTCCACCCAAACAATAACTTTCTTCAACATTCACCAACAAACACCACCATACTTCAACAAACACCACAATCTTCAAAAAAACACCTTCATTCTTTATTATTCTCCACCCAAACCATAACTTTCTTCAACAAACATCAACATTCACCAACAAACACCACCATACTTCAACAAACACCACAATCTTCAACAAAAAACACCTTAATTCTTTATCATTCTCCACCCAAACCATAACTTTCTTCAACATTCAACAACAAACACCACTATACTTCAACAAACACCACAATCTTCAAAGAAACACCTTAATTCTTTATCATTCTCCACCCAAACCATAACTTTCTTCAACATTCAACAACAAACACCACAATCTTCAGAAAAACTTGACAAATTTCAAAAAACACCTTCATTCTTTATCATTCTCCACCCAAACAATAACTTTCTTCAACATTCACCAACAAACACCACCATACTTCATACTTCAACCACAATCTTCAGAAAAAAAAGCTTCATTTTTTATCATTCTCCACCCAAACAATAACTTTCTTCAACATTCACCAACAAACACCAACAAACACCACCATACTTCAACAAACACCACAATCTTCAAAAAAACACCTTAATTCTTTATCATTCTCCGCCCAAACAATAACTTTCTTTAACAAACATCAACATTCAACAACAAACACCACCATACTTCAACAAACACCACAATCTTCAAAAAAACAACCTCATTCTTTATCATTCTCCACCCAAACAATAACTTTCTTCAACAAACATCAACATTCAACAACAAACACCACCATACTTCAACAAACACCACAATCTTCAAAAAAATAACCTCATTCTTTATCATTTTCCACCCAAACAATAACTTTCGTCAACAAACATCAACATTCACCAACAAACACCACCATACTTCAACAAACACCACAATCTTCAGAAAAAAGTGACAATTTTCAACAAACACCATCATTCTTTATCATACTCCACCCAAGCCATAACTTTCTTCAACATTCACCAGCAAACACCACAATTTTTTAACAAACACCATCATTCTTTATCTAAACACTTTCATTCTCCACCGAAACTATATCTTTATTCAACAAACACCAGCATTCTCCACCATTCATATTTCACTCAATCAACATCCAAGAACAATCATCAATAATTTATCAAACACCATAATCCTCCATCTAAACACTTTCATTCTCCACCCAAGCAATATATTTCTTTAAACCAATATGATTCTCCACCAAACACCATAATTCTTTAACAAGCATCTTCCACTCAATCACCTTCCCCCCTCACCAACATGATCAATCTATTAATGTCCAACAAACACCATCAATCTTCTACTCCATCATTCCCCACCAAACAACATCTTTCTTCATGTAACACCAACAACCCCCATTAAACACCATCATTCCTCAAGCATCTTCCACCCAATCAATGTCCTTCTCCAACAATCTTCAAGAAACAACATCTATCACATCAAACTCCATCCAAACACGTTCATTCTCCACCCAAACAATATCTTTCTTCAACAAACACCAACGTTCTTCAAACAACATTCTTCCCCACTGGAGACAATCATTCCCTGCCACCCAATCAGTGTCCTTCTCCCTCACCAACACTATCAATCTCCAACAAACACCATTATTCTCCACACATCAGTGTTCTTCTAATATCCTTCTCCAAACACCTTAAATCCTCAATGTTCTCCACCAAACATCATATTCTACCCAATCAACATCTTTCTCTGGAAAAAACACCACTATTCTTTAAACCAACACGATTCTCCACCATAATTCTTTGACAAGCATCTTCCACCCAATCAATGTCCTTCTCCCACACGAACACTATCAATCTCCAACAAACACCATCCTGCTCCCTCACCAACACTATCAATCTCCAACAAACACCATCCTGCTCCCTCACCAACACTATCAATCTCCAACAAACACCATGATTCTCTACTAACCAACGTCCTTCTCGCACACCAACACTATCAATCTCCAACAAACACCATCCTGCTCCCTCACCAACACTATCAATCTCCAACAAACACCATCCTGCTCCCTCACCAACACTATCTCCAACAAACACCATCCTGCTCCCTCACCAACACTATCTCCAACAAACACCATCATTCTCTACAAACCAACGTCCTTCTCGCACACCAACACTATCAATCTCCAACAAACACCATCATTCTCTACAAACCAACGTCCTTCTCGCACACCAACACTATCAATCTCCAACAAACACCATCCTGCTCCCTCACCAACACTATCAATCTCCAACAAACACCATCATTCTCTACTAACCAACACTATCAATCTCCAACAAACACCATCATTCTCTACTAACCAACACTATCAATCTCCAACAAACTCCATCATTCTCTACTAACCAACGTCCTTCTCGCACACCAACACTATCAAGAGCTAAATGGTGTTTGTTGGAGAACTTTAGGTCAGTCTGCTCTGGACTCTGGTGTTTGTAGAACAGGTCAGCGTTAGAACTGAAGCTGTAATAAACATCTACCTGGAAAAACACAGAAATGGTTTAACTCTGAATCCAGAGCGGCAGCGCTCTCTCACGCTAGTGAACAGACGTAGAGCTAATATTGAGGATTACATTTATTTCCTATTAAACCGCATGAAACCAATTCGTCGCTCGAACGCCACTTTCAGATGTCTTATTTTAGATAATTAATATAATCACATGCTGAACATGGCTGTGTCATGCTATTATTGATACCTTTTTTAAAAATAAGAACCGTGCGTGAATGGGTTCCTTTTTAGAACCGAATTATCCAATTTATCCAGGATTAAACTGGGACACTCCGCAAAATCCAATCCCTCATGTCAGAACCTGTGGCTGCCTATTAGTGAGGAAAATAAATCCGTCTCCAATCCATTATTCTGCACCGCGTCTCCTCGACCACCTCCCCTTAAGTGCAGAGTGTAAATGGGTTCTTACCATAAAATGTTTCTGACAGACCCTCGGTTCCGGTGAAGGGGGATGAACGGCACTGCAGTTAAAGCTGAATCTCTACTCTGTATTAATAAAGAGGTGGTTCATTCTCAGCACTGCAGTGACACTGACGTGGTGGTGGTGTGTTAGTAGTGTGTGTTGTGTTGTGCTGGTGTGAGTGGATCAGACTGACACCAGCAGAATCGTCCACCAACCAAAACTATCCAGACAGCAGTGTCCTGTGGGCGGCGTCCTGTGTCCACTGATGAAGAACTAGAGGAACACAAACTGTGCAGCAGCAGATGAGCTACTGTCTCTGACTTTACATCTACAAGGTGGACCAGCAAGTAGTAGGAGTGTCTAATAGAGTGGACAGTGAGTGGACACAGTGTTTAAACACTCCAGCAGCACTGCTATGTCTGATCCACTCACACCAGCACCACATAAGTTGGAATAATTTATGATGTCATAAATTGGGATGCTCTCCAGTGGGCCCCTCTAGTGGCTGGTCACGACTGGCCCTACAGATGTTCCAAGCATGTTACTGTTGACACTCGGAGATGCCGAATCCAGAGCTTGTTGGAAAAACTCCTCAATGTTCTCCCAGAACTGGTACTTTTGCTTTCCTTATCTGAATGTTCAGTTCCACCTTAAATGCAGTTACAGTTACATTCTGGCACCATTTAAGGTGGAATGAGAAATTCTAATAAGTAGCTGACTGCAGCTTTGTGAAGGTGGACGTTTTTGGGGTGGTACAGAGATTTCATACGTCCTCATTCTCGTCCTGCTCGGGCGTCTCTGAGCTGCAGCGCCGTAAAACCACAGTTAACGTCTGTAAAGATTCTACTTGAAGCAGAAACAGATGAATCTCTCCATCTCGCTCGTTCAGATGCAGCTCCTAATCACAGCAGCTGCATCATCCAGAGTTTCCTCGTATCTGCAGACGGTGGAAACTTAATTCACTCTTTCTGCCAACATGTCATAAATCAGTCCTTACTTAACAGCAGACAGTTAAACAGTCCTTTAACTAAATTCACTTACACCACAAACCCAGTACAAAAATACCCAGTACACAAATATCCGGTACACAAATATCCAGTACACAAATACCCAGTACAAAAATATCCAGTACACAAATATTCAGTACAAAAATATCCAGTACAAAAATACCCAGTACACAAATATCCAGTACAAAAATATCCAGTACACAAATATTCAGTACAAAAATATCCAGTACAAAAATACCCAGTACACAAATATCCAGTACAAAAATACCCAGTACACAAATATCCAGTACACAAATATCCAGTACAGACGAGAAGGATGTGAACAAACTCACACTTAATGTTTTTACAACTGACCTGAACAAACCTGAACACCTGTAATTGCCAGACATCCCAGCAAAACCAGTACATGTTGTGTTTAGATGCTGGTATGCTGGTCAGTCAGCGTGACAATTCTAGGGTGTCCAGCTAAACCAGCACCAGACCAGCAAGCATATCAAGCAGGACTTTCTCAGCTAAATTAACTTACACACTAAAGTAAAGCCTGTCCAGTAGGAATAGATCTCTTTCACCAACACCACCATCCTACAACAAACACCAACATTCTCCAGCAAACACCACCATCCTACAACAAACACCAACATTCTCCAGCAAACACCACCATCCTACAACAAACACCAACATTCTCCAGCAAACACCACCATTCTTCAGCAAACACCAACACTCTCCAGCAAACACCACCATTCTTCAACAAACACCACCATCCTACAACAAACACCAACATCCTACAACAAACACCAACATTCTCCAGCAAACACCACCATCCTACAACAAACACCAACATTCTCCAGCAAACACCAACATTCTCCAGCAAACACCAACATTCTCCAGCAAACACCAACACTCTTCAACAACCACCACCATTCTTCAGCAAACACCACCATTCTCCAGCAAACACCACCATTCTTTAACAAGCACCAACATTCTTCAGCAAACATCACCATTCTTCAACAAACACCAACATTCTTCAACAAACACCAACATTCTCCAGCAAACACCACCATTCTTCAGCAAACACCAACACTCTCCAGCAAACACCACCATTCTTCAACAAACACCACCATTCTCCAGCAAACACCAACATTCTCCAGCAAACACCAACATTCTCCAGCAAACACCAACATTCTCCAGCAAACACCAACACTCTTCAACAACCACCACCATTCTTCAGCAAACACCACCATTCTCCAGCAAACACCACCATTCTTTAACAAGCACCAACATTCTTCAGCAAACATCACCATTCTTCAACAAACACCAACATTCTTCAACAAACACCAACATTCTCCAGCAAACACCAACATTCTCCAGCAAACACCAACATTCTTCAACAAACACCAACATTCTCCAGCAAAGACCAACATTCTCCAGCAAACAACAACATTCTCCAGCAAACACCACCATTCTTCAACAAACACCAACATTCTTCAATAAACACTCCCCATTCGTAAACCAACACCAATATTCAACAAACACATCCATCAAACCCACTTATTCTTCAACAAACACCAACATTCTTCAGCAAACACCACCATTCTTTAGTAAACACCTCCATACCAAACACCAACATTCACAGACCAACATCACCATTCTTCAACACCAACATTCTCCAGCAAACACCACCATTTCTCGGCAAACATCTCCATTCTTCAAGAAACACCAACATTCTTCAACAAACACCACAATCATCAATCAAAATCTTGATTTTTCAACAAACATTTTCCACCAATTATATTTCACTTAATCACTATCCAACAACAAACATCAACAGTATATCAAACACCATCATTCTATCAATGATGTGTACAAAGTTCATGTTTTAAGAACTGAACTGATCTGAAACCAGCTGCTTTGGTAGTAAACTGGTTGACTAAGTTGTGTAAACCTGAGCTTAGGACTGGACAGGAGGTGGACACCACTGCAGTCCGGCTTAAAGATCAAAGTGGAAGAAGAAGTAGAAAAAGTTAATTATGCTAAATAAATGAACAGATCAATAAAAAGTAGGGCCTTGTACACACAGGCTAGGCTAAAGCTAACAAGGCCAAACTAAACATGGAGAAATCACAGTGAAGAAGGACAAACACAAACAAACGAGACAGTAATCACATTCAGCAACGATCAGACCGAGGTTCTACTGCAGAGCCGGAGCTACAGCGTCCCTCTCACATCCACAGGACGGAGGAAACTCTGACCATTTTAAAAACTAGTCTCCAAAACTGTGACAGGCGGTGAAAACCTGGCAGCAGAACTGAGGAAGACGAGGACTCACCCTCCGCCCTGCCTGCTGGGAGTGATCTGACTGGAGCAGGTGCTGCTGTGTCCGTGTGTCCTTCCTGGAAGTGCTGAGACAGGAGGAAGTGGCCCAGTTCACCAACACCAACTTCCCAAACACTGCACCAACCACAGCTGGACAGTTAGCAGCACACACGCTGTTACCTGCACATTAAATACACCTGAACGAGCGTCGCTGTGGTCCGAAGAGAAACAAGCTTCCTTTTGTACTGTGTTCTGTCTCCATGGAACTGAGAATCCCAGCCCACAGTCTAGCTTCCTAGAACATTCAGTCTGTCTAGTTTTCCGGCTGTTCTGAGAATGTTTTCATGGAGACATGAATGCTTATAAATGCTTATAAATGCTTATAAATGCTTATAAATGCTTATAAATGCTGGTATGCTGGTCAGTCAGCGTGACAATTCTAGGGTGTCCAACTAAACCAGCACCAGACCAGCAAGCATACCAAGCAGGACTTTCTCAGCTAAATTAACTTACACACCAAAGTAAAGCCTGTCCAGTAGGAATAGATCTCTTTCACCAACACCACCATCCTACAACAAACACCAACATTCTCCAGCAAACACCACCATTCTCCAGCAAACACCAACATTCTCCAGCAAACACCACCATTCTTCAACAAACACCAACATTCTCCAGCAAACACCACCATTCTTCAACAAACATCACCATTCTTCAACAAACACCAACATTCTCCAGCAAACACCAACATTCTCCAGCAAACACTACCATTCTCCAACAAACACCACCATTCTTCAACAAACACCAACATTCTCCAGCAAACACCAACATTCTTCAACAAACACCAACATTCTCCAGCAAACACCACCATTCTCCAGCAAACACCACCATTCTTCAACAAACACCAACATTCTCCAGCAAACACCAACATTCTCCAGCAAACACCACCATTCTTCAACAAACACCAACATTCTCCAGCAAACACCAACATTCTTCAACAAACACCAACATTCTCCAGCAAACACCCTGATTCCTCAACGATCACCAACATTCTCCAGCAAACACCACCATTCTCCAGCAAACACCAACATTCTCAAGCAACAACAATACTATTCTTTAACAAACACCAACATTCTCCAGCAAACACCCTGATTCCTCAACGATCACCAACATTCTCCAGCAAACACCACCATTCTCCAGCAAACACCAACATTCTCAAGCAACAACAATACTATTCTTTAACAAACATTGCTTCCTAGATCATTCAGTCTGTCTAGTTTTCCAGCTGTTCTGAAAAGGTTTTCATGAAGGCATGAATGCTTATAAATGCTTATAGATGCTTGTATGCTAAACATTGTTGCAACACTAAGAGAACCTTATGAAAAGGTTACCAGACTTTCTGAACGTTCTGAGATTGTTAATAAATGTTCTTACAATGGTGCTGCAACATTATGAGAACCAGTGCTGCCCAAAACTGTGACTCCTCAGCGGTTCTTAAGGAGATCCCCCACACTACAATACTTGTTCCACAATTATGAAGGTATAATGAAGGGTTCATTGAAGGATCAGCTCAGGATTTCTTGCTCATCCAGATAACTTTAAGGTTATTTGGATCTATCTCTGGATGGTGCATCCAATTTTAATCTAGCCAACATGTCCTTGTGGGCCCCATTTGATTTTATCTGGGCTGTACGGGTTTTACATGGCCTTGTAGTGGCTATAGTGATATATGGATTAGGTTGGGTTAAAACTCTGGGCCCCATTTGGGTAGTAACTTTGGGGCCCAGTTGGGGTATAACGTTGGGCCCCGTTGTGTTATAACTGTGGAGCCCAGTTGGGTTATAACTTTGAGCCTCGAGCCTCAAGTATGACTCAATTTGAGCTGCCATCCAAGACGGTTGAAAGACAGTCCAGGTACTGGAACAAGCTGGGTAGTAAATGAGTCAAGGCCCAGTTCTGACCCACATACCACTGTAGAATTACTTCGTCCTGATCCAGATACCAGAACTCCACCACAACCTGAATGAACTCAGAGATGATATGGGCCAGAATTCAACCGGATCACAGTCACAGTTTAGCCTTCGTTTCTTTTGGCTCACATGCAGTTGGCCTGTAGGCAGCTCCGCCGTATCTGTCAGAACTGAACCAGAACTGAACCTGGTTTTTATATACTTGCAGGTTGCCAGTGCCTCCTGTGGACCAGCAGTGCCAGATATTGGAAGATGTGGCCACATCTGCATGCTATCTGGGTCATGATGGCTTTTATTTTCTGGCAGTGTTTGCGCTGAAGGACCGTTTGGGGGTCTGGCTGAAAACCGAGACCACTGCCTGTGCAGACTCTGACTCAGTAGCAGCGTTCTCTCCTCATCTCTCCTCATAAAACAGATTACTGAGACGCTCTAGTTAGAGAGAGACTGCGTCACGGCTTGTTCCCGCCCACTGCAGCAGTGTTTACTGACCTCAGTTTAGATGGTTTTTAGGAGTGAAATAGAGGTTTTACACTCAGTTACACTATTACTCATATTCAGTGTTGATGGTTGGTGCTCTGGAGGAGTGTAGTAGATGGGAATTTCGAGGCGCTGCAGTCAGACGCCCACGTTTAAGGAGACGAGCTGCTGATGATCACTTACATCTGAAAACGACGTCACCGCTCGGAGCTACACTTGCGCCCGACGTACTGAAAAATGTTTATCTTTCATCGCATCATGGGATTGTCTTAGCGGCTGAGGAACCGTTAGATGCTTCCTTACAGTTCAGCCGAAGGAGGAACCTCAGTAGACAGAATATTTAAGAGATGTAAGAACTGGGGCAGTCTGAGTCGGGAGCCGGATAGTATGTAGTAAATCACTGTTTATGTAGAAACTCAGTAGGATTTAAGTCACTCGGAGGACCAGAGGAGATAAATGATAATGCAAAGGCTTTTAAATCCTCCACTGTTTCACAATTTGGAAATGAATACATACCCTGCAAGCATAAACGCAGCAAACGGCAGTTTTTCCAACTCGAGGTAACATCTGCATGGAAAATCCACCAAAATACTAGAGATTTGTATCCAGACAGGAGTCATTTTATTACAGCAGGTAATCCGCTCTGTGATATTCTCATGGAAGCAAGAAGAAAAACACCCACATGGCTGATACAGATGGAAATAAAACCCCAGAGGGGAATCTGTAAAAGAGGAAATGGTCCCAGGACCCCATGCACATCTAAACCCACCCGACTAAGGCTTAACTCCCTCTGTGAGACAGTCTGCGGGTTTAGTACTAAGCAGGGAAACTGCTGGTTATGTTTCTGATGGGAGAAGAAAGCTTTTCCTTTTATTCCATTGATTCCAATGGTTTTCCTTGATTTCCAGTTAATAAGAACTTCCTTCTGCTGTTTCTTTGGTGATATAAATGGCTGTAGAAGTCGTAGCAGAAGGTCACGACCGCCGGAAAGAGTCAAGTCAAGTCAATTTTATTTATATAGCGCTTTTTACAATGATGTTGTCTCAAAGCAGCTTTACAGAGTTTTGAAAACAGTTATAACATATACCCCCAGTGAGCAAGCCAGAGGCAACAGTGGCAAGAACACCTCCCTCAACTGGAGGAAGAAACCTTGGGAGGAACCAGACTCACAAGTGGAGACCCATCCTCCTCTGGTCAAACAGTGTTTACAGTTTGAACTAAATACCAAAGAAAGGAGTCTCTGTTTGAAATCTGACTCTACCTTCAGTGTGGAAACAGTGGAGTAGTTCTACGAGCTTCTCCTTTTATACTTGTTTTGTAGCAATACTTACTCTCTCCGGTAATAATACCTTTCTTGGATGGGTTTAGACTACCACCCCCCCCCCCCCCACCCCCCCGCGGCATCAACACCTCCATCACTGGCGCTCACAGCAAGGCTGCACTTATCCACTACATCAATCCGTTTCACACCTGAGAGCAGAACGTGAACTGTGTGGTCATGCGGGTTTGGTCAGAGTCTGAATGGCAGTTAGAAATCCATCTGCACATTCGGACCGGAGCGCAGTCGCTGTTCCGCTGGAGAACGACCTTGATGGTGCTGATATAATCCCTCGCAGCTCCTCTTTATTCACCAGAGCGCGCACGCCTGAGTCCACGTGCCTTCATTATACAATAATTCTGTCACAACGCAGTCGGTCCGTCTCAGTCAATGTGAGATCCAACCTCACCGCCCGGATGAAAAACTCTGTTATCTATTAAAAAGAACAAATTCCAGCAGTCGCGGCTGTTCTCGGCTTTACTGGCGTACTTTAAAGATAACAGTGAGTCACATGGAGTCAGAAACCACATAATCAAGTCTATTAGAGACGCTGAACTCCATCTCTACTCTCTCTGAGGCGAGGCAGGGGGGATTCAGACGCGCAGTTAGCTCCATGCTAATTGGTGAGGTAGAACAACTTGTTCTAACAATAAGCAGGGGATGAATGTTCAACCTAAAGCCTTCAGGATGTCCGTACTGTTAACCCCAAGTGTGAGAAACTGATGACTGAGGCTCCTAAGCTGATTGATCAAAAGCCTTATCTGATTAATAAGTATATTTCCACCAGTAAGAACACCATATATCATCACAACAGACGTGAATTCCTTCTTTCCATGTAAGATGATATAAATGGAGTTTTATTCCAAGGGATTTTGGACCATTTCTATTGGTCCATACACAGGATATACAGAGCAGCTGTGATGTGAAAGAGTTATAGGAAAATAAAAATTGAGATAATATGAACGACTCCCAGCCCGTTACCGTAAACATTATAGCCTTAATGTTCACTTATGAGATCAAAACAAAACATAGAGGTTGAGCAGAGAAGTGCTGTAGTTACTGGGGGAGGAGAACTTCAGGTCTGGTCCTCTTCCCAAACTCAGTAGTTTTATAACTGAAGAAGAGCTGTCACTTCACCTCCTGGTACATCATCCATCCATCACTCCCTCACTTATACACAGCTTCCACTAACTGGCCACTTTATTAGAAACACTCACCTTGTACTAACATTAACTGTCCACTTTATTAGAAACATCTACCTTGTTCTCCCACTTAACTGAACACTTTATTAGAAACACCACCTTGTACTTACATTAACTGGCCACTTTATTAGAAACACTCATCTTGTACCTACATTAACTGGCCACTTTATTAGAAACACCTACCTTGTTCTCCCATTAACTGAACACTTTATTAGAAACACCACCTTGCACTTACATTAACTGGCCACTTTATTAGAAACACTCACCTTGTCCTTCCAATAACTGGCCACTTAATTAGAAACACCCACCTGTTTTTTTTGTCATCACAGTAACAGTTTAAGCTAATATTACTGGTTACTCTAAAGAACCTCCCACAGACACTACACTGAACGCAGTGATGGATGTTTATAGAATGTTGGATTGAAGGAGGAGAAACTTCAGGCCTGGTTCTAACGTCAGTATTTCATAACACAGCATCTCTCACACCCTCCCTTACACACTGCTCAGGTGTAGCACCTGTAGCACTCTGTTCCACTGGAAATGAGATGCGTGCTCATGCTCGAGCAGAGAGTGTTTCTAAATGAGCCGCAGCCCCGTACTCCACACTCTCGCCACCAATTTACTCCTTCTCCCCCGATTTTCTCAGCGGCGTCCCGCACTAAACAAGCGTAAGACACGTCGCGGGAGGATCCAGCATTAACTCGTTAAATAAACAAGCCCGCTGCTCCGCTCTCAACGGGCTGGAACACAAGGGTAATTGCAGAATGACATCAAAGTAATAGTGTGGCGATGGAGGCGCTTTGGAGCTGCCTCTGTGCTCCTAATGGCCAGTTAAAACACTGTTAATCAAAAGCAGAGCGCGCCGCACGCTTATTTATTCCAATTTGCCACTTCCCGGCTGTTAACACGCTTCCGGACTCCATCCGGACCGGAACCAGACTCACTCCCGAGCTCAGAGGCCGCGGCCATTGTTCTTACACTGTCTCTGTCTGGATTCCTGAAGATAAATATTTTTTATTTTAGCTCCACTTTATATTCCAGACATGTACTAGTTGACCACTTTATTAGAAACAGCTACCTTGTGCTTCCACTAACTGGCCACTTTATTAGAAACACCCACCTTGGGTTTCCGCTAACTGGCCACTTTATTGGAAACATATACCTTGTGCTGCCATTAAATGGGCAGTTTATTAGAAACATCCACCTTGTGCTTCCACTAAACTGGCCACTTTATTAGAAACACCCACCCTGTACTTCCACTAATTGGCCACTTTATTAGAAACACTTGGCTCCTACATCTACTATGCAGGTGTGCAAATCAGTGGGCGGAGTCTAGATAGGCCAGGTTAGCAGTCTCCTTCACGTTCACACTGCTGTGAAACTGAGCGCTGGTGAAGCTCTGAGGCGAATAGTACAAGACCAGAGCTACAGTCTGTAACTGTACACCAGCTAGGTGGAGCTACAGGGGAGGTGTTTCTAATAAAGTGGCCGGGGAGAGTGCAGTGGTCGGCTGTAATATTATCCGCTACGTGCTTTAACTGGAGGTCCCGGAATCCCATTAATAATCAGCGTTGCAGTTGCAGTTGCAGCAGAGCTAATAGATCCCCGTCATTAAAGGGTTCGTTAAATTGGTCTTGGTCAGGTGAAATATAAGCCCGGAGATTTACAGGCTATAAAAAACTCACTGCCCGTTTCACGGTCCTCCAGTGGAGGTTTACTGTGCACGGCCAGCTGCTCGGTACAGCACTGCGTTTGAAACGAGGAGAGCCTGAGAACATTCAGACCCTAAACTGCTTCCCAACGACACCACGATAGATTCCTCTGTCCACCGTTAACGACGTCCAGCCTGCACCATGACCGTAAACTCATACACCTCATTTACTCCCGAGAAGTGCTGCTGCGCTCACTTACTAAAAACTCTCCAGCCTTCTGAGGAACTCTGAGCAGAACGAAAGTCTGTATGTAAACATAATCAAAGTGTAATAAAATAAAAAAATTCACAGATTTCAAAACAAACTCATCAAAATAAATCAGCCAAGAGATTCACAGTGTGCTTTCAGTGGAGAATGGTTCAGATAATGTTTACAGTGATGGTGTTTACAGTGATGGTGTTTACAGTGGTGGTGATGTTTACAGTGGTGGTGATTATGTTTACAGTGGTGGTGGTGATGTTTACAGTGGTGGTGATTATGTTTACAGTGGTGGTGGTGGTGTTTACAGTGGTGGTGATGGTGTTTACAGTTGTGGTGATGGTGTTTACAGTGGTGGTGATGTTTACAGTGGTGGTGATGTTTACAGTGATGGTGATGGTGTTTACAGTGGTGGTGATTATGTTTACAGTGATGGTGATTATGTTTACAGTGGTGGTGATGGTGTTTACAGTGGTGGTGATTGTAATCAGGGGTCTCCATGTCTACAACACTAATCTACACATTGTATTTACTATGAAACCCACCAGTGAAGCTACACGTGTCTTATGAGTTTATCTGGATGTTGATGGTAAAATGTGGAAGATCTGAAAATACTAGGTTTTCTTTGGGGACTATTTGAACCTCACAGCGTCCTGCATGTATCCCTCCACCATGAATGGAGTTTAAGACTGAGATCTTCTCTAAACTATCATAAACAGAGTCTCAGAATCAGACAGTGTATTTATAACATCTACTGTAATAACTTTCTGTGAGGAGCTTCTAGAGGTGGACGTCTGGTTCCATTCAGCTCCACGGTGAACAGATCTGACTTGGTATGTTTCCCTTTAGGATGATGTAATGATGCAATTCACACTGGTATAATAATAAATCACTGCTAACCTGATGGATATTAAAGGAGGTGCTTTGTTACATTGCTATGCTCTAGCTAGCGGTACAGAGAGGTGTTGAAGTGAGTGATGAAGGTCATTGCTAGCCTGGAAACACAAAACAAACCTCAAACAAAAAAGAGAAGAAACTTCAGGAGTGGGGAAAATCAACAATTCAGTACATTCTTTAAAAAAGCACCAGCGATCTTAGCAGCGCCTGGAAGCCCCTGGAGTAAAATCCCCTCATAACATCTAGTCCAGTCAGGACGTCAGAACATCATCGTCAGGGTCTACAATCCAGAGACGCCTTCCTGAACGTATATACTGGGGATTTACCTCAAACTGAAAACAGTGAAGGACAGAAAGAGGTTAGACTTAAAATGCTGGAGAACATCTAAAAGTATCTCCAGTTCTGGAACAGGATCCTCTGGAGAGAAAAAAACTAATATTAACTTGTACCAGAATGATGGAAAGAGAAGAGCAGAGGATCTGAGGATCTAAAACATACCATCATCAGTGAAACCTGGTGGCGGTAGTGTTATAGTGTGAGCCTGTATGTGTGCCAGTGGAGCTGGATCACTGGTGTTTGTTGATGAAGTGCTGGTGATAGTTGCAGCAGGATGAGCTCTGAAGTGTGCAGAGATAAACTTTCAGCTCCGATTCAGTCAACTGCTGCAAAAATGATAGGACGGATCTTCACAGTACAGGATGACCCACCGACCCAAATCTGCCACAAAAGCAACACACGAGAAATGGCCAAGTCAGTCAGCTGACCTCGAGCAATTGACCTCTCTCCTCTTCACTTACTGAAGACTGAAGACCTCACAAACAAGCAGCTACAGTGGAAGCAGAAGATCTCAGAGGAGGACACTCAGCATTCGGCAGTCTACAGGTTCCAGACGGTCACTGACTATAAAGGATTTCTATGTACATGTTAAAAACAAGCTTTGTGTTTAGAACTGTCCAAATCTCGTCACTGTCCAAATACTTATTACACTCATTTATGAAAAAACATATACACCTAGACTCTTTCCTCTGCTGGCCTATAAAACATAAGACTCACTGGTGGGTCGTGTACCTTTTGGTGAGAGGTCTGCTGGACCTGCTGCCTCTATGACTCACTCGAAGACATTCTGTCCAGTTACAGACTTTGAGAGGAGCATCATCAGACTAAGAGAAGCAGGAGGTCTTTCCATCTAGTCTGTTCTGACCGAGCTGTTAGGAGGTGTTGGGGTCAGTGGTTACACGAGGACATGCGAGGTGAACAGGCTCTGGACAGCCTAGACAGTAGAGAGGATCATCTGATCTGTCGACAAGCTCCAGCAGCTGCCCTGGAACCGTATCTTCTTTAGCGTTAAATCCAGGTTCTGTTTATGATCAGACGCCGGTCGGGTTCGAGTGTGGAGCCTCGTGGTGACGCTTTGCTGTGGAGCGACACACTGACTGGACCCCTGCTGGTGAGATGATTTGGGGAGCATCGCTACAACAGTCAGACCCCCTAGAAGTGATACGAGGGTCAGCGATATGTGCTGGGTGTCCACATGTGTTTACTCACATGGCAGAACTTTCAACTGGCAGGAAAATGTTCCACACACAGTGAGGGTCTCCCAGGAATGTTTCCGCCAGATCCCAACACTTCCTTGTCCGGCCTGCTCACCAGATTGATCACCAGTCCAGCATTTAAAGCTCCAGCTGGGTCTCCAGCTTCAGCACCTACGAGTTTTCAGGATCTTCAGGACCAGCTGTAACGTCTGTGGGTAAATGTGCTGCAGGATGTCGTACAGAACCTGTACATCTCCAACTGGATCTCATCCTGTATCCAGACTAGAGGACCAACAAGGAACTGGAGACTTTCCACTGTACAGTTTTCCCCTTACACACTCACTACCTAGACAGCCTACTTACACAATCACTACCTAGACAGTCTACTTACACACTCACTACCTAGACAGCCTACTTACACACTCACTACCTAGACAGCCTACTTACACGCTCACTAGGATTTGAGACAGACCCATAGTTTCCAATCTCCTTCTTGGTGCTGTATTATCCGTCCGTTCGTCCATTATCTTCTACTTTGTCCCGCTAGGCGGGGTCACGGGCGGGGGCTGGAGCCAAGGCGCTGTATTGTTATTTTTGTAAACTAGTGTAGAAGTTGCAGCATTCTATTTCTAATTTCTGAATTTAATGATTTAAATAGAATTGTTTTTTTTTTTACACTGATATTTTCCAGCCGAGCTGCTGCACGCGCAGGGCCGTGTGCAGTAAATTGTACTGTCTCTTACGGCAGGCTGCAGGAATGCACTGGGCCGTCTGCGTGCGGCTGCAGAAGCCCGGCGCTGATTTACTGTACACAGGCGAACGGGTAAACAGCATCGATCTCCGAGCTCAGAATGGATGCTCCAGCAATTTTACAATTCTTTCACTTCCTCACAGGAAACAAATCTCAGCCGACAGATTCCCACTGATTTTAGGGAATATATGGAGTGTGATGTCACACATATCATACAGGGACACCTGTAGGTGAAGCATATGGAGCTTATTATTATTACATGTTGATACTTACATATGAAAACACACTCTGATCGTTATTGCACGTAGTAACTTTATATAAAAACACTGTCACTGAAATTCTTCTATTATATCATCTGAAAATAAAACTGTGCCTCAAATTGGATCCGAATTTTATGATGAACAAACCAATAGAAATGATCCAAAGTGAGCTGGGATGCTATACAAATCATATAAATAATAATTTAACCCTTTGATGCACAACCTGGTTCAAAAGTGACCCAACTGAGATTTTATTTTCTGTATATTTGCAATAAATTGATTCCATCATTCCAGCTTTCAGGAATTCCTCAGTGTACTCATTTTTGATCATCACAAATCCTGATTTCAGTTTATTATTATTTTACTCTGAATTTTTGTATCACTACCAGAACAGCATGGGTCCAAATTAACCCTTGTGTGTTCACTATGGAATCTGATTTGTAAACATTTACCATCGGGAACATATTTACAAACATTGCTTTTGTTCATGAAGTAAATAAATAAGAATTAAAATAAAAATTAAGGGAATGTAAAGCAGGAACGTAAACATTTCAGTTGTAGTGATCGTCTTCTCAGTTCCCTCAACACTTAGAGCTGTTAACCGTAGAGCTGAACACAGAGCTGAACATCCTCCTGCACTAACTCCACCAAAACATGCCATCAAATCCACAGTGGACATAATTTTCAAAAAACAATAACATTTCTCAGTTTCAGCGTGCAATACCTCGTCTTTGCACTTCTCTGAATTAAATGGATGACAGCTCATCATCTGAAGCTCAATCCCAGCAAGACTGAGCTGCTGTTCAGCCCTGGAACTACAGGTCCTCAGCAGGATCTCACCATCTCATTCGAGAACTCTCTGATTGTTCCGTCTAAAGATGCAAGAAACCTTGGTGTGACTCTGGATGACCAGTTATCTTCTCAGCCCAAATTACGAACCTGACTCGGTCATGCAGATACATTCTCCACAACATCAGACGCATCCGACCCTTCCTCTCTCAGGAGGCCTCCCAGGTGCTCGTCCAGTCTCTTGTCATTTCAAGGCTGGACTACTGCAACTCACTCCTGGCTGGTCTTCCTCTGCAGACCATCAGGACCTTCAACTGATCCAGAATGCAGCAGCACGGCTCGTCTTCCATCTTCCCAAGTTCACTCATGTCACTCCACTGCTGCGCTCCCTTCACTGGCTTCCTGTAGCTGCTCGCATTCAGTTTAAAGTTCTGATGCCTACAAAGCCGAGAATGGACCAGCTCCTCCTGACCTTATGGCAATGGTCAAGAGTCGATCCACACCTCGAGCCCTTCGTGCTTCAAGTACGGCTCGGCTTGACCCGCCATCACTCAAGATTCATGGAAGACACGCGACAAGACGCTTCTCTGTCCTGGAGCCCAGATGGTGGAACGAACTTCCACTGGCTGTCCAAACAGCGAACTCTCTAGTGGTCTTTAAACTCAGACTGAAGACCACCGTCTTTTTGTAAAGCACTTATAAACATTGATCTACTGAAGTACTGGTATAAACCATAATTTCTAATAATCACATAATCACTTTATCTTCTAGGAGCTCTGGATAAGTACTGCACTGATACTGTATGTAGTCTGTATATATTCTCTTCTCTGTAGGTGTTCCAGTCCTGCTAGATATTGCTCTGTGTCTACTCTTAGATTTTGTTGTCTTCTTTCGAGGTATCAGCACTGACACTAGTTTATGGCAGTGTGAGTATAAGAGTGGTTTGGACTTAAACCTGTTTGTACTAGATAGAGATTCATACTCTAACTGAACACTAAGCACTTCTGTAAGTGGCTCTGGATAAGAGAGTCTGCTAAATACTGTAAATGTAAATGTAAGGTTTAAATGATTCACACGTCATTACATTCTGTTATTATTGACATCATTTCCACAGCGTCCTGACTACTTTTGGGAATAAGGTTGTACCAATATAGATACCTCCGTATACGTAGTGGGTGATATGGCGTCCTGAAAAGGTCTAAAAACAAACATGTGTGTGTATGTGGTGAATGAATAGCTGTAGAAGTCACTGCTTAAAAGACAAATTGGCGCTTGGTTATAAGAACTGCCCCCCAGGCACCTTTTCCAGCGGCCGTTCTTTAGACCCTGATTGAATCAATAGTTGGTGGTGAATCTGAGTGTGTGACAGCGCTGACGGAGAGCGGCTGTAACTCACTCCGCGCACACACACACACACGCGGGCTAATGGAGTTACTCTGATGTCAAATGAAAAGGATATGAAGACAGTGGGGCAGATAAACCAGCAGAAAGCAGAACGCTGCCAAATAAAAGCTTCTGAAACAGCTGCAGCACCAACACATGCCGCAAATAACCATGAAATACTGCTCTCCACTCTCATTTCCATTCGCTGAATATGAACTTGGCATCTCTTCAGAGAAAAACAAAAACAACATCACTGCAATTCCGTGGAAGTCATAAGAAAAAAAACTATAACCTCTACATTTGCATTCACATTTACATATTTAGCAGACGCTCTTATTTCTTGTGTTAGCAACCAGCCAAACCCTCGAACCCTTAATATGAAATTATCCGCCCTGTGAGTCTCATAATTCCAGACTAAACCTTTTCAGCTGCACTGGAGTCAGATTCATACACATTCTCACCAATTTACATCTTCATCATTCAATTAACAACACTTTCTCATGAAGCTAACAGTATAACTCTAAATGTAGGTATTGTATATAAACTGAGTTACAGTTTTTCATTAGGTTGAATGTATAACTCTAAATGTAGGTATTGTATATAAACTGCGTTACAGTTTCTCATTAGGTTGAATGTATAACTCTAAATGTAGGTATTGTATATAAACTGAGTTACAGTTTGTCATTAGGTTGAATGTATAACTCTAAATGTAGGTATTGTATATAAACTGCGTTACAGTTTCTCATTAGGTTGAATGTATAACTCTAAATGTAGGTATTGTATATAAACTGAGTTTCAGTTTCTCATTAGGTTGAATGTATAACTCTAAATATCGGTACTGTTCATAATATGAGTTACAGTTTCTCATTAGGTTGAGTGTATAACTGAATGTAAATATTGTATATAAACTAAGTTACAGTTTCTCATTAGGTTGAGTGTATAACTCTAAATGTAAATATTGTATATAAACTGAGTTACAGTTTCTCATTAGGTTGAGTGTATAACTCTAAATGTAAATATTGTATATAAACTGAGTTAAAGTTTCTCATTAGGTTGAATGTATAACTCTAAATGTAAATATTGTATATAAACTGAGTTACAGTTTCTCATTAGGTTGAATGTACAAGTCTAAATGTAAATATTGTATATAAACTGAGTTACAGTTTCTCATTAGGTTGAATGTATAACTCTAAATGTAGGTATTGTATATAAACTGAGTTAGACAGGTTAAGCATACGTGGCTCCGGAATTCCAGAACCCGGCTGAGAAAAATAAACATTAGGTGTGTGCAGTTGATCAGCGGTCAGTCAGACTAAACAGCCATTTCGAGGTCCAGCTCTTGACCCATTGCTGCTTTCCTTCAGCAGAGGAGATGGAGGGAGGTTTGAGGGGTATTACAGCGAGGGAGGGGCAATTACCCTCGCACAATTACTGTATCCAACAACCCCCATCCATCACGGCCTCCACCCTCTCCTGGCCTCATTGTGATCGGCTTTCCTCAGGAATTGGAGAGACACTCAGTCATCTCGGCAGACAGCCGCGGCCAGCTACATGCCAATTGAAAACATGAGCAGCATTCCCAAGCACCTCCGGATCCTCTCAGAGCGCTCGGAGCATCCACCCCCATCGCTAACCCTGCAGAGGTGTCTGGGAGAGCCAGGACTTCTGGGAAAAGTGAGCAGGCAGGGACGTCTAGTGGAGATCCGTCTGAATAACTGGGCTCCGCTCAACTTCAGGTAAAGGCATTGAGCTCGGCGCTGGAAATGCAATGCGGTGTAATGAGAGGAAATCGCTCTCCAGACCAGAAGCAGGAGTCAATACCTAAACCTGCTGTAACGGAGCCACTTCTAATAGTGAGTTAGAGATATACATGTATATCCATCTGGTTAGGTCATTAATATTCACAGACAGGAAGTACACAGGCTCTGAAGCACATGTGGAAATTTGTTTATCTATTTTTGCATAACTCTAAATGTAGGTATTGTATATAAACTGAGTTACAGTTTCTCATTAGGTTGAATGTATAACTCTAAATGTAGGTATTGTATATAAACTGAGTTACAGTTTCTCATTAGGTTGAGTGTATAACTCTAAATGTAGGTATTGTATATAAACTGAGTTACAGTTTCTCATTAGGTTGAATGTATAACTCTAAATGTAAATATTGTATATAAACTGAGTTACAGTTTCTTATTAGGTTGAGTGTATAACTCAAAATGTAGGTATTGTATATAAACTGAGTTACAGTTTCTCATTAGCTTGAGTGTATAACTCTAAATGTAGGTATTGTATATAAACTGAGTTACAGTTTCTCATTAGGTTGAATGTATAACTCTAAATGTAAATATTGTATATAAACTGAGTTACAGTTTCTTATTAGGTTGAGTGTATAACTCTAAATGTAAATATTGTATATAAACTGAGTTACAGTTTCTTATTAGGTTGAATGTATAACTCTAAATGTAGGTATTGTATATAAACTGAGTTACAGTTTCTTATTAGGTTGAGTGTATAACTCTAAATGTAAATATTGTATATAAACTGAGTTACAGTTTCTCATTAGGTTGAGTGTATAACTCTAAATGTAGGTATTGTATATAAACTCAGTTACAGTTTCTTATTAGGTGGAATGTATAACTCTAAATGTAGGTATTGTATATAAACTGAGTTACAGTTTCTCATTAGCTTGAATGTATAACTCTAAATGTAGGTATTGTATATAAACTGAGTTACAGTTTCTCATTAGCTTGAATGTATAACTCTAAATGTAGGTATTGTATATAAACTGAGTTACAGTTTCTCATTAGGTTGAATGTATAACTCTAAATGTAAATATTGTATATAAACTGAGTTACAGTTTCTTATTAGGTTGAGTGTATAACTCTAAATGTAAATATTGTATATAAACTGAGTTACAGTTTCTTATTAGGTTGAATGTATAACTCTAAATGTAGGTATTGTATATAAACTGAGTTACAGTTTCTTATTAGGTTGAGTGTATAACTCTAAATGTAAATATTGTATATAAACTGAGTTACAGTTTCTCATTAGGTTGAGTGTATAACTCTAAATGTAGGTATTGTATATAAACTGAGTTACAGTTTCTCATTAGCTTGAATGTATAACTCTAAATGTAGGTATTGTATATAAACTCAGTTACAGTTTCTTATTAGGTGGAATGTATAACTAAATGTTTCAACTCCCAATATTTTTTAGTTGTTTGAATTTATCGGATTCTCATGCTGTAGTTTAGCAAAAAAAGCTAAATTATCAAATATTCATAGTCAAAGCGGTGCTAAATTACTAACATACACATCGTTAGCCTCCAGAAAACTTCCTGACGCGGATGGGAATTTTACTAATTTCCATGATGTAGGTGTTCTCTGTTGTATTTGGACTCTGTACACTTTTTAAATAAAATAGTTAAAATTTGAATTCCTCTCTCTGGGGTATGTAGGTAGATACAGCCGAGCGAGCTCTCTTATTGGTCAGGGCTTCAGAAGCTGGACTGAAAGTCTTACACATTACATTATTATATTATCTATCAACATAAGGAGTAAGGAAAACAGTCCTTCAAAGCTTTGATTGTTTAATCTAGAACATACGGCTACTGCTACTAGAGTCCCACAGGGGCGCTACTGAAGTCTGAGGGGTGTTTTTGTTTTCCTGTTTGATACTCGTGTTCTAAAATGAAAGGAAAGTGAAAGAATGTAATCGTGATGGTCTAGTCACGGCGCTAAAGCCCTGAACACAGAAATTGAAATAATAAGCATAAGCTGTGACTTGTAAACAGATTCGTGGGGTTTGTCTTGTTTTGGGTTTGTAAGGGAAAACTCATCACGTCGCAGTGATTCCAGAACAAGTTCTGCTGCCTGAGCCGACACCTCTGTTTACTCGCCTCTCCGAGAGCTCATCTACCCAATTTCACTCAAGGTCACAGTAAAGAACAGACCTTACACCTGCATTAACTGTGCATTATTGAATTATTACATAAACACATGTGTCAAAAGTCTCAGGACACCCTTTTATTTCAGAACTGAAAGTATCTGAATACTCCAGCAAGTAACGAGGGCCTTTCTTTTAGGTCCCAAGCATGGTGGCCATCTGGAAAGACGCCATATTGGATCAATGGCAAGTTTTTCCAAGGGGAAGGTGGTCGTGTAGCAGATTAAAGAAGATGAGTATTGTCTCAGAAAGCGATTGATGCAATCTCTTTTAGTTCAAACGTTATGAACACAGAAAGTTATAACAACAACTGGGTCTTCAGATCTGTGGTCATCACCAGGGACAGCACACTGAACATGTTATTCAAGGTGGTTGTTGCGACTTTCTGTGCTTTCCAAGCTTCTCCTAAACAACCCAGTATTATTATCAGTTCTCATCTAATACCTGCTTTGACTGCTCAGTACTTCATTAAGCTAAATCAAAATTGCTGCTGAAGGAACTGAACACATTCATACAATGTCTGGGGCGTCCAGGAGAAATCTGGAACCTAACTTTGTTCTTCAAACTGGATCAAGATCTGATCTACTTCTCTCACAATAACATATTCATGATACTTTGTATTGTATGTATGATTATTTACATCTAATCAGATCTGCTGCTCTTACTTGTTGCTAAGAGCTTCTAAACAAATCATTTTAACAAATCAAGCAAAAAAATCTAACAAAATGTAAACAATTAGTTTAGGTGCCTAAAACTTTTGCACAGTATTTTGTGTATATATATAAATTAATAAACAAAATGTTGTTTACATGGTCTCAGAGTAGCTGAGCGCTGTGCAATTAGAGTCCAATAAAGTTGGCAAATAGCAGGAAATTAATTTTACTAATATACAAAAGAAATTATCATTAAAACTGGGTTTAATGAGGAAAATGAAAAGTTAACTTTACCCAGATTTAAATTAATTTTGTTTCTCAGGGGTAAATTTACTTAAATGTTGAACAGTTAGTCCACGTTGGGAGCCCAACAGGTCATGACCTTGGCCTTCCAGTGTCTGTGGAATTTCTGGTCATATGATGTCATCAGGTACTTTGCCTTTCCCAATAAAAGACCCAGAATTAAACAGTAAAATATGGATTTCAGTGAGAGTGTAATTGCTGAGAGTGTAATTGCTGCCATATGATATCTCTATACGCAGTAGAGGGTTAACGTTCACTCTCGAGTGTTTTATTGCGTGAAAAAGCTCTGAGTTGCGACACAGTCCCGCCCTTCTGGTTGCAAAATCTTGGAAAACAGCAAAACATCTGGACGTTTAATATCTCAGATAAACTATATATCCAGTTCCGCTGAACTCATACCTGTTTTAACAGGAAGCTTTGTTATGGCCATCAACAAACTCCTAATAAAAAGGTTTCCAGTCGGAATGACATCAAGCCGCTGTGGGCGGACGAAGGAGGCATTTCACGTGGTGGGAATACGGGACGGCCAATCATCCAGGCCGATGCGTAATCCATACGTTTCCCGGCTGTAATGGGACGAGGACGCGCTCCCCGAAGGCCGTACAGGAGCTCAGCCTTATTTAGGAGACACGGCCACCCGCGTGCTATTAGATGGAGATTAGATTGGAAGCAAATTCCCCTTTTAATAGCGCCCAGAGGAGAGCTGTAAACAAGCTAGGCTCAATCACATTTTTTCTTTTTTTCTCTCCCTCTTTCTTTACAACAGCCCGTCTGGGCCCGGAGAGAGAGCCGGAGCGAGAGTGGGATGAATACTAATGCTGCTCTGGCAGTGGAAACAGGTGCTGTCAGGCCCAGGTGAGAGGAGGAGTGGCACGGAATGCTAATGTAGCTTTGAGCTAGCCAAGTTAGCGGAGGCTTGTCTGTGATTAATAATTATCCTCCGCCCGCCGAGAGATCTCAGAGTGTGGGTACGCGCGCTAGCTCGTCTGCATTCATCTAATGCACAGAGCAAGCAGATACATATGTGAGCTGTCTCTTTCAAACAGAACTCCAAAGCCTCCGAAGGGAAGCCGGCTCTCTCCGTATACACGAGCTTAATTACTAACGCCCTCACACGTACACCCACGCAGCCCACCGCACCGCAGCGGCACCTCCACGCTCACGTCTCGGCCTCCAAAGACCCTGATGAGCTTCAGCGTCGCTCCTCGCTACCTCAGTCACAGGGTGGTAGAAGGTGGTGAGCTCGCTGGAAGCTCAGAGTCCAGCGTGTTTATATAATACACTTTCAGTAAACATATCCATATACACCCTCATTTGCATATCATTTACATGAAGCACAGAGTTTCAGTATGTGGCCAATTAAATTACATCCAGCCGTGCTAGAAGGCGGAGTTTAACGTTGGGCGAGGACTGCACTGCCCCCTCTGCTGATTCTGTTCATTACAACTACTGTAAAAAAAAAAAAAAAACAATGGATGGATGTGGGGTAGTTTTAGGTGTGCACAAGATACTATCAAGTGAGCACCAGATACTATGAGGTATGCATGAAGTACTATTAAGTGAACACCAGATACTACAAGGTGTAAACCAGATATAATCAGGTGAGCACTAGATACAGTGTGGTAAGCAATGGATACAATCAGACAAACACCTGGCACTCTTAATGAGCACTAGGTACTATTAGGTAAGCACTATAATAACAAAATACTATCAAGTAAATACCAGTTAACATGAGGTGAGCACCTAATACTATCAACTGATGACAAGATCAGCCAAACACCAGATACTGTCAAGTTAACACTATATACTATGAGGTGAAGATCAAATACTATTAAGTGAATACCAGCTACTATGAGGTAAGCACTACATGCTATGAGGTAAGCACCATATACTATAAAGTGAACCCCAGATACTATGAGGTAAGCAACAAATACTATCAGGTGAACACCAAATACTATCAAGGGAATACCAGCTACTATGAGGTAAGCACTACATACTATGAGGTAAGCAACAAATACTATCAAGGAAAAACAGCTACTATGTGGTAAGCACTATATGCTATGAGGTAAGCACCAAATACTATCAAGGGGACACCAGCTACTATGAGGTAAGCACTACATGATATGAGGTAAGCACCAAATACTATGAGGTAAGCACCAAATACTATGAGGTAAGCACCAAATACTATCATGGGAACACCAGCTACTATGAGGTAAGCACTACATGATATGAGGTAAGCACCAAATACTATGAGGTAAGCACCAAATACTATCAAGGGGACACCAGCTACTATGAGGTAAGCACTACATGATATGAGGTAAGCACCAAATACTATAAAGGGAACAACAAATACTATGAGGTAAGCACCAAATACTATCACGGGAACACCACCTACTATGAGGTAAGCAACAAATACTATCACGGGAACACCACCTACTATGAGGTAAGCACTACATAGTAAGTGTGTAAATAAGTGTGCACCAGATATAATCAGACAAACACCACCTACTAAGAGGTGAGCACCAGATGTAAAGTAAGTACCAGATACAATATTGTCACCACCTGATAATATCACGTGTGCACTACATATAATCATGTGAGCACCAGATACAATGTGTAGAAGATACATTCAGATAAGCATCAGATACTACAAGGTGAGCACCAGATACAATGTGGTGGGAACCTGATACTATCAGGTGTGCATGTGATACTGTCAAATATAAACACGCAAGCAATAAATACTAAGAGGTGAGCACCAGATGCTACAAAGTGAAGCGAGTGCCATATACAATCCAGTGACACTATTTAATGAGCACCAGTTACTATTAGGTGAGCACCAGATACTGTCGGTTGATTACATGGGAATGAGGTGAGCATATATCCAGTGTAGTACACATGCTGTGTAGTTTGATGGCTGTTTGATTATCTACTGACTGTTTACAAACTTCTGGGCTGTAATTGCGTCTCGGATGTCTCGACTGAAGAGAGTTCATCCTTTTGTATCTCCTGCTGCTCTAATTAACACGTCCGTATAAATTTGGGAGCTGACTCTGAGTTTGGTCAGATTGATCCACACCCAGATGTCGGCGTGGAGCAGAGTGTAGATGGTGTAATTGCTGTCCCGCGTGGGGCCTGGTCTTCTCCGTCCAGCTGTTTTCTTTACTCCCTCTAACTTCCCCGGCCTGTACAAACATTATTAAGATTCTGCTCAGGCCGTGTTCTGGCGTCATGAGGACGGCAACGAAAGGTCAGCGTTTTCTTAACACCGCGACCTAACAGGCCTGTGGGTCACTGGCAGGAGAAGCAACTATCTCTCTCTAACACACACACACACATTCAGAGGCCAAAGCAGCTTGCAAATAAGGCCAAGTTGAAATGTGGTCCATGCCCCGAAGGTTTGTGCCCAAGGCTGCGGTTCGCTCTGCTTCTCTCTTGTTGCTGCCTACAGCAGGTCAGCAGAGATAGGGCAGTGACGTGCGGTGACAGCTCAGACTGCAGAACGGTCTCCGTGCACTTCGGGGAGTCAACTGGAGACATTTTCCACCCTTCGCCAGCTCGGAGAGAGTGTAGAGCAAACGCTGGGGTTCATTCAGAAGCCTGGAATTACATTACATGTCCAAAAGCTTGTAGACTGTCCAGCAATTCTTCTGAGATGAGGAGGTTAACGAGGAGCTCCTGCTGCAGTGACAGCTTCTACTGTTCTCAGAGGCTTTACACTACATACAGGAGCAATTTACAAAATCTTTGTATAAGCTTTGTATTATTTAACTTAAATTCTTGGTGTTTTCTGTATTTTTTTGTAAAAGTAAACTGTTTTACCAACAAAATAAAGCATAGCAGCATCAAAACATAATTTGAAAGTACCTAAAGTCTTTGGATCTGTCTCAAAACCTGCTGAGTGTCTACATAGTCACAGTATCACAACATGTAGGCTGTCCCAATCCTTACACACCTTAAACATACTGACTACTGAGGCACCTTATTATGGCCACTAAAGCAATCCCATGATGCAACACAGACAAAGCTACAAGCAGTAAAGAGATTTTTAATATGTAAGTTATTGGGAAAGTGTTTTATTTGTTACTCTGCAGATAGACGTTGACCAGTTAGCAATTTTATACTCAAGCCATTAGCATTTATGCTAGCAGGTTTTAAAGCCTCTGGCTATTGTTTTGAATAGCTGGCTAGTAGCTTAGCCAGGTTGCCAACAGCAACGCTTAGACATCAGTCACATGCAGTGGGCAGGAACAAGCCGTGACACTGTCTCTCTCTAACTAGAGCATCTCAGTAACCTGTCCTATGAGGAGAGAACACTGATACTTACACAGCTGATCCAGAGTCAGTGCTACTTACACAGCTGATCCAGAGTCAGTGCTACTTACACAGCTGATCCAGAGTCAGTGATACTTACACAGCTGATCCAGAGTCAGTGCTACTTACACAGCTGATCCAGAGTCAGTGCTACTTACACAGCTGATCCAGAGTCAGTGATACTTACACAGCTGATCCAGAGTCAGTGATACACAGCTGATCCAGAGTCAGTGATACTTACACAGCTGATCCAGAGTCAGTGATACACAGCTGATCCAGAGTCAGTGATACTTACACAGCTGATCCAGAGTCAGTGATACTTACACAGCTGATGCAGAGTCAGTGCTACTTACACAGCTGATGCAGAGTCAGTGATACACAGTTGATCCAGAGTCAGTGATACTTACACAGCTGATGCAGAGTCAGTGATACTTACACAGCTGATCCAGAGTCAGTGATACTTACACAGCTGATGCAGAGTCAGTGATACTTACACAGCTGATGCAGAGTCAGTGATACACAGTTGATCCAGAGTCAGTGATACACAGCTGATCCAGAGTCAGTGATACTTACACAGCTGATCCAGAGTCAGTGATACTTACACAGCTGATGCAGAGTCAGTGATACTTACACAGCTGATGCAGAGTCAGTGATACTTACACAGCTGATGCAGAGTCAGTGATACTTACACAGCTGATGCAGAGTCAGTGATACTTACACAGCTGATGCAGAGTCGGTGATACTTACACAGCTGATACAGAGTCAGTGATACTTACACAGCTGATGCTGAGTCAGTGATACTTACACAGCTGATGCAGAGTCGGTGATACTTACACAGCTGATGCTGAGTCAGTGATACTTACACAGCTGATGCAGAGTCAGTGATACACAGCTGATCCAGAGTCAGTGATACTTACACAGCTGATGCAGAGTCAGTGATACTTACACAGCTGATCCAGAGTCAGTGATACTTACACAGCTGATGCAGAGTCAGTGATACTTACACAGCTGATGCAGAGTCAGTGATACTTACACAGCTGATCCAGAGTCAGTGATACTTACACAGCTGATCCAGAGTCAGTGATACTTACACAGCTGCCTACCCACTTAGTGCACTACTTAGGTAGCTCACTAGGTTTGAGACAGACCCTAGATTTTTGTATTCTTTGATCTTTTTGGCTTTCAGCCCACCACAAATATTCAACTTAGACCCCCAACGCCAAAAGTCTGGGCAGCCCTGATTTAGACAACCTGTTATTTTGCTTTCCGCCCTGTGATGGACTGGTGACCTGTCCATGGTGTACCCCGCCTTCGCCCAAGGACGCTGGGATTGGCTCCAGCCCCACCATGACCCTGACTAGCGGAATAAAGTGGAAGATGATGAATAGATTATTTTGCTTTCAATGCTCAGATTTGTTACTGCAACCATATATGCAGTTTCTCCTAATCATTAAAATAATAAAATAATAATGAATTAATTAGAAAACTAAAGATCCACTATAGATCCAAGTCAGACTGAATATCTGATTTCACTCATTAGGAAAGCTGTCGGGGTACTGAACTCTCCTGACTGGTATAAAGTGATGGCTGCTGTCTCCCCCCGTAACCGTGCTAATAACAGGGGGAGGGAGGAGACGCAGGAGGGACGAGGAGTAAATGTCAGGCGTATTTGAAGGGTTTGCCGTTGACGTCCCGGAGGCGGCGTCTCCTCAAACAGAGCTGTTGCTCCTCCCCAGCTGCTGCTCGCTCTGTATTCAGAGCTGCAGGTGGGCCGGAGTTCACGCTGGGCTGTTTATCGTGAATGCCGAGGGTCCTGACGGGCAGACGAGGTTCATATCACCTCTGTACTCTCCGCTCGGAAGAAAAAGACTTAGAACCTTTAGAACCAAATCACTCCCAACCAATCAGAGAGCAGCCAACGGTGTTTCTGTTCACAGCCAGTACATCAATCTACCAGCTCACCTCTCTTAACCTCGCTCTCTCCCCAAACCATATATATATATATATATATATATATATCTGTACCCCCCCTTTACTATCTCTCTTACCAATCTCTCTCCCCAACCATATATATATATATATATATATATATATATATATATATATATATATATATATATATATATATATATATATCTGTACCCCCCCTTTACTATCTCTCTTACCAATCTCTCTCCCCAAACCATATATATATATATATATATATATATATATATATATATATATATCTGTACCCCCCCTTTACTATCTCTCCCTTACCCTCTCTCTCCCCAAACCATATATATATATATATATATATATATATATATATATATATATATATATCTGTACCCCCCCTTTACTATCTCTCCCTTACCCTCTCTCTCCCCAAACCATATATATATATATATATATATATATATATATATATATATATATATCTGTACCCCCCCTTTACTATCTCTCCCTTACCCTCTCTCTCCCCAAACCATATATATATATATATATATATATATATATATATATATATATATATATATATATATATATATATATATATATATATATATATATCTGTACCCCCCCTTTACTATCTCTCTCTTACCCTCTCTCTCTCAATTCAATTCACCTTTCACTATCTCTCTCTCTCACCCTCCCTCTTCATATCTCTACCTCTGTCTCTCTCTATCTCTCTCTCCCCCTCAGTGAGGTATATATACACCTCACTGTCTTTCTCTCTCTGACTACGGTTCCCTCTCTCACCCTCTCCTAACTCATTTCTCTATTTAGATTTATACATTTCTCGTTTACTTCCTTTTTTCTATCAGACTCTCTCTCTCTCTCTGTTTTGTTATCCCTCTACTTTTTTCTCCACAGCTCTGTTTTTATTCCCGTTTCTTTCTCTCTATTTTTTCCCTTTTTATGATCCCTCCATCTCTTTCTCTTCATTCTTCCTGTCTCTGTTTTTTATTTCCCAGTTTGTTTTCTCTTGCTGTCTATTCCTTCTCTCTCAGTCTGTATCTCTGTTTCTGCTTTAGATTTATTTTCTTTACTTTATTTATTTTCATTCTTCCTTACTCGCCTTCTCTCTCTCTCTCTCTCTCTCTCTCTCTCTCTCTCTCTCTCTCTCCTCTTATCTGCTGTAGAGGTCTGTGTTATGCTCTCTGTTTTGGCGAGGACAGTGAAGCACCTGTGAAAGAACAGTTCTGCCAGATATTCACTCATTCATGAAAACTCTCCCTCCCACCATCCCTCTCTCTCCCCCTCTCTTTCTCCCCCTCTCTCTCCCCCTCTCTTTCTCCCCCTCTCTCTCCCCCTCTCTCTCCCCCTCCCTCTCCCTCCCTCTCTCTGCCCTCCATCTCCCTCTCTCTCCCTCCTCTCACTCTCCCCCTCTCTCTCTCCCTCATCTCCCCCTACATCTCCCTCTCTCTCCCTCCTCTCTCTCTCTCTCTCCCCCTCTCTCTCTCCCTCTCTCTCTCCCTCTATCTCTCCCTCCATCTCCCTCTCTCTCCCTCCTCTCTCTCTCCCCCTCTCTCTCTCCCTCATCTCCCCCTACATCTCCCTCTCTCTCCCTCCATCTCCCTCTCTCTCCCCCTCTCTTTCTCCCTCTCTTTCTCTCCCTCTCTCTCTCCCCCTCTCTCTCCCCCTCTCTCTCCCTCTCTCTGTCCCCTTCTCTCTCTCCCTCTCTCTCCCTCAATCTGCCCTCCATGTCCCTCTCTCTCCCCCTCTCTCCCCCTCTCTCTCTTCCCCCTCTCTCCCTCCATCTCCCCCGCTATCTCCATCTCTCTCCCGCTCTCTCCATCTCCCCCTCCATCTCTCTCTTTCCCCCTTTCATCTCCTGCTCTCTTCTCCTCCATCTTATCAGACACCGGCCGCTCAGAGGCGGGACACGCTCACCTCCGAGATAACGGCATGTGGGCACCTGAGACCCTCCATCATCCAAACATGTACATAATCTAATCTAATCTGATCATAAACTCAGACATATTCCTGCAGATGTAAAGAAAGAACACCAGCACAAGGTGTTTCTAATAAAGTGGCCAGTTAGTGGAAGCACAAGGTGGGTGTTTCTAATAAAGTGGCCAGTTAGAGGAAGCACAAGGTGGGTGTTTCTAATAAAGTGTCCAGTTAGTGAGAGCACAAGGTGTGTGTTTCTAATAAAGTGTCCAGTTAGTGGAAGCACAAGGTGGGTGTTTCTAGTAAAGAGGCCAATAAGAGCAAGCACAAAGTGGGTGTTTCTAATAAAGTGGCCCGTTAGTGAAAGCACAAGGTGGGTGTTTCTAATAAAGTGGCCAGTTAGTGGAAGCACAAGGTGGGTGTTTCTAATAAAGTGGCCGGGAAGCGTGTAAAGGACTGATATTCTATTTCACTGGAGGGGATGAAGGGTTGCCGTCGGCAGCAGTGCTGGTACAGCAGAGCAGACAGAGGAACAGAGCTCAGCTGGGAAGTGACTGTTCTCTCCAGAAGTTCTTCAGTGTCTGTGTGTTTCCTAACAGCCTGTGTTGGTAATGAACCTGTCGCCACGGTAATAATGATGAATATCTGGCGGGCAGGAAGGAGAGGCTGGAGATGGGGGTGTGCGTGAGAGAGACGGGGGCAGAGACACAGGAAGTGAGATCAGAGCGAGTGAAGAAGTGTGGAGATTATGAGGGTGGCATGCCTTCATAAATCAAAGAGAAGCAGCTCGGCGGTCACTGGTATATCACCACGCAGACGTAACGAGGGTCCTGCAGACACCGCCGTCACTGCCGCACGCTGACCCCCTTTAGGCACTTTAATTTGATCTTCCAGCTCTTTTAGATCAGACAGCACCGTCTGATTATCAACAACAGCCTCACTCTCAATAACACACAGCACGTCATTCCCACAACACTGAGAATCCAGATGGAGGCAGTGCGTGAAGAACAGAGTAGAGATGGAGGCAGTGCGTGAAGAACAGAGTAGAGGAGATGGAGGCAGTGGGTGAAGAACAGAGTGGAGGAGATGGAGGCAGTGGGTGAAGAACAGAGTAGAGGAGATGGAGGCAGTGGGTGAAGAACAGAGTGGAGGAGATGGAGGCAGTGTGTGAAAACAGAGTAGAGGAGATGGAGGCAGTGCGTGAAGAAAAGAGTAGAGATGGAGGCAGTGGGTGAAGAACAGAGTAGAGGAGATGGAGGCAGTGGGTGAAGAACAGAGTAGAGGAGATGGAGGCAGTAGGTGAAGAACAGAGTGGAGTAGATGGAGGCAGTGCATGAAGAACAGAGTAGAGATGGAGGCAGTGGGTGAAGAACAGAGTAGAGGAGATGGAGGCAGTGGGTGAAAAACAGAGTGGAGTAGATGGAGGCAGTGCGGGAAGAACAGAGTAGAGAAGATGGAGGCAGTGGGTGAAGAACAGATTAGAGGAGATGGAGGCAGTGCGTGAAGAACAGAGTAGAGATGGAGGCAGTGGGTGAAGAACAGATTAGAGGAGATGGAGGCAGTGCGTGAAGAACAGAGTAGAGATGGAGGCAGTGGGTGAAGAACAGAGTGGAGTAGATGGAGGCAGTGGGTGAAGAACAGAGTGGAGTAGATGGAGGCAGTGGGTGAAGAACAGAGTGGAGTAGATGGAGGCAGTGAGTGAGGAACAGAGTGGAGGAGATGGAGGCAGTGAGTGAGGAACAGAGTGGAGGAGATGGAGGCAGTGAGTGAGGAACAGAGTGGAGGAAATGGAGGTGAACAACTTTTGTGTTGGCAGTTGGTGGACCTCGATACAGAGAAGCTCCACAATGTCTGTGGTTTGGTCAGGACCCCCACAGAGCAGATACTATTAGGGAGGTGGGTCATTCTGCATTAGCACTGCAGTGACACTGACGTGGTGCTGGTGTGAGTGGATCAGACACAGCAGTGCTGCTGGAGTGTTTAAACACTGTGTCCACTCACTGTCCACTCTATTAGACACTCCTACTACTTGCTGGTCCACCTTGTAGATGTAAAGTCAGAGACAGTAGCTCATCTGCTGCTGCACAGTTTGTGTTCCTCTAGTTCTTCATCAGTGGACACAACAGTGTGTCTGATCCACTCACATCAGCACAACACACACTAATACAGCACCAACAGGAGAGTGTCACAATAGTATCTGCTCTGTGGGGGTCCTGTGGGGGCCCTGATCATTAAAGAACAGAGTAATAAAGTATACAGAGAATCAGATGAACTACAGTCTGTAAGTGGAGCTCCTGTATGGTCAGTGGAGCTGATACAGTGGACAGTGAGTGGAGGTCCTGTATGGTCAGTGGAGCTGATACAGTGGACAGTGAGTGGAGGTCCTGTATGGTCAGTGGAGCTGATACAGTGGACAGTGAGTGGAGGTCCTGTATGGTCAGTGGAGCTGATACAGTGGACAGTGAGTGGAGGTCCTGTATGGTCAGTGGAGCTGATACAGTGGACAGTGAGTGGAGCTACTAGGTGGTGCAGGTGGATCCATAAGTTCTATATAGAGCTATCTGCATGCTTACAGGGTTCTTCATACTGATGGAGGATGTTCTATGTGAGCTGGTGCTAATATAGAACCTTTGAGATCTGAAGCTCTACAGCCATTATATCCTGACTCCTCCGCCTGCTGCTAAGAGTGGGTGACAGCTGAAGAAGGAGAAGATCCAGAGACCCGGCATTCCTCTCATCTCCACCCAGTCTCCTCCAGAACTCCCACTCGCTGTAATGCACTCTGGGTAATGTGTTTGATAGGGTAATTATTCCTTCTCGACAGCGCTGCAATTCATTCCCATTCTTTTATTGGCCCAAAGCTGAGCTTCATCCGTACGAGAGCGGCGCGGAGAGAGTCTCGGAGAGCAGATCCTGAAGGGGGATTGGAATTAATCACGCCACCGCGTTACTCCGCTGACGCTCCCGCTGTAAATTCACACTTCCTGCTTTACGTGTTTACGGCGGCGGCACGGAGGCGGCTTTGGAAAACGCATCATTCATCGCTGGAGCGAAATTTATTCCTCCGTTAATTCAATTACCAACACAGCACGAGAGCTTAACCCTATAGCATCGTTTACATTTCAGTTATATATTTATAGTGTTACATAATAAACTTACAGGGTGCGTTCTGCAGCAGCAGGTTTGAGTCGTCCAAAAATGACCATAATAATAATAATAATAATAATAATAATAATAATAATAATAATAATAATATTGTTGGCTGGCACACAATCGACATTCAACATTGAAATGTGGTTGAAATGATGTCTGTTGTTGTTTCAACGTTGAAACAATATTGAAACAACATTGAAACAACATTTAATGTTAAATGGTTGCGCAAATGTTGAAATTTTAACGTTAAATCAACATAATGTCTTCCACATTCTGCCTTTTGAGCACTTCATTATCCAGCTGGCATTTCAATGTTGAATCACTGTAATGTTAGGGTTGAATCAACGTTGGATTTGTGTTGATTTTGAAGTGAATGTTGATATGGCAACGTTGTTTCAACTTTAAATAAACCTTACATGTACATTTTTCATCCCAGTATGCTGCATAGCAGACTGCTCCGTTCCGGATCCGGGTTTCCTCCGGTCCAGTTCGGATTCGGCCGGGTCTGCTGTGTGTTCGTTTGATTAATCTGCTTCACTCTCACTTCACATCTTCAGTACGATTTCAGATTTCATATGTAGTTTAGAGTCGTTATACAGATCCGGTCCAGAGCCGCGGAGGAACACAGGACCAGCACTGATTCAAAATCAGCGTGAGGATATGGTTTATTTAAGGTTGAAAGACCGACGTTAAAACAACGTTGCCATATCAACTTTGATTCTCTTTTTTAAAATCAACACAAATTCAACGTTGAAATGCCAGCTGAGAAGTTTCTAACAGTCTACAGTGTGAGTCAAAAGTCTCAGGACACCCTTTTATTTCAGAAACTAAAGGAAAAATGGCGTATCTGAATACCCCAGCTAGTAACGGGAGAGGGGGGCTATCTTTTAAGCAATGCCCGCCATCTTGAAAGCCGCCATATTGGATCAAGGGCAAGTTTGTCCAATGGGAAGGTGGTCGTGTACCAGATCAGAGAAGATCAGAACTGTCTCAGAGATTGATTGATGTAATCAGATTAGTAATATCTCTTGTGGTTCAAACGTTATCAACACAGAAAGTTACAACAACAACCACATTAAACACCATGTTCAGTCCCTGGTGCTGAACTGCACCTTCAGATCTGAGTTCATGATGAGATCTGATTGCATCCATCAATTTCTGAGACAGTGTTGGTCTAATTTTCAGTTCTGAAATAAAAGGGTGTTCTGAGACTTTTGACTCACACTGTATATGCATTTTTCAAATATATACACTACAGTGTAAAAGTGTTCATCAGATCAATAAGTGTATGTTCACCAGTAAGAACAGCAGATCTGATTAGAACAGTTGTAAATAATCAGACATACAATACAAAGTAACATGAATATGTTATTGTGAGAGAAGTAGATCAGATCTTGATCCAGTTTGAAGAACAAAGTTAGGTTCCAGATTTCTCCTGGACGCCCCAGACATTGTATGAATGAATACGATTACGGTCCAGTGGATTAACCAGCAACACACACTCAACTCCGCCCCTCTCGTCATTAACGTACGCTTCTAAATCTATCACCATTGTTCACCCCCAGATCACCCTTACACACTACAATACTCACTCCTACTGACCACCAGCACCATCAGCTCAGCTTCTCCTTCACCAGTTCTCCTGTTTCCACCTTAAAATGGAGGTGCAGGTACGTTCTGGCTCCTGCTGCACTGTTTAAGGTGGAACAGGAAAACTGGTGAATGAGCTGCTTCACCCTCGTGCGCTCGGTAGGAGTGAGTATTGTAGAGTGAACAGTTGGTCTGGGGGTGATGTGACTGGTCACTGGTGAGAGGTTTAAAACTACAGCTACAAGAAACTGGAACAGGAAGTTCAGTCTCTCGTCCTGACCGCAGACGAAGGGTCTGAAACGTTTGGTTCTAGATAAAAGCTCCTTGTGGTTCTCAGTTCAACTGATTCTGAGAGACTGTAAACGATGTAAATCACAGACATTCTGAAAGAGTGTGATAGCGCCCCCTACGTGTCACACCACAGCAATGCAGTGACGAGACAATATTTGTAAACCACCTGTTAATGTATGTTTATGTAACGTAGTGTGTACTAGACATCACTGCAGTGTGTAACCACTGAACGCATGTATGTAATACTACCGTCTCACTGTTAATGAAGTCCTGAGTGCTTCATATACCTCTCGCCACTGAGTATTATTACTGAATATATCTAGTTTTACTAATTTTTCTAAAATATTTATAAATATTTGATGTTAAATTCATGCACAGCTGAAACAACAGGATGAAATGATTGATTTTTGGACGGATCTGCTGCTGAGTGAACGCAGCATGCCGGCTAAAGCGGGTCCAGAGGAGTTGCTATTAATCTGAAGTGGAGTTCACCGAGGCCGCAGTTGTAGTGCACGATCAAGTCCACGCTGTTGATCTGATGGCCATCTGTGCTGACTCAGCGCTCACGCTACAGTTGTGTGTTTCGTTCGCTCTGCGTCCAGCCCTGGATTTATTTATGTCAGGCCTAGTAGCCATGCGAACAGCCCTGGTCATCTGATTTCACTTACCTCCAGGTCTCCAGCAGCCCGAGCGCAGAGAGAGAGATGCTCCGCGGCACTGCTCGTGTTTAAGTGGCCGTCTTGTTGTATTTCGGGCTGTTTTAATGAAAGCCATAAACCGCGTGAACCTACAGGGGCGTCTTTGTCTTTTCCCTTGTCTCCGAGCATTTACAGTAAGCAGAGTGATCAAATATGGAGCGTTTCAGTCAATACTGACTTAGACACCGCTCGCTGGAGGAGATTTACGGAGCTAATTAAGATGAAAACGTATTTGATGAAGCTCCACATCACGAAACCGATTCTGGCGGTTTAGCATTTGGACGATGTCTAAGGTTACCAAACTCGGCCTTTGAAGAAAAGCAGCAATTACAGTCGGACTCTGCAGATGATGCAACGGCCGACAATCACCTCCCGCCTGTATTATCGGACGTGGGTTCTGTTTCTGCGTGGTACATTATGATTCGCTAATTGGACTGAGTAGAAAAATGAAACGTGTCCAGCAGTTTCTCACTTTCAACTTCATGAGAAGACAAAGCTTCCCAGAACTCTCAGCAGTTCTAGTTATTAAACAGAGTTTGGGGTTTTACTGGGTTAGATTTCAGCTTTTTATTGATCATTAACAAACATGAGGAAACAACAGTCTTCTAACAATTGGGGTAGTCTTTTATTTACCCTAATAAAAGAGGGACAGCTTTCTGACGAGTCAGGAACAGTACTTTGACAAATGAGGGACAGTCTTCCAACCAATTGGAGCAGTCTTATATTAACCAGGGACAGCCCTTAAATAGGGACAGCCTTCTGACCAATCAGGGACAACCTTCTAACCAATTGGGGCAGTCTTTTATTAACCATGGACAGCCCTTAATCAAATAGGGACAGCCTTCTGACCAATCAGGGACAGCCTCTAACCAATTGGGGCAGTCTTTTATTAACCAGCAATAGCTTTCTGACCAATCAGGGACAGTCTTCCAACCAATTGGAGCAGTCTTATATTAACCAGGGACAGCCCTTAAATAGGGACAGCCTTCTGACCAATCAGGGACAACCTTCTAACCAACTGGGGCAGTTTTTTATTAACCATGGACAGCCCTTAATTAAATAGGGACACTACACACTTTCACACTACACTCATTCACACTACACACTTTCACACTACACACTTTCACACTACACTCATTCACACTACACACTTTCACACTACACACTTTCACACTACACTCGTTCACACTGCACTCGTTCACACTACACTCATTCACACTACACACTTTCACACTACACACTTTCACACTACACTCATTCACACTACACACTTTCACACTACACACTTTCACACTACACTCGTTCACACTGCACTCGTTCACACTACACTCGTTCACACTACACACTTTCACACTACACACTTTCACACTACACTCATTCACACTACACACTTTCACACTACACTCGTTCACACTGCACTCGTTCACACTACACACTTTCACACTACACACTTTCACACTACACACTTTCACACTACACTCATTCACACTACACACTTTCACACTACACTCATTCACACTACACACTTTCACACTACACACTTTCACACTACACACTTTCACACTACACACTTTCACACTACACACTTTCACACTACACTCATTCACACTACACACTTTCACACTACACACTTTCACACTACACACTTTCACACTACACTCGTTCACACTACACACTTTCACACTACACTCGTTCACACTGCACTCGTTCACACTACACACTTTCACACTACACACTTTCACACTACACACTTTCACACTACACTCATTCACACTACACACTTTCACACTACACTCATTCACACTACACACTTTCACACTACACTCATTCACACTACACACTTTCACACTACACTCGTTCACACTACACACTTTCACACTACACACTTTCACACTACACTCATTCACACTACACTCATTCACACTACACACTTTCACACTACACACTTTCACACTACACTCATTCACACTACACACTTTCACACTACACTCGTTCACACTACACACTTTCACACTACACTCATTCACACTACACACTTTCACACTACACACTTTCACACTACACTCATTCACACTACACACTACACACTTTCACACTACACTCATTCACACTACACTCGTTCATATTCAGAGATTTGAACATCACTGTTTAAACAGTTACTGGTTTATTTACTGAACTAGACACACGGTAACCAAATAACAACACACTAAATAAACAAAGATAACCATTAAAACCAGTTACAGCTAAAACTCATCCACTCTGTTTTATTCCTGTGTAAACTTTTAAGTCGAGTCATTTCAAGGCGGCAGCTTCTCGCTCAGACCTCTCTGCTCCAGCGTGCTGCTCTCTGGTGAGCTCTCCGTGGATTTTCTCCAAAGTTCAGAGACGGAAACATCTTGTATATTTGTTCCTTAACACGATAAGAATGAAGGAAGTTTGCTTTTCCTATTGTATGCGTCTGAAAAGCCTCGGAGGTGCCGTAAGCTCTACAGTAAATACAGGAGAAGCAAATAACGATAAGAAAAGCTCCGGTCCCGTGACGGCGATTTCCGAAGCACTCAGACTTGGTGGAGCAGCCGAGGGCTGTGTGTGTGCAGGCTCCAGGTGATCGTTGTAGGGCTTTGTGCTGAGTCACCGTACAGCGCTGCTTTAAATGAGCACCCACACCGTACGCTGGAGATCAATGCAGGGACGTGGAGACGCCAGGACGTCTCTGGAGGTGCTAATGCTGAGGATTCTGTTGAGCATGTTCAGGTTTTAATGTCCTCCTCACTTCAGTATTCATCCAGTTCGGCCTGCTGGTCTAGTGCTCACTCACACTAGGAGTGTGGCTGTGCTCACACTAGGAGATCTGGACTGTGCACAAGCACGTTTGGCCCCCAAGGTCCAGTTAGTTTGACTAGTGTGGTCACAGTTGTGATCACTAACGGAGCCCGAGCTTAGAAGAAGAATATGTAACTGCTGTGTCTGTCCCAGTAAACAAACTCAGGGTCACTCTGGTCCACTGCTGCACCACTGAGAGAATTCCAACAAGAAGCTGGAGAACAGGACGGGGGGTCAGCGTGTGGTGTAGAAGCTGCGACTGCATCACGTTTGTGTTGCGGACCCTCACACCACTCACAATTATTGAAGTACACAAACCTAGACGTAACCTAGGGTATGATGAGCACAAACCAGGGTGGGGCTCGGGGGCTGTGGCTATCGTGCTCCTGAACACACACACTAGAGGGCAGTGAATTACCCACATAAACACACACTAGTGAACACACACTAGGGGCAGTGAAACACCCACATAAGCAAACACTAGTGAACACACACTAGGGGCAGTGAAACACCCACATAAACACACACTAGTGAACACACACACTAGGGGTAGTGAATTACCCACATAAACACGCACTAGTGAACACACACACTAGGGGCAGTAAAACACCCACATAAACACACACTAGTGAACACACACTCTAGGGGTAGTGAATTACCCACATAAACACACACTAGTGAACACACACACTAGGGGTAGTGAATTACCCACATAAACACGCACTAGTGAACACACACACTAGGGGCAGTAAAACACCCACATAAACACACACTAGTGAACACACACACTAGGGGTAGTGAATTACCCACATAAACACACACTAGTGAACACACACTAGAGGGCAGTGAATTACCCACATAAACACACACTAGTGAACACACACTAGGGGGCAGTGAAACACCCACATAAGCAAACACTAGTGAACACACACTAGGGGCAGTAAAACACCCACATAAACACACACTAGTGAACACACACACTAGGGGTAGTGAATTACCCACATAAACACACACTAGTGAACACACACTAGAGGGCAGTGAATTACCCACATAAACACACACTAGTGAACACACACTAGGGGGCAGTGAAACACCCACATAAGCAAACACTAGTGAACACACACTAGGGGCAGTAAAACACCCACATAAACACACACTAGTGAACACACAAGAGGGGGCAGTGAAACACCCACATAAGCAAACACTATTGAATACACACTAGAGGGCAGTGAAACACCCACATAAGCAAACACTAGTGAACACACACACTAGGGGCAGTAAAACACCCACATAAACACACACTAGTGAACACACACTCTAGGGGTAGTGAATTACCCACATAAACACACACTAGTGAACACACACACTAGGGGTAGTGAATTACCCACATAAACACACACTAGGGGGCAGGGAATTACCCACATAAACACACACTAGTGAACACACACATTAGGGGTAGTGAATTAGCCACATATACACACTAGGGGGCAGAGAAACACCCACATACATACGCACTAGTGAACACACACACTAGGGGCAGTAAAACACCCACATAAACACACACTAGTGAACACACACTCTAGGGGTAGTGAATTACCCACATAAACACACACTAGTTAACACACACATTAGGGGTAGTGAATTACCCCCATATACACACAAAGGGGCAGTGAAACACCCACATACACACACACTAGGGGGCAGTGAGCACACTTGCTCAGAGTGGTGAGCAACCCTATTCACAGTACCCGGGGAGCAGTCGGGGGGGGGGGGTTGGTGTCTTGTTTAAGGCACTTCAGTCGTGTCCTGTCAGTTCAGGGGATTGAACCAGTGGTCTTTCAGTCACAAGGCTGGTCCTCTCACCTCCAGCTCACGACTGACTCACTATTAAAACACTCTGTTTAATTCTGAGGGATGACGAGAGGGTTTTAACACTATTCACTCCATCCATTCTATTAAATTCACCACAGCAACTGGAGTTCTTTACACTGTAGACTGTGTTGAATCCTGTCCTTGACCAGCTGCCTGGCAGAGACGCCCATTGTGCCAACATTATATAAGACACAGATAAAGCAGGACAGGACAACCAAACCCAGCAACCTAAAATTCACTCAGTTACAGAATAACAACTTTAATAACTGTACAACACACACATTCAGATTAAAGAGTTAAACACATGAACGAGTGTCTACAGTCTGTCCTTCTACGGATGTCAGCATGTGGACATATGCCTGTCCAGTGAACGAGGACAAACTAGCCGTAATTGATACAGTAACACTTCCTGCATTATATAGCATGCATAAGGCCTAAGCCTATTTAACTAAATATAAACAAACATAATTAAATGTATATCTTTTTATAAAGCAAGAAAGTGTGACCATAATATCAGGCATATAAATTTATTCTAATATCCACTCATTAGAACACTGTAAACAAGAACATGGTGAAGCAGCAGGTTTCTGGTACGTTTCCTGTATAAACCCATTAAACAGTGACTACCAACTTTCATGAGCATATTCTGTAATATAAAAAATAATAATACTGTCTATATTTATTTTAACTAACTGGTAACTGAATGTATATTATAATGGGTTATGGAGTTGTATAATTTTGCTTTATACAGTGTTAATTAAGCATATAATTATTATAACTCAAACACAATTATACACACTTATAATCAAGCTTACAGTCAAGGTTTATTTAAATGCGTCTTTTGTCACAAAGCAGCCTTACAGAAAGTCCAGGTCCAACCCCTGAGCGTCGCCAGGGGCGACCGCGGCAAGAAAAAATCCCTCAGGGCAAGAAACCTCGAGAGGAACCAAACGCAAATAGGGGAACCCATCCTCCTCTGGTCCCCACCGGATAGCAAAACAAGTACAAAAGCAACACTAAACACAGTTGTTCAGTATCAGACCACACGGGATGGGCAGTTTTTCAGTATCAGACCGCACAGGATGGGCAGTTGTTCAGTATCAGACCACACAGGATGGGCAGTTGTTCAGTATCAGACCACACAGGATGGGCAGCTGTTCAGTATCAGACCACACAGGACGGACAGTTGTTCAGTATCAGACCACACAGGATGGGCATTTGTTCAGTATCAGACCACACAGGATGGGCAGTTGTTCAGTATCAGACCACACAGGATGGGCAGCTGTTCAGTATCAGACCACACAGGATGGGCAGTTGTTCAGTATCAGACCACACAGGATGGGCATTTGTTCAGTATCAGACCACACAGGATGGGCAGTTGTTCAGTATCAGACCACACAGGATGGGCAGTTGTTCAGTATCAGACCACACAGGATGGGCAGTTGTTCAGTATCTGATCACACAGGAGGGTTAGTTTTACAGTATCAGACCACACAGGATGGGCAGTAGTTCAGTATCAGACCACACAGGATGGGCAGGTCTCACTACTACAACGTAACTAATAGCCACCTGCTATTATAAGGTGATGTAGATGCAATATAACATATTATAAAGCATTTATAAAGCATTACGAGTCCCGGACTCATAGGAAGTGTAACCACTAACTGTCCACTAGTTGTATTATCTTTACACTGTAGTGAAACGTATGACCCAGGACTTTGGCATGTGTATATCACACTTACCCAGTAAGTACCTACCACCTTAGGGGGCAGTTTCCTGTGATATACCGTACCTCCCCTCTCTACAAAGTCACTGAGGCGGGAATCGCACTACATTAGCGTATCTGCCTCTCCGCTATCTGGCTGACCATTATTAATAGTTTTTGTGGTTTGTTTTACCCAGAACCGCTGCTATCTCAGCCAGAACCCTTCTCTCCGAGCCTGCTCCAGTCGGCACATACATCCTCCTCCATCTCTCCTCTTACTCACTACTCCTATCTTCTTAGATAACAGCTCCTCTGACTCCCATTCCTCTGCAGAGAGGGAGATGAGGACAATCACCTCCCTAGATCAGAGGTGTTTAACTCCGGACCCTGAATATAATTTCCGGTTTTGGATTTTGTAAACACACATAGTTCATTCATGTCACAGAACATAGATATTCTAATCACAGCTCCGGTGGTCCAGGTACCGCCGTTTCCACACTCACTTTATCTCTGAGTCAGGTACGACGCTGAGCAGTCGAGGTCTGGAGTTGAAGTTCCTGCCCTTCACCCTCAGATTAGAACCTAAACATAGAACCATGATTACTTAAAGCCCTGAAATGTGTTTATGTTTAATGAACCATCCATACGCACAGACTAGTGAACACACACACACGCACAGACTAGTGAACACACACACACACAGACTAGTGAACACACACAAACACACACACTAGTGAACACACACACACAACGGGGTAGTGAAATACCCACATACACAAACACTAGGGCACTGTGAAACACACACAGATTAGTGAACACACACACTAGAGGGCAGTAAAGCACCCACATACCCACACACACACTAGTGAACACACACACTAGGGGTCAGTAAAGCACCCACATACCCACACACACTAGTGAACACACACACACTAGGGTTCTGTGAAACACCCACATACACACACACTAGTGAACACACACACACTCTAGGGTGCTGTGAAACACCCACATACACACACACTAGTGAACACACACACACACACACACTAGGGGGCAGTGAAACACCCACATACACACACACTAGTGAACACACACACACTAGGGTTCTGTGAAACACCCACATACACACACACTAGTGAACACACACACACACACTAGGGTGCTGTGAAACACCCACATGCACACACACTAGTGAACACACACACACACTAGGGTGCTGTGAAACACCCACATACACACACACTAGTGAACTCACACACACATAGCCGGGGAATGATAGAGATGCCGTTCTCCCAGATTTCCAACAGACTGACTCCAAAGCTGTTTAGGTTCCTTCACAATGCTGCTCTAAGTGTAGCTACCAGATATTTGAGGGTCTGGACTTCTACCTCATAGAGTCGCACCACCCCTGCACGGTTAGACGACACCGCCCACCATTCCCACTGGACCCTCTGAGAGGCGGCGGAACGTGACCCGCATGTGTTCCCCGTTAACGACGCAGTTAGAAAAGACGTCCTTTCGTTTACCACCACAATTACACGAGCGCCACCGCCGCCGAGAGTTCCGAGGCCTCCGTCTCTGTATAATTGTCCCATGTCAACCTAACAGGAACAAGGACGGCGGGCGGGAAAGATAAATTGGCGTGGCTCGGTGCGTCGCCCAGACCGCCGCGAGTCATGAGAGATACAAATTATCCTGTCTCGCAAATGAGTCCTGTTTGCGCGCCCCGTCCTGAAGTGTCTGTCTCCGTCTCGGCCGCTCCGTCTCTGTCTGCGCTCGGTTTCGGCCAATTATTGGTGCCTCCGGTGTCTTTCGGCTACCACGAGATCCTTAGATGCGTGGCACGGGGGCCAAAACCTCTGCGATCAATTACGCGGCAGCTGCCGACAAACAAAGCTCAGACGACGGCACACAAAGAACACTTGAGTTAATCTATTAATTGGCTCAAAAATACTTCACTGCTGGCGTCGCTTGCCATGCAGTTGCACTCGCTAATGAGACAAATAATTATTCAAGAGGGAGAGCGGGCAGGAACCCACGGGGACCGCGCCATTACTCATACGCTCTTCTGCGGTTTGTTTCATCCACAACTGCTGTTATCTCAGCCAGCCTTCATCTATCTGAGCCTGCTTTAGCCTGCACATACGTCCTCTCCTCCATCTCTCCCTCTCTCTCTATAGATAACAGTCCCTCTGGCTGCTAGTCCTCTGCCGGGAGAGGTGGAGAGAGAGACAGAGAGAGAGAGAGAGATGAGGAGATGATGAAGATGGAGAGTGGAAGGAAAGCGATGTTGGGAGAGCTCCGAGGTGCAGGAAATAAATGAGTGGTAACAGGAAGAGAGTGGAGAGAGAAGGAAGGAGGGAGGGAGGGAAGACTCGCTCGGAGCCGGCGGAGGACAGGAAATGAAAGAGGGAGAGGATATATGAGCGCGGAGATGAGAAAGTGAGGAGAAATGAAAGAGCGCGTGGTGTTTATCCTGTCTGTATGTGTGGTAGATGATGATGAATGGCCGGGTAGCATGGCTGCCTCTCCTCAGAGGACGCGGGCCGGTCGCTTCTTTCTAATTAACTCTCACTTAATATTAACTCTGTCAGCGCCACTCAGCCGCTCCATCACTCCACGCTCAGCGCCGAGCCTGGACGCGCCCGTGTTCATACTTTTCTCTGGTATGCGCCATCGATCAATCCTTCAGGGCTGCCTATAGCTGCCTTAATAACCGGCTGCGGTCACATAGGTATGTGAGGAATGTGACGCAACAGGTCGACTTTAGGGCGAATTGGACGATAAACCGAGATCAACTGCGTGAGTTTGTTTATCTGCGTGATCACATTTAAGGCTTAAACATTTATTAAGTACGTGAGGACGTCTAGATCAAAGCTGGGGCTCAAAAACTGATTAAGAGCTACAGAGAGAGAGCGGGACTACTAACAACCACCTGGAAGAACCACCTGGAAGACCATTACAACCGTCCCTGTCAGAGACAGGAGAACCTCAAGCTGGTGCCTGTACAGTACTGACCTCAACATGAAGGTATGGTGTCTTTGTAGTATTTTTAATTAAATATATAAATATATTGCAGTGGCACGGTGGTGTAGTGGTTAGTACGGTGGTGTAGTGGTTAGTATGGTGGTGTAGTGGTTAGTATGGTGGTGTAGTTGTTAATACGGTGGTGTAGTGGTTAGTATGGTGGTGTAGTGGTCAGTACGGTGGTGTAGTGGTTAGTACGGTGGTGTAGTGGTCAGTATGGTGGTGTAGTGGTTAGTATGGTGGTGTAGTGATCAGTATGGTGGTGTAGTGGTTAGTATGGTGGTGTAGTGGTTAGTACGGTGGTGTAGTGGTTAGTATGGTGGTGTAGTGTTAGTATGGTGGTGTAGTGGTTAGTATGGTGGTGTAGTGGTCAGTATGGTGGTGTAGTGGTTAGTATGGTGGTGTAGTGGTTAGTATGGTGGTGTAGTGGTCAGTATGGTGGTGTAGTGGTTAGTATGGTGGTGTAGTGGTTAGTATGGTGGTGTAGTGGTTAGTACGGTGGTGTAGTGGTTAGTACGGTGGTGTAGTGGTTAGTATGGTGGTGTAGTGGTTAGTATGGTGGTGTAGTGGTCAGTATGGTGGTGTAGTGGTCAGTATGGTGGTGTAGTGGTTAGTATGGTGGTGTAGTAGTTAGTATGGTGGTGTAGTGGTTAGTATGGTGGTGTAGTGGTCAGTACGGTGGTGTAGTGGTTAGTATGGTGGTGTAGTGGTTAGTATGGTGGTGTAGTGGTTAGTATGGTGGTGTAGTGGTCAGTACGGTGGTGTAGTGGTCAGTATGGTGGTGTAGTGGTCAGTATGGTGGTGTAGTGGTTAGTATGGTGGTGTAGTGGTCAGTATGGTGGTGTAGTGGTCAGTATGGTGGTGTAGTGGTTAGTATGGTGGTGTAGTGGTTAGTATGGTGGTGTAGTGGTTAGTACGCTGGTGTAGTGGTTAGTACGGTGGTGTAGTGGTCAGTATGGTGGTGTAGTGGTTAGTATGGTGGTGTAGTGGTTAGTATGGTGGTGTAGTGGTTAGTACGGTGGTGTAGTGGTTAGTATGGTGGTGTAGTGGTCAGTATGGTGGTGTAGTAGTTAGTATGGTGGTGTAGTGGTTAGTATGGTGGTGTAGTGGTTAGTAAGGTGGTGTAGTGGTTAGTAAGGTGGTGTAGTGGTTAGTATGGTGGTGTAGTGGTTAGTATGGTGGTGTAGTGGTCAGTATGGTGGTGTAGTGGTCAGTACGGTGGTGTAGTGGTCAGTATGGTGGTGTAGTGGTTAGTACGGTGGTGTAGTGGTTAGTATGGTGGTGTAGTGGTTAGTAAGGTGGTGTAGTGGTCAGTATGGTGGTGTAGTGGTTAGTATGGTGGTGTAGTGGTTAGTATGAGGGTGTAGTGGTCAGTATGGTGGTGTAGTGGTCAGTACGGTGGTGTAGTGGTTAGTATGGTGGTGTAGTGGTGAGTATGGTGGTGTAGTGGTTAGTAAGGTGGTGTAGTGGTTAGTATGGTGGTGTAGTGGTTAGTAAGGTGGTGTAGTGGTTAGTATGGTGGTGTAGTGGTCAGTATGGTGGTGTAGTGGTTAGTATGGTGGTGTAGTGGTTAGTAAGGTGGTGTAGTTGTTAGTACGGTGGTGTAGTGGTTAGTATGGTGGTGTAGTGGTGAGTATGGTGGTGTAGTGGTTAGTATGGTGGTGTAGTGGTTAGTACAGTGGGGTAGTGGTTAGTATGGTGGTGTAGTTGTTAGTACGGGGGTGTAGTGGTCAGTATGGTGGTGTAGTGGTTAGTACGGTGTTTTAGTGGTTAGTATGGTGGTGTAGTGGTTAGTATGGTGGTGTAGTTGTTAGTACGGGGGTGTAGTGGTCAGTATGGTGGTGTAGTGGTCAGTAAGGTGGTGTAGTGGTCAGTATGGTGGTGTAGTGGTTAGTATGGTGGTGTAGTGGTCAGTATGGTGGTGTAGTGGTTAGTAAGGTGGTGTAGTGGTTAGTAAGGTGGTGTAGTGGTCAGTAAGGTGGTGTAGAGGTCAGTACGGTGGTGTAGTGGTTAGTACGGTGGTGTAGTGGTTAGTATGGTGGTGTAGTGGTTAGTACGGTGGGGTAGTGGTTAGTATGGTGGTGTAGTGGTCAGTATGGTGGTGTAGTGGTTAGTACGGTGGTGTAGTGGTCAGTATGGTGGTGTAGTGGTTAGTATGGTGGTGTAGTGGTTAGTAAGGTGGTGTAGTGGTCAGTAAGGTGGTGTAGTGGTCAGTAAGGTGGTGTAGTGGTCAGTAAGGTGGTGTAGTGGTTAGTACATTTGGCGGTTCTGTTGCTCATGTTTGCCTTGTTCTCTGAGGTCTTCGTCAGGCCTCGTCTTCGGTAGCTCAGGGTAGCACATGGTAGCTTTAGTAGTTTATGGCGAGCCCTCCCCCTCTTTACTACTGAAACACTCCGCCTCTCTGGGTGACCCCTCCCCCTCTTTATGTCTGAAACACTCTGTCACAGGGAAACCCCTCCCTGTTTTTGCTTCTGAAACACTCTGCCTCTCTAGGTGACCCCTCCCCCTCTTTACTTCTGAAAGACTCCGCCTCTCTTTGGCAGGGCTCGTGTTCGAGTTCATGACATTCATACCATTTTCATCCAGTCCACTAACGGAAGATCCCACTTCTGACACCAATGTAGAAGACACTGGGATATGATTCCACGTTCAATAAAAGAGCATTTCTTTCACACTGTATTATAATAACTGCTCTTCTCTAATTAATTTAGAGAAATAATCAAATCAAAGTCTTAATTTGAATAATTATTCATCCATTTATTCATTCATTCAAGTCCCCTAATGCTCTAAAGGGGGGCTATTATCTCCTGCGAACCGGCTGCTACCCCGCTTTATTTAGCACAGTGGCTCACGTGGTACGTTAGCATCGCTTTACAGACACCCTCCAGAGCCACGCTGAAAAATCTCAGCCCGGCGACTGTCAATCATCTCCGCCTTGCACATGCACTAATATTTACCAATTAAGCCACAGAATGGAGGAGGCTGTGCGCGAGATTACTAGGCCGGGGCTAAATTAGGACAGGAAGACCCTCCTGCTTATTACCATTACCCTCATTCATCGCCACATAAATATCAATACACACACAAATGAAGGATTACAGGTAGGCTAATAAGGAGGCCCAAAGAAACGTGCTCCATTCCTTACAAGGACGTTATTGATCGAGTCTGAGGGCTGAAGACAGTAAGTAATTAAATGGAACAATTGGCGGGTGTAAAATTAGCCTTCACGTCGTTAGAGCTGGATGAGGAGCGTGCGAAAAAAAGGCCTGTCTGCGATGACTGATGAGGAGGACCAATTAAAAAGGCGAGCGAGACGGAGGGGAGCGGGGGACGATGTGCGGGCGGAGCGGAGTTATAGATTTATCTGAGATAATGAACTCCTCAACCTCCATTGATCTGCTGGGACCTGCTGAAGGATCCTACAGGAAGAGGCCTTGGGAAGAACAAGCCGTGCTGCATACGTGAGCAGCGCGAGGCTCCGCACGGGCGCCGGGTTTGTTGGTAAACAAGGCTGGGATGGGTCTAGTGGGGAAGACTCGGCTCGCGTTTTTATGATGGAAGCTGGCAACAAATCTGTTCGGCCAAGGTCGGTGAGTGTTTGTCGGAGACTCCCGCCGAGGAATCTCAGTATTATCTGCGATAGACTCTCGGATCCAGCGCAGGATTAAAGGAGGAACCTGTGAACACTTTCTTGGCCTCTCTCATCTCGTATACCCACAACTAAACATATAGACGTTGAGAGTGAACTGAATGTTAAACCTAATTGGGTTACAGTGTAGAAGAGCTCCAGCCCACATCACATAATTCAAGCTTGACAACTACATTTAAAAAGCTATTTTATTTCCAGACAGGAAGCTTGTATACGCAGTAAACACTTTATTATTAAATATTAAAGTAAGTAGTACTTTTCCATACGTTAGTGTGTTTATTTAACTCTTTCCAAGCTTCTCCTAAACAACCCAGTATTATTATCAGTTCTCATCTAATACCTGCTTTAACTGCTCAGTACTTCATTAAGATAAATCAAGATTTGCTGCTGAAGGAACTGAACACATTCATACAATGTCTGGGGCGTCCAGGAGAAATCTGGAACCTAACTTTGTTCTTCAAACTGGATCAAGATCTGATCTACTTCTCTCACAATAACACATTCATGATACTTTGTATTGTATGTCTGATTATTTACATCTGTTCTAATCAGATCTGCTCTTCTTACTGGTGATCAGACACTTATTGATCAGATAAACACTTTTACACTATCAGCTCATCTGTTTTCACATGCATATTAACTTGAGTGACGTCCCGATTCTTCGTTCATAGGGTTTAACATGATATTGGCCCAACCTTTGCAGCTCTAACAGCTTCAGCTCTTTTGGGAAGACTCTCCACACGGTTTAGGAGAGTGTTTATGGGAAGGTTTGACTGGAATGTTCTTCCAGAAGACCATCTGTGAGGTCAGACACTGATGTTGGACAAGAAGGTCTGGCTCGCAGTCTCCACTCTAATTCATCCCAAAGGTGTTCTATCAGGTTGAGGTCAGGACTCTGAGCAGGCCACACCAAACTCCTCCTCCATGTCTTTATGGAGCTGCTCTGTGCACTGGTGGGCTGTCATGTTGGAACAGGAAGGGCCCGTCCCTTAACTGTCCCCACAAAGTTGGGAGCATGAAATTGTCCAGAGTCTCTTGGTCTTCTGAAGCATTAAGAGTTCCTTTCACTGGAACTGAGGGGCCGAGCCCAAATCCTGAAAAACAACCCCACACCATAATCCCCCCTCCACCAAACTTTACACTCGGCACAATGCAGTCACACAAGTACCGTTCTCCTGGCATCCGCCAAACCCAGACTCGTCCACTGTATTGCCAGACATAGAAGTGTGATTGGTCTCTCCAGAGGACACGTCTTCGCTGCTCTAGAGTCCAGTGGCGGCGTGCTTTACTCCACTGACTCTGACGCTCTGCATTGTTCTTGGTGATGTAAGGCTTGGATGCAGCTGCTCGGCCATGGAGACCCATTCCATGAAGCTCTCTACGCTCTGTTCTTGAGCTGATCTGAAGACCACATGAAGTTTGGAGGTCTGTAGTGATGGACTCTGTAGAAAGTTGGTGAGCTCTGTGCACTATGCTCCTCAGCGTCCGCTGACCAGCTCTGTCATTGTACGTGTTCTACCACTTGGTGTCTGAGTTGCTGTCGTTCTCAATCACTTCCACTTTGTTCTAACACCACTGACAGTCCACTGTGGAATATTTAGTAGTGATGAAACTTCACCACTGGACTTGTTCCACAGGTGGAGTCCTATCACGGTACCACGCTGGAGTTCACTGAGCTCCTGAGAGACCCACTCTTTACTAATGTGCTGGTTTTATACACCTGTGGTCATGAAGTGATTGGAACTCCTGTATTCAGTGGTTTGGATGGGGGAGTGAATACTTAATAAGGTATGTGTGTATGTATATGTATGTATTGGGCATGTCCTATTGTTATTGTCGTTTGGTCCTATGTTCATGATTTTCTATCTAATATTTATTATTATTATTGATATGTACATCCTCTCTCATCTACATGTACCACTGACCTTTATCACCATTATCATTAATGTTAATACTATTAGTATCTAATAGTTGCTACTAACTCTGAACTATATGTAGACATATCTCAGGCTATAATCACTCTGTGTTTATCTGATCAATAAGTGTGTGTTCACCAGTAAGAAGAGCAGATCTGATTAGAACAGATGTAAATAATCAGACATACAATACAAAGTAACATGAATATTTTGATCTGCATACAGAAACATATTTATTGTCTCTGTTAAGATCTTTAGGGCCAACAGTCAGACTTAGTTTCTGTTGCTACAGTAATTGAGAGGGTGATGCGGTAGTGAACATGTGGTTCAGTGTAATTAAGCGCTAAGCTGTTCTGACTGACGTGAACTTGTTCCAAGAGTGTGAAATCAATATTTGGCCTTCGAGCATATTTTGTAAAGTCGAGGGTTAATAGGTTCCGGATCTCAGTCAGCTGTGTTCATCAAATGAGCAGCTTGTTTTTAAATATTGAGTTTGTTTATTTTTAAGTCGCTGTGATGGAAGAAAAAAAATAAAGAAATCAGAAAATTCATTTCCACAGAGCCCATAAAAACAGAAACACAAATCTTCATTTTTGTAGATTTTCATTCTTTGACTACATCTATAGCTTGGACTGTGGGAGGAAACCGGAGTACCCGGAGGAACCCACCCAAGTACGGAGAGACCATAAACACAGAACCACCCGGACCGGGAATCCCACCCTACACCACCGTGCTAACCACTACACCACCGTACTAACCACTACACCACCATACTAACCACTACACCAACATACTAACCACTACACCACCATACTAACCACTACACCAACATACTAACCACTACACCACCATACTGACCACTACACCACCATACTAACCACTACACCACCATACTGACCACTACACCACCATACTAACCACTACACCACCGTACTCACCACTACACCACCATACTGACCACTACACCAACATACTAACCACTACACCACCATACTAACCACTACACCACCATAATAACCACTACACCACCATACTAACCACTACACCACCATACTCACCACTACACCACCATACTGACCACTACACCACCATACTGACCACTACACCACCATACTGACCACTACACCACCATACTAACCACTACACCACCGTACTCACCACTACACCACCATACTGACCACTACACCACCATACTAACCACTACACCACCATACTAACCACTACACCAACATACTAACCACTACACCACCATACTGACCACTACACCACCATACTAACCACTACACCACCATACTAACCACTACACCAACATACTAACCACTACACCACCATACTAACCACTACACCAACATACTAACCACTACACCACCATACTGACCACTACACCACCATACTAACCACTACACCACCATACTGACCACTACACCACCATACTAACCACTACACCACCGTACTCACCACTACACCACCATACTGACCACTACACCAACATACTAACCACTACACCACCATACTAACCACTACACCACCATAATAACCACTACACCACCATACTAACCACTACACCACCATACTCACCACTACACCACCATACTGACCACTACACCACCATACTGACCACTACACCACCATACTGACCACTACACCACCATACTAACCACTACACCACCATACTCACCACTACACCACCATACTGACCACTACACCACCATACTAACCACTACACCACCATACTAACCACTACACCACCATACTCACCACTACACCACCATACTGACCACTACACCAACATACTAACCACTACACCACCGTACTAACCACTACACCACCTTACTAACCACTACACCACCTTACTAACCACTACACCACCATACTAACCACTACATCATCTTACTAACCACTACACCAACATACTAACCACTACACCACCATACTAACCACTACACCACCATACTAACCATTACACCACCGTACTGACCACTACACCACCGTACTAACCACTACACCACCGTACTAACCACTACACCACCATACTAACCACTACACCACCATACTGACCACTTCACCACCACAGTAAACACTACACCACCATACTGACCACTACACCACCATACTAACACTACACCACCATACTAACCACTACACCACCATACTGACCACTACACCACCATACTAACCACTACACCACCATACTAACACTACACCACCGTACTAACCACTACACCACCATACTAACCACTACACCACCGTACTAACCAATACACCACCATACTAACCACTACACCACCATACTGACCACTACACCACCATACTAACCACTACACCACCATACTAACCACTACACCACCATACTAACCACTACACCACCGTACTAACCACTACACCACCATACTGACCACTACACCACCATACTAACCACTACACCACCGTACTAACCACTACACCACCGTACTAACCACTACACCACCATACTGACCACTACACCACCGTACTAACCACTACACCACCATACTAACCACTACACCACCATACTAACCACTACACCACCGTACTAACCACTACACCACCACCTATTGCTCTAAAATCATTTAGAATAAATTAAAGTAAATTATTTTTGTTCTGTTCTTCAAAGTTACTATTGTGGAGACACATGTTTCTCTTTGGAGAGTGATGATAGAAGTTTCTATAAAATAACAGTTGTAGGTTTGAAATTTCAGAAAAGTGAAGAATCTGCTGTGAAATGTCATTTAGTCTTGTGAGCTGATCGCTGGAGATACTGACTATATTTCTTGCTCTCATGTAAGAAAACACCTCGTGAATAGCTATTACCCCCCCAAACCCCTCCCCCCCACCACCCCCAACTCTGAAACATACAAATGAACTAAAAGTCCCATAAATCTCTCGCACGCCTGCGAGCCGAGGCTGTCCCGGTTCCCTGCGGCCATTTGTTCCGGCTAAACGTCTCTCGCTGCCTGACAAGCTCTTCTTCATTACTATCACCTTAAACAGATGTAGGAAATCAGAGGTTCAGCGTAAAGTCAACACAGCGTTTTATTAGCCGTGCTCTAGAACCCACCGCTGTTTGGTGTGGGATTAGCGCTAATGCTCCTCTTACTCTCGACAGGATTCTCCCGCCGCGCACAAGTACACAGGAATGAAAGGAAATCCCATCGCCAAGGTGATCTGTGGGCGAGAGGCCTGTGACATCCGTCTCTACGGCCCAGTTCAGGTTATTTGTTCAGAGCGTGTAGAACCTTATTCAGTTCTAGCAAATGGTCTGTTTCAATAAACTGAATGTCTGATGTTTCAAAGACTCAGACTATAATCCCAGAGTGGGACGCGAGGACACAATTCCAGTGTTCACTAATGTTAATAAACAAGCTACACCTGTTTATTTATGTACTGCAGTCATACATACTGGCTAAGTTGTCTAGAACCTGCTCACTATGCCACCCATTCACACACAGTTGTTTAGATCCAATCATATTCACACGCCATTATTTAGATCCTGCTGACAATACCACTCATATTTACACTAAGTTATCTAGAACCTGCTACCTATAGCACTAATGTTCGCATCCAGTGAAACCGTTTGATGCATCCTCACAGTTCAGTTGAAGGAGGAACCTCAGCAATCAGAATATTTAAGGGATGTAAGAACTGGGACAGTCTACGAGTCGGGAGCTGCACAGTATATTTAAGGGATGTAGCTACGTAGACTACGTAGAAACTCCACCTGCTTTGCCTGCTCAGCCTCGCTGTCCCGCGCCAGCTCTGTTAGGATCTAAAGTTATAGTTTGTGAGAATCTCGCTCTGCAGCAGCTCCTGGGGAACTCCCGTGAGGTTCTGGGAGTCAGCACTGTTGGTCGGGACTCTTGTTGAAGTGGAGTCATTATAAACTCTTAATTTCTAACCACCTCCACACGACCTGCCAGTGTTTAATTTAATTTTAGTTCGAGTTTTATGATTCTGAAATTCAGTTTATTTATTTATTTTAATTTCCTTTTACCATTGTTTAATTATTTTTTTATTACAATTACTATTAATAATATTATTTATTATTACTTTTATTATTTTTTATTATTATTAGTTCTTTTACAATTTTTTGTTTCACTACTATATTTATATTTACTTTATTGGCTTTTTTATTTTTGTCTTATTCCTGATTTTAGTTTCTTTTTCAGATTTTATTTGTTTTAAATACATTATTACATTTTAAATACTAAAAATGTGATTTATTTTAAATTATTTAAATTGATTTTAATTCATTTTCCATCCCTTTGTGTTTAATAATTGTAATGCTCAGCAACATTGTATATGAGGGTCTCCCTCATTGTATCTCTGAGTAGGTTGATTGATTGATTGATGCTCTGAAATCAAAGTGTGTGTTTCATTCAGATCAGATTAGCTCAGGTCGTGTAATGTGGGGACTTTGACTATTAACTAAACAATCAAGACCAAAAAAAGTGGTTCGTTTGGAATCTATCATGTTTACAATTACAGGAGAAATATATTCAGATCTTTATTTCTTCTGCTCCCAGTCATACAGACTAACGGACCCAAAATCCAGACAGACTTGGTGGTTATATCGACTTCAACACATCAGAATCTGATCAATTGCCAACACCACAAGCAACAAAGCACTTTTACCCAGCTCCAAACCATCAACCCAGTTTCTACCCAGCTCGTCTGAACATCCATCACCCTGTGATCTCCATCTTCATTCAGGTATCAGTAAAATACAGATATAAAAAAGATCAATAGCTGCTCTGTTAGTAGATGTTAGAGAGGAGATGTGAAGAAGAGAGGGTCGGTGGGGAGAAGAAGGGGGATCTGAAGAGGTTTTTAATGACGGCACTACTGAAGAAACAGCTCTGCTTTCCATTAGGAGCTGTTTTCACTTATTTTTCTCTTGTTTTTTATGATTTTGTTTATGGGACACGTCTATGATCAATACTGAATTCCTGAAAGATTTGTTGACGTCTACATCCTCCTATTAAATAAAAGCTTTTTAAAGTCTTGGACAGGATTTCTCAAACATTCCTACAGTGAACTGGGCTGAGCCAAGATCTGTACATGCCCAGCCAACACCCCTGGACCAGAACCAAGATCCAGCAGAGAAACTCTCCTAAACACATGAGGAGGAACCACTGAGAGGACTCAAAAGGAGAAATGCTCTAAGAGTATGAGGGAGAACAACTGAGAGGAACCAGTACTCAAAAAGGAGAACCTCACTAGGAGCATGTGCAGGAACCACTGACAAAAACCATTACTCAGGGAGAGCTCTATAAGAACATAAAGGGGAACCACAACTAAGGCACAAAAGAAGTACCTCTGTAAGAGTACGAGGAAGAACCACTGAGAAGAACCAAGACTCGAAAGGAGAACCTTTGCTAGGGGAATGAAAAGGAACTGCTAACAAAAACCAAGAGATTCAAGGAGAACTCAATAAGACCTCAAAGCTACTGAGAGGAACCAAGTCTCATAAGGAGAGCTCCCAAAGAGCATGAGGAGCTGAGAGGAGCTAAAACTCAAAAGGAGAAAGCTAAGAGTACAAAGAAAGAAAAACTAAGAGGAACCAGTACTCAAAAAGGAGAACCGCGCTAGGAGCATAGGGAGGAACCATAACTAGGACACAAAAGAAGAACCTCCTTAAGAGCATGAGGAAGAACCACCGAGAAGAACCAATACACACAAGGAGAACCTTTGCTAGGGGCATGTGAATGTAACAAAAACCAAGATCACAAGGAGGAGCTACTGAGAGAAACCAAGACTCATAAGTAGAACTCCCAAAGAGCATGAGGAGGAACCAGTTTCCACACTTGACCACAGTGTTGGTGATCAGCTACGGGAGGTGAGAGGTCCTAGGTTGGCTGTACAGAAAAATAATATTCCAGGTTCGGGATGACGGCGACTACAGGTCACACAGGCCGGACCATCTTCCAGCTCAGCCATGCCGCTTTAAGCTGTCGACTAGTGACCGGTCAGCTGATTATAACAATAACAACAGAGAAGACAGGAGGTCAGAAGCTCGGACACTTCAGGGTCCACATCTGGGATTTGGGGAAGTCGTGATCTGGGTGTAGGGGAACCAGTCTGACCAGAATGTTGCTGGTTTGATCCCCTGAGCTGACAGAACACGACTGAAGTTGTGTATACGGGTGTTTCACTAGTCCCAAGTGTGTGTGTGGTCACTAGTGTGTGTGTGTGTATGTAGGTGTTTCACTGCCCGCAAGTGTGTGTGTGTTCACTAGTGTGTGTGTATACAGGTGTTTCACTAGTCCCAAGTGTGTGTGTGGTCACTAGTGTGTGTGTGTGTGTGTATACAGGTGTTTCACTGCCCCTAGTGTGATTGTCTGTTCACTAGTGTGTGTGTGTGTGTAGGTGTTTCACTGCCCGCAAGTGTGTGTGTGTTCGTTCATTAGTGTGTGTGTATACGGGTGTTTCACTAGTCCCAAGTGTGTGTGTTCACTAGTGTGTGTGTGTGTGTATACAGGTGTTTCACTGCCCCTAGTGTGATTGTCTGTTCACTAGTGTGTGTGTGTGTGTGTAGGTGTTTCACTGCCCGCAAGTGTGTGTGTGTTCGTTCATTAGTGTATGTGTATACAGGTGTTTCACTAGTCCCAAGAGTGTGTGTGGTCACTAGTGTGTGTGTGTGTGTGTGTGTGTGTACAGGTGTTTCACTGCCCCTAGTGTGATTGTCTGTTCACTAGTGTGTGTGTGTGTGTAGGTGTTTCACTGCCCGCAAGTGTGTGTGTGTTCGTTCATTAGTGTGTGTGTATACGGGTGTTTCACTAGTCCCAAGTGTGTGTGTGGTCACTAGTGTGTGTGTGTGTGTGTGTACAGGTGTTTCACTGCCCCTAGTGTGATTGTCTGTTCACTAGTGTGTGTGTGTGTGTGTAGGTGTTTCACTGCCCGCAAGTGTGTGTGTGTTCGTTCATTAGTGTGTGTGTATACGGGTGTTTCACTAGTCCCAAGTGTGTGTGTGGTCACTAGTGTGTGTGTTTGTGTGTATACAGGTGTTTCACTGCCCCTAGTGTGATTGTCTGTTCACTAGTGTGTGTGTGTGTGTAGGTGTTTCCCTGCCCGCAAGTGTGTGTGTGTTCGTTCATTAGTGTGTGTGTATACGGGTGTTTCACTAGTCCCAAGTGTGTGTGTGGTCAATAGTGTGTGTGTGTGTGTACAGGTGTTTCACTGCCCCTAGTGTGTATGTGTGTTCACTAGTGTGTGTGTGTGTGTGTAGGTGTTTCACTGCCCGCAAGTGTGTGTGTGTTCGTTCATTAGTGTGTGTGTATACGGGTGTTTCACTAGTCCCAAGTGTGTGTGTGGTCACTAGTGTGTGTGTGTGTGTGTGTACAGGTGTTTCACTGCCCCTAGTGTGTATGTGTGTTCACTAGTGTGTGTGTGTGTGTGTATGTAGGTGTTTCACTGCCCGCAAGTGTGTGTGTTTTCGTTCATTAGTGTGTGTGTGTATACGGGTGTTTCACTAGTCCCAAGTGTGTGTGGTCACTAGTGTGCGTGTGTGTGTGTGTGTATACAGGTGTTTCACTGCCCCTAGTGTGTATGTGTGTTCACTAGTGTGTGTGTGTGTGTGTGTATGTAGGTGTTTCACTCCCCGCAAGTGTGTCTGTGTTTGTTCATTAGTGTGTATGTATACGGGTGTTTCACTAGTCCCAAGTGTGTGTGGTCACTAGTGTGCGTGTGTGTGTGTGTATACAGGTGTTTCACTGCCCCTAGTGTGTATGTGTGTTCACTAGTGTGTGTGTATGTTAGTGTTTCACTGCACAGATGGGTTAATGTGGAGGTCAAATTCCTCCGTGTGGGAACACACACAGTAAATACTTATAATAATATCTAGTTAGCTATGCAGTCCAGTGGAGGGGCAGGTCCCGCTCTGCTGGTCTGAGGATTAATACCAACAGTACTCCGCCCACCTGCAGAGGTTTAAAGACCAGATACTGGGCGGCGTCTGCGGTTCCTGTATTAAAGACTCTGTGTGGTTGGAGAGGGAGTGTAACGCACAGAATCCTGGGAAAGTTTGAAGTGAGTTATTTTTATTTTTGCTGAGTTATGGTGCTCTGAATTCCTCTGGTTCTCCAGACCTCCACCGCTGGCAGGCATCTCAGCAAGGCCACCTGGGGTGCATCTAATGAACCGGTTTCCTGAAGGGTTGCAGTGCGGGGCTTGTTGGAAAACAGAGTTTGGCTTCATCACAGACTTTTAAAGTCGCTTGTTGTGACGAATTCCTTCGTGTCACATGACCTCTAACTATTAGCAGTTGTGAGCTGGGTGTTTGGGAATCAGTCTTGTGACCCTAATGTCGCTGGTTTGATCCCCTGAACTGACAGGAAATGACTGAAGTTCCCTTGAGTAAGACCCCTAACCCCCAACTGCTCCCTGGGTACTGTGGATAGGGCTGCCCACCACTCCGGGCAAGTGTGCTCACTTACCCCTAGTGTGTATTCTCACTAGTGTGTGTGTGTGTGTTTTATTGGCCCCTAGTTTGTGTGTTTATTAATGTGTGTGTGTGTGTGTGTGTGTGTGTGTGTTTCACAGCCCCCAGTGATCATGTTCACTAGAGTGTGTGTTTCACAGCCCCCTAATGTGTGTGTCCACTAGTGTGTGTGTGGGGGTGTATTACTGCCCCCTATTGTGTGTGTGCATGTATGTGGGTGTTTCAATGCCCCCTAGTGTATGTTCACTAGTGTATATGTGGGTTTTTCACTATCCCAGTGTGTGTGCACTAGTGTGTGTGGGCATTTCACCAGCCCCTAGTGTGTGTGTGTGATTACTAGTGTGTGTCTGTGTATGTATGTGTTTCACTGCCCCCTACAGTGTCTGTTCACTAGTGTGTATGTGGGTGTTTCATTGCGCCCTAGTGTGTGTGTGTTCACTAGTGTGTGTCTGTGTTTGTATGTGTTTCATTGTTCGCTAGTGTGTGTCCGTGTATGTCGGTGTTTCACTGGCCCCTAGTGTACATGTTCAGTAGTGTGTGTTGCTCCCTAATTGTTGTGTAAGCTGCTAATATTTGTTAACCACAGTTTCAATGCCAAAACACCAAATATGGACAAATTTGGCTAATCAGAGGTTTTGGGGGGCCGGCGTGGAAGACGGGTGGGGGGACGGGTGGGGGGAGCTTTGACTTTTTCACTGGCCTATCTCTTCAGTCATATGTATCTTGACATGCGGTTCCACAAACACTGACCTGCCTTTTCCCATCAGGCCAGATTCCCGTGCCGTGTTATGATGTCGGAGTTACAGCGCTTTGTTATTAACCGCATCCATTTTCAGTGTCACTCCGCTGGCCGTGTTTTGATTGGGTGCCGAAGGAGCGCCGATTAAACGGATGAGCTCCAAGTCGTACGCTGCCAGAAAGCCGGCTAGGAGTGCTCTGAGAAAGTGGCCCGGACCGCGGCGGCTCCTCTGCTATCTTGTCTGAAGCTTTGAAACTCGTGTCTGGAAGTCATCATGAAAACGCAGTGATTGCATTTTTGGACGGGCGTCAGCGTTCGCCGAGGAAGACTTTCCATCATAAAGATGATTTGTTTGTCCATCATGGAAAAAAAGCAAGAAAGAAACACAAACGCAAGACAAATGCGAAGAAAAACGAAACACAATTCAAATCGTTAAACGTCCACCAGGACCGATCCTGTTTCGTCACGAGAGGTCTAATCAAAGCATCGTGGATTGGCTGGTTACTCGCCGAGCACCCATTTGCCAGTACGCCTCGTAACTCAGCCGGAGAGGCAGAACCTTCTCTGCACTTAAACTGCCGAGGCAGGATCTCCAGCCATCCCGAACCCGGTTTGGATTTGGAGAGATTTGTAGAGTGCTGTGAAACTCCGTATGCCCACAAAACAACCTTCTACTAACATTTTACAAGAAAGAACTTCCAATGCTCGCTTCTTTCCAAACCAAAGGGATCACAGTGGCCCGGACTTTGACCCTCAGCCAGGAAACGATCAGTCCACGTACGATATCTTAATCAACCGTATAGACATTCAAACAGCTCATATACGGCGAGATAACTTAATCAGCTTATCACACTCACAAACGCTGGTTGAACTCATTCAAGGTCCTCCACAGCCAGCTGGTCAGAATGTTGCTGGGATGATGAATGATGGGAATGTTTTCGTGGCGGGAATCCCATGCGCTGTAGATGTGCTCCGAGGGAAGCTTTACATCTGCCAAAAACTCAGGACTCTTCTCACGTCAACAGGAGGGAGCAGCGTGGTTCAGCTGTGCCGGCGCAGCTCTCGCTCTCCTACACAAGCGTTCTAAATATAAACTATTAAATCTTATTTAAACCACGTGCTCTGATTAACACATTTAATCACAGTTAAACGTTACTGTTGTGATCAGGAAACTACTGAAAACACAGGAACAGAACTTACCCTGCACTGTTCTGAACATGTTACTGAATTTAGAACACACATGATTTGACCTCTGGATATAACCCACCTGTATAGTGGCACACACGCACTAGTGAACAAATACACTAGGCAGATGAAGATAGTGTTAAAGTTACACAGGTAGGTGAACGTAGTGAGCAACAGACCAACTGTTCACTCTACAATACTCACTCCTCCATTTCAGGTGGAAACAGGAGAGCTGGTGAAGGAGAAGCTGAGCTGATGGAGCTGGTGGTCAGTAGGATTGAGTATTGTAGTGTGTAAGGGTGATCTGGGGGTGAACACTGGTGGTCAGTAGGATTGAGTATTGTAGTGTGTAAGGGTGACCTGGGGGTGAACACTGGTGGTCAGTAGGATTGAGTATTGGAGTGTGTAAGGGTGGTCTGGGGATAAACACTAGTGGTCAGTAGGAGTGAGTATTGTAGTGTGTAAGGGTGATCTGGGGTGAACACTAGTGGTCAGTAGGAGTGAGTATTGTAGTGTGTAAGGGTGATCTGGGGGTAAACACTGGTGGTCAGTAGCAGTGAGCTTTATATCTGCTGCTCGATAGCAGCTCATCTTTCAGTTCAGCTCAAACCTCTCTTCATCACATCAGCACCACCTCCAACATCTACTGTAACATCTCTCCTCCATCTCCTCCACTCTGTTCTTCACCTCCATCTCCTCCACTCTGTTCTTCACCTCCATCTCCTCCACTCTGTTCTTCACCTCCATCTCCTCCACTCTGTTCTTCACCTCATTCTCCTCCTCTCTGTTCTTCACCTCCATCTCCTCCACTCTGTTCTTCACCTCCATCTCCTCCACTCTGTTCTTCACCTCATTCTCCTCCTCTCTGTTCCTCACCTACATCTTCTTCACCTCTGTCTCCTGCACTCTGTTCCTCACCTCCATCTCCTCCACTCTGTTCTTCACCTCATTCTCCTCCTCTCTGTTCCTCACCTCCATCTCCGTCTCCTGCACTCTGTTCCCTTACCTCCATCTCCTCTACTCTGTTCTTTACCTCCATCTCCTCTACTCTGTTCTTTACCTCCATCTCCTCCTCCACTCTGTTCCTCACTTATTATAATTTGACATTTAAAGCAGTAACATCCTCCTAGTGGATGCTCCCGGTACTGCAAATGTCAATCACAGCATCAGATTCAGCACAAATCTCCCTCCCGTTCTGCTTCCACTGCTCATGAATCAGGATGTGAATGGCGTTCCCTACTAACCCACAACACCTGACCCCGCCGCCTCTCACCTGCTAATAGGCACGGAGAAATAAGCTCCAGGAGCCTCGAGCTGAGAGGAGCATGAATATTGCAGGTCTGCTGGCATTAACTATGAATAAGAACAAGTGTGAAGCCCCTGAGAGCGCTGTCTAAACAGACCGGGAGGGTCAGGAGCGTCACACAGTCCAAACGGAGAAACAGCAAATTCAAAATGACCAATTTAGGCCGCGGGATTCTGCCGGAGCTCCGGAATTTTTTAATCCTCGGCCCCCGCGACCTGCTCCGCCAGCAGATCTGCAATAAGAGGAGAAACGCTGAAGGTGTTTTATTGTAAATGTCGCGTCTCCTCCTGCTTTTAGTGCTCTCACCCCGTATCATCCATTACGCTGTCACACACAAACAGTGTCTTTCACCGTTTTGTTTTTTTAATGCCGGCCCCCCCAAGACCCCCCCCCCATCCCGCCAACGTGAACACGTAGGGGACCTTTCAGATTGAAACGCGGCGTCTCTTATAAATGATGCAGCGCTTTGCATTAAACTGTCCTCTGACATCTGTGTCGCCTCAGCTGGAAGCAAAAGGCCAAACGAGAGACAAATACAGGATCTGAGACTCTCCACCACTCTACTGCTCTCACTCTCTCTCTCACTCTCTCTCTCTTCCTCTCTCTGTCTCTCTTCCTCTCTCGCCCTCTTTCTCTCCCTCTCTCTATCTCTTCCTCTATCTCTCCCATCTCTCTCTCTCTGTCTCTCTTCCTCTCCCTTTCTCTATCTCTTCCTCTATCTCTCCCTCTTTCTCTATCGCTCTCTCTCTTCTTTTCTGTCTTTTTTCCTCTCTTGCGCTCTATCTCTCCCTCTTTCTCTCGCCCTCTATCTCTCTTCCTCTATCTCTCCCTCTATCTGTATATCTCTTCCTCTATCTCTTCTTCTGTTGTTTCTCGCTCACGACAGGTTTCTCTCTTTATCACCATTCTTTCTCTCTTACTCGTTCTCTTCTTTTATTTTCTCTCTCTTCCTCTCTCTCATTCCCCCCTTCTCTCTCTACCTCTCTTTTCTCTGTCATTTCCTCTCCTTCTGCTGTTTTTCACTCATGACAGGTTTTGCACCTTACCACCATTCTTTCTCTCTTACTGTTTCTCTTATTTTTTCACTCACTATATGTTTCTCTCCTTCTCATCATACATTCTCTCTTGCTCTTTCTCTCTATTCTTCTTTTTCTTTTCATGTCTGTCTGGTTCTCTCTCATGTCTTTTTTTGCTTTCTTGGCCATTCTTGTTCTTTCTCCCCTCCTTCCCTCTGAGTTTCTCTTATTTCTGTCATTCCTTCTCTCTTACTGTCTCCTCTATTCTCTCTCTCTCTCTCTCTCTCTCTCTCTCTGAGCTGCAGTAGACTAGGCTGTACTGTAATATCTCAGCAGTGCTGCTTTGAGCTGCCCGGTGTGATGGAGCCGGAGATGGCGGGATGGTGGGATGAATGGAAAAGGCGCCGGGGAAGTGCGAGCGACTGCGGCCCTCGTTCTTTCTGCAGTTCTGACAGCACCTTCCTCACCAAACTTCTCCTGCCAGCCTGTCTGAGCCTGGAGAGTTAACGCTGTCTGATCCGCACCATCCGGCGCTGGTCGTATCTCTGGAGCCAGGTGTGCTGTCAGCACCGACCGTGACCTGAGACAGTGATCAGAGAACAGCAAGTGATGAAACTCAGAGCCTGATTCACCTGCACACTGCCTGCAGCCACCAGACCGCCAGCTTTAAACTCTTTTAACCCTTTTAATGGGATTCTGTAAGCTCCGCCCACTCTTTAATAGCTACTGTCTCCGTATTAACTCTAGAATATATGTACACTACCGCTCAAAAGTTTAGGATCACTTTAGAATTTCATTTCATGCAATTTTCATGCAATTCACAAAGAATATTGTTCATTTCACAATGTAAGTGTATCAGATGATTTTAAAGAATATAAATGTTTGTATTAAAGTCTATTTTTGTATAGAGGCTTATTTTACATATAGTCCTATTATCAGTAATTCTCAGTCCTCTGTCTAAATCTCCTGGTACGACCACCAATCCAAGTTAAGGATGTTATTGGACTAATTGGTTGCTAGGACACTCTTGCTCAATTGTGATCACAGCTGAAAAACATTCTACTAATAAGTGAGTATAAAAGGGAGAACAACATTCTAGGTTAGTTTAGTATCTGAAGATCAGCAGTTGATGGCTTGCTGACCGACTCACAATGACCAGAAAGAAACAACTTTCTTTAGAGACCCGTCAGTCCATTGTTGTGTTAAGGAAGAAAGAAGCGCCTCACTGAGAAAAGGAGACACTGGGCAATGAACTGACCACCCCAGAGTCTGCCCGCGAGTGTGTTTGGGGTTGTTTGGATGGTGAGAAGCTTCTAAGACTGAAGGTTGGAAGCAGGTCTGCAGATTTCTCTTGAGGTTTCCAGGTAATTGTTAGATGTTTTCTTATTAATATCTTTCACTTAATGTTTTGATTGGACTTTGACTTTCACACAGCACTGTAGGTCATGTTTTATCACCTGAGTGACATTTATTCTGTATGCATGTGGGGCTTCACTCTGTTAGGACACTTTTTCTTTTATGTAATAAGGGATAGAGGTTTGATCAGCTAAGAAGAAAATCCACCTGCTTCTGCTGTGTTAATGTTTCACTCTAACTAATCCTTTAAGTCTCTTTATTGGTTGAGCTCATGGCCACATTTGGTTTCCACCCATTTTTGCTATAATTTTAATATACGTTCCCCAGGGAGATATATGACCTCCAAGTCTTTATAGCCAAAAACACATCACTACATTCTCCACACTGAGGAAACTAGGGGTCAGTTATGTGCTGGAGGTTGAGGAACTGTTGTGACGGGAAGGTCACTGGTTTGATTCCCTGAGCAGACAGGACCTGACTGAAGTGCCCTAGAAAAAAAGAAACCAAACCCCCAAATGCTCCCCCGGTACTGTTGATAGGGCTGCCCACTGCCCCCTAGTGTGAATGTGTTTACTAGTGTGTGTCTGTGTACATATGTGGGTGTTTTACTGTGGGTTCACTAGTATGTGTGTGTGTGAGAGTTTCACTGCCCCCTGCTTCAATGCCTGGATAAGTTAAATTTGGAGGTCAAGTTCCTCTGTGTAGTTCTGAACTAGAAGTGTACGTCCTCAGTACTACTGCACAGCCATTTTCAGATCTTTCAAGAGATGTTCAATCGGGTTCAAGTCTGGGCTCTGGCTGGACCACTCAAGAACATTCACAGAGTTGTCCCAAATGCACTCTTTTGTTATCTTGGCTGTGTGCTTAGGGTTGTTGTCTTTTGGAAGATGAATATTTGCCTCAGTCTGGGGTTCAGAGTGCTCTGGAGCTCAAGGATGTCTCTGTACATTACTGCATTCATCTTTTTTCTCTACGCTGACTGGTCTCCCAGTTCCTGCTGAAAACCAAACCCACAGCATGCTGCCACCACCATGCTTCACTGTAGGGATGGTATTGGCTGGCCAAGTGATAAGCAGTGACTGGTTTCCTCCAGACATGACGCTTATCATTCAGGCCAAAGAGTTCAATCCTTGTTCCACCAGACCAGAGACTTTTGTTGCTCATGGTCTGAGAGTCCTTCAGGACCTTCTACCCCGAATACTCTGATTGGCCAGGTGGTCAGCTCTAGGAAGAGTTCTGGTGGTTCCAAACTTATTCCATTTACAGATGATGGAGGCCACTGTGCCTCAGCAATGTTTCTTTACCTTTTCCAGATCTGTGTCTCCATACAATCCTGTCTCAGAGGTCTACGGACAATTCCTTGGCTTGTGCTCTGACATGTACTGTCAAACATGGGACCTTATATAGACGATGTGTACCTTTCCAAATCATGTCCAATCAACTGGATTCACCACAGGTGGACTCCAGTCAAGTTGTGGAAACAGGAGCACCTGAGCTCAATGTTGAGTGTCATGGTAAACGCTGTGATACTTATGTACATGGGATTTTTAAAAAAAAATTATTAAATTTGCAAGAAAATAAAACAAACTTTTTCACTTCGTCATTATGCAGTATTTTGTGTAGAATTTTGAGGAAAAAGCCGTGAATACTTTCTGGATGCTCTATAAAATCAATATTATCAGTTCTATAGAGCCAGTCATCACCCTTCATAAAGACCGTTCTGTAGTAAAGGAAATAGTTCTATTTGGGCCATGAGTTCTATAATGAACCACTTACATGATTAAGTGGTTCTAGGCATAGTAAAACAGTTTTTCAGACTGATGGTGTTGTATATGGTTCTATAAGAAACCTTTCTGAAAATGGTTCTATATAACACATTATGGGTTTTGGAACAATAGCAGAACCCATTTTGGTGCTCTAGAGGATCATATACACAGAAGACATTCTTCATCAGTCACAGAACCAACTTCACCATGCAAAGAAACCTCAAGGAACCAGCTCCATTAAGCATGTCTGAAAGACCTTAGGGTATTTGTCGTACCTTTAATGGTAGATTTACCTGTACCTGTGTACCTGTAGTGGTGTACCTGTTCTTTTTGTACCTATAACTGTGATCCTGTATCTGAGCACCTGTATTTGTGTACTTATACCAATGTGCCTGTACGAATACACCTGTTACCATAAACCTGTACAGTACCTTTGATTCTGACAGTGTAAATAGATCTCTAATTTATTTTAATAAAAAAAATAAATGAGTAATTAATCATTTTTGCTCTTGTCATTATTTCAAATGTCCTTCCTTATCTGGAGATCTCTAACTTACAACAGAGACCAGGATGAAGATAAAGATAATCAGGTAATCAGTTTTCAGGAGGTCTTAAAGCAGCAAAACAAGGAGTCACATGTCACATAGCAAACTGATCTATAGACATGGTCTGACCTTCTACCAGAAACCGGGTAAGAAACCTGTCTTTCAGCAGGACGATGATCCAAAGCATTCCAGAGCAACAAGTGGACGACCTTGAGTGTCCTAACCTTAATCCCATCAAAAATCCCTAGTAAGACATGTCCATCATCGTTCAGATAATGAGCAACTACTCCAGGAGGAACAGGCTGCAGCAGATCAACAAAGACCCACAGAATTTTTGTTTTATTGCAGCTTTTCCGAAGATATGAGTCGGAATAGGGAGGAGGAACTGGAGACTTTCCCAGTCTGACGTACCCGAGTCTTAACGTCTCCGACTCAGAGGAAAGGAACATGTTATCTGACGAGGCTCTGTAAGGGACACCACCAGCAAGGTGCTGAGGACCATCCAGAGTTCAGCATGTGAAATCCATCACCTTCCTAAGAGCAGCGGGTCGGACGGCTCGGCGCAGTAACAGGTGTCTTTACTACGATTTTCGTTCTGAATAATTCAGCAGGCGCTTTCACCTAAAATGGAGCTCCTCTGGCATTAATAATGGAGCAGGATTTTACCACGTACTGATGTGTTGGAGGGGGGTTAAATATTTAAAAGCAATATAGAGCTTGGCGAGGGGTTAATAGAACTTTAGCTGGCAGTGAAGTGCAGGGCAGCAAGATTGATGACTTCTAGCCACGAATACGACTCAACCTGCCGACCCTGAAGACACGAGGAGCACAAACATCACGACTCTGCTCACTGCAGGAGATCGCTGAAAACTCTGAGGCATTAAATTCACTTGATTCAAGTGTATCTATTCAGTTCTACACGTATATAAATGTGTTTATACAAGTTGACAACAGCGTTTTACTGACACCAGCATTTGAAACAAGAGATACATCACTCACATACACTACTTTACAAAAGTCTGAGGCACCTAAGCTGACCAGTCACCTTCAGAAGTTAACCAACTCAACCAACCTTCTAGATCACACATAAGCTTAATGGGCCCACACCTGATATCAATTGTAGTGATTTTAATTACTTTAGAATAAAACCAGCTGGACTCCACTAGCAGTACGGTAGCAGGAAAAACTCACCATGGTTGATATAAAGTTGTGGAATACCACAAGTTAGGAGAAGTACACAAGAAGATTTCAGTGGCTTTAACTATACCCTTTCAGAGCACTATCAAGAAGTGGAAAGTGTATGGCACCACCAACACCTCACCAAGATCGGGCTGTATTTCCAAACTGGATGATGGAAATAAGAGGATAATGATCAGGAAAGAGGCCAATGACAACTTTGCTGTCACATGCACAGAATGACCAGTCCTTCAATCTCGCGAGCTTTACACGAAGCTGGCCTGTACAGCAGCGTAGCGAGAGAGAAGCCGTTCCTGAAAAAGTGCCACACTGGGTCTCATTTGCGCTTTGCCAAAAAACACTGGGAAGATATCTAATGCAATATGGCTAAAAGTTTTATGATCAGATGAGACCATGGTTAAACGGTATGTTTGGCGTCAAGCATGGTCATGACAATGTCATGTTATGGGGGTGTTTCTCTTCAGCAGAAACTGGGCACACAGCTGCAGGAGGTTCACCTTCCAGAACGACAATGACCCTAAACACACTGCCAAAAAACAAAGCAGTGGCTTAAGGATGGGAAGGTGAATGTCCTTCAGGAGCCAAGTCAGAGTCCAGACCTAAATCCGATAGAACGTCTATAGATGGACTTTGGATGCATTGCCGGTCAACATAAAATCAGACAGAACTAAACAATTTTGAAGAATCTAGGTGTGCAAAGCTGGCAGTGACATATCCAAATAGACTGATGGCTGTAATTAAAGCATCTGGCAAACAATCTTGTTTATATGAGTTTGGATTTCAGGCAAGCTAAAAAGGTGATCATTTCAAAGTGGTATGAAGATTTTCTAAAGGCACTGTACTTTAAAACTCTATGTAGTTTCACCAGTAAGAACAGCAGATCTGATTAGAACAGATGTAAATAATCATACATACAATACAAAGTAACATGAATATGTTATTGTGAAAGAAGTAGATCATATCTTGAGCTCCAGTTTGAAGAACAAAGTGTAGTTCCAGATTTTTTGGAGATGCAAAGTTTTGTTCCAACAACATCAGTTTTCTTATTTCAACACTTCAACACATTTGGAACCCATCCTACCACATAGCCTGGACAAGTTCTCCCTCAATACTCTTTCCACTGGTGTTCCCCAGGGGTCAGTTCTTGGTCCTCTTTTGTTCTCGCTGTATACAAACCCTCTGTTATTAATGATGAGCTCAAATGACTAATTCTATCTAGTTACTGATTAATAGTCTAATTTCACCAGTGCTGTGTTGATAAAAGCCAGCGTGACTTCTTTTTAAATCAGAGAGAAGATGTGGTGCAAACTTTCTGCCATTGTTCTGTAAGGAAACTACATGAAATAGAATCGTAACAAGTGATTTTAAAACCATGGTCTGCATTTTCTGTTTTCATTTCAACTGCTCTCATGTTTTAGTCGTCCTTGCAGTTTCTCCCAAAATGTTGGCCCCTCCCACGTTGTTAAATGAGAATATGTAAATTAAAATTTAGATTAGTTATTGCCAACGGCGAGAAACCTGAAAGGCAAAATTGTGCTGATGTAAAACATCTTTTATTCATGCGGGGCCGATGTACACATTTGAATCAAGCTATTTTTTTCTCCAGTGATCAATGGAGAGATCATTTCAGATCCTTCACCCACTGCTTATTACCTATTTCAGAGACTTCCCTCTGGCAAATTCCTCCAGGCAGTAAAAAACAAATCATCTCAGCACTTAAAAAGCTTCTTCCCACACAGCAGCCCTCACTAACCGCCTCTGAGCAGGAGTCTTCAATCACACCGCCGGGCTTTCTTGCACCTTTCCGTACAAATACCTGTATATATCACACACATGCACATCAAAGTGACACCAAACAGCAATAATTGATCTGGTTTTGAAGATAATGGTCCATGTTTATGGACAACAGTGAGTCATACGGTAGCACAAACTACATAATCAAGACTATTCAAGGTTACTAAGCATCTCCAAGCGTCTGCTGATTCAGACAGGATGCTAAACAGTGTACATGCGCCTCCATTAATTGTTGGTCACGTTAGCCTCATACCTTCAGTGCTAAAACTGAAAAAGCAGACCTTCAAAAGTTGATCAATAACATATGAGGTGAAGGTGGCTTTTAGTTGTAAAGCCAAATAGAACCATTTCCTAAAAAGTACCCCCTGGATAGAACCGTTCCTCATACTAAAGAACCCTCAAAGAACCATATTTTATTTTAGATCCACTGTGCTTCTTTAAAGCAGCGGTTTATTGTTATGATGTCCAGCATCAACATGCCAAGAACTATGGATCAATATAGAATGCATGGTTCTAACTAGGAGCTTTTCTTTTTCTAAAGGACCCTTGAAGAACCCTGGAGGAAATATCCAAGAGAACAGTTTAAAACTGGTTTTATGACTAGCATGATCTGAATCCTTACAGAAGGATCTTTACAGGTTTTATTAGTAACAGAGTGGTTCTACTTAGAGTTCTACACAGACCCATGGTGCAGCCTCATGTGCTAGAACGTAACTGCTGCATCGTTTAAGGTAGAACAAAGAAAAAACGGAGAAGCTGCGAATAGGAAGCTGAACTTGTTCTTCTTACTTTGTTTACAGTGTGTGTAGAAGAGACTCACACGCTGAAGGGTTTCCTGATGGATGTGATGGTGTTTGTACTGGAGTTTGGAGATAAACTCTGTCTGTAATGTCTTTAACATGTCCGACCAGCACCATCACAGCTATAAAGCAGTAATACAAGCTACTCAGAGCTTCAGTGAAGACCAGCTAGAGTAAAATATGTCTGAAGATTATAACAGAACAGATCTGGTGAAAATATAATCAGTGAGTTATGGCCATCACAAGAACTCAATCATGTCTCAGTACAGTGTATCTGTTTATAAGTGGATCATGACAGCTTCAATATGATGGACGTGTAGATGCATCACCTCACACACACACACACACACACACACACACACACACACACATATATATATATATATATATATATATATATATATATATATATATACACACACACTATAACACTGCAAACAAAACTAAAAACCAAAACATATATATGTATATATAACGGGCTCTAAATAGTGTCACATTTTCTATCTGGTGAGTTTCCACATAGGTTTCCTCCCCTACATTTTCTGTATATTTGGGATATATTTCTGTATATTACTAGATTTCATTTTCATATATATATATATATATATATATACACACTACCAGCCAAACATTGTTGAACAGTTCCGATAGTGTGTGTGTATGTATCTATATATATATATTTTATTTTAATGTAAGTCAATGAAACCTTATTTTTTTCCAAGCTACTTTGGAGCATTTCTATTGGTCCATTCATCATGAAATTTCCACACAGCGTAAACAGCTGCTCCATTATAAACAGAGTGGAAAAATAAAAATGAACAAAAATGGAGATACACGTTTTCCTTGGACAGTGATGGTATATAATGCTGCTCGGCTGTAGAGTGATTATCTGAGCTTCACCACAATGTACAGTCAGTCCCGACATGATGTGCTAATGACAAATAAACCTGAATGTGAAATTTGAGTCCTGTAACCTGTAGCTGAACTCTTTACATTCACTCCCCATCTGAGAGCCGCTGGTCCCCCTGAGCGGCTGGAGAACCTTTCTGGTGCCTTTTTAAATGAACCTCATAGAACAGTTCTAACATTACACGTCACCACATTAGAACCCTGAGAGGAACCACGTACGCATGGAAAGACTACCCACTGCCTTGATCGAAGAACCCGCAGACACGTAATCCAGTCAGCGGTCAAAACGTGGAGCGGATTTAGAAGCTATGAAGGAAAACCTGTTTAGAAACTGGAGCCAGAAACAAGAGGCGAGGCGGGTCGGAGACGGGAGAGGAGAGCGCTGTTAAACCGCCTTAATGAGTCTCTGAATAGGAAACAGGCGAACTGGATAACGCAGTGGGCGGGACTGTGGGACGTACCTGCCGACACTGAGATGTTATATAGGTTTACAACTGATTTAATATTCTTACTTTTTCTTTTCAGCCTCTAATCTGTTCACCTGAACTGCTCCAAACTCAGCACTGAAACTAATTTCGGACTTCTGATTATAATCCTTTAGTTGTGAGTGACTCTTAATTATGCTCAATATATTAAAGCTAATTAACTTTCTTTGGGTCACTACCATAACAACCATAACACTACACAAGCTCTGATATTGTTGCCATTGTGCCACTGTTTTAGTGACAAATTTAGCTCATTTGAGGAGAACCCAAAAACACCAGCCAGTGCTTACTAGTCACACACTTGTATATTATATATAAATATTCTATTAAAACAAAAGAAATTTTTTTAAAAATCTGTTTCAGTAGAGACGGCTGTGAATGGTCTGCCCTGCACTACAAGCTCTGGCTTTAAAACCATGCTAGCTCCTCACCCTGTGGCCATGAGAGCCAGGGATGCAGTCCCAGTCTCAGTTCCAGCTCTAAAATGCAGGGGTGTGGCTTAATCAAGGCTCCGCCCACAGACTAAACCTCTTTAGCGCTGTGTGAAACTGTGACCTGTTCACTATACAGTGCACTGTTTCTGGCCTCTGCCAGGTCGTAGTGGTGTCAAGTGGTGTCCTCAAACAGTCCCACAGTGCACCATAGTAGTGCACAGAGGTTACCCATAATGCACTGCTGTGTTCAGTTTGATTTTATAATAAAACCCACCCCTCCAATCAAACCTGATCACTATAATAACCTCATACATACATCTTTATACATAAACATCTTCATGTTCAGTTCTTCAGTTCATCATCATCACTGCCAGAGCAGAAACTCATATTCTTAATTGGTAATTTCACAAAGGAGCCTGTAATCAAAGTTAATGTAGAAGATTTAATATATTTATTATTATTTCAAGTAGTTTTAGTTTTTTTTCTATTTGTCTGTTAGTTGCAATTTTTTTAACACAATGCATAACTATAAATATGTAAACATCAAATGAATTTTTGTTTTGGCACCTCATTTGAATGCACATTGAGTAAAAAAGTCATGATAAATGGACCAATTGAAATGTTCTAAAATATCTTAGAAAAAATTCTGGCTCCATTGACTTACATTAAAAGTACAGAATATCTCTCCTGTAAAGTTACTATTTTGGAGACACGTGTGTTATATTTGACAGTGACGATACAACATAAAATAAAAAATATAAAAATGTATCATAACTGTTGCACAGACCAGATTGTTTGGTAAATTTTTGTGTTATATTATGTAAAATTCAGTTAATAAACAGTCGCTGATTGAAACATTAATAAATAATAGAGAGAACTCACTAAACACTGTACCATCACCTTACATCAGATTAGCTTTTGTGTAATTACAAAATAATACATGAATAATGAGATTGAAATTTTGTTGTTGTTTGTTTGAAAAAATGGCAAATACAAAATAACTTTCCATCAAATTCAAACAAAAAGTGTGTCCTCTTTTAATAACAGACACTAACGTGGTTTGTATACAAACCTCATTTGTTAAGTGAAAAAACAAATATATATATATATATGCTCACACATAATTAATTTTTTTATTTTTGAAACTATTTACACTCATAATATCAGCTAAATCATTTTAGTTGTAAACAAATGGTTGTTTCAATTAATTAGCCACCTGTTTTCTGGTCTACAACAAGTTTATATTTTATATTTCCAGACGAACATCACACATTCAGAGAGAAGCAGAGATGTTTAATGGTGTCAAAAATTCAAGAATTACAATTTTAATTGAGAATCAGTTTTTTTAGAATTGAGTTTGGAATTGGTAAGAATTGAGTTTGGTTCTTGTGTGTTGGTCCTCATGGGTCCTAGCGATAAATACATGAGCCTTAATGTGGAAAAGGTGGAGAAGCTCTGTGTTATATCACTACTTTTAATGCACTGTAATTAATTTTTGAACTGAATCACAGAATCAAATCAGCAAACAGACTCGTTACTGAATGTAAGGAATCAAACTCGATCAATCTTAACTATCAAATCAATTGGACACCAGTGAATCATTATTTGAATCGATTCGCTGTCGGCTCAAAGATTCACGCCCCCCACGTGTGGAACTGCTCCTGGATTTTATTTACAGCTTCTTTGACCTTCATTCTATATCTGACCGGTTCTCTGTTCCCCCTCGGAACGTGAGGAATGGCAGAACCAACATTTAATGAATTAGTAATTAGGTAATTAGAGGTTGATAAACTGTGTGAATACTAACGCATTCATTAAAACATGGCCGCTCCGTCTTTCCTTCTCGCACCGGTTATCTGCCCTCACGTCCCCGGAATCTGAGCAATGGCTGAACCAACATTTATCCACATATCTGTCCACACGGCCCATCCCTCAGCCGCGCTGCCCCGCGGTCCCAGTCGAGGGAATTATTCTGTCCAGCCATCGCTCATTCCTAAATGACCTACTGATCTCCTCCATTCATTATGCAATATATGGAGGACAGAATTTAACTATCCATGTCTATTAATGTGAACATTACACATTAAACGAGCTCATTAACGTTAATTAAATTAAAGGCAGTCTATATAAGGGAGCGATTCATTCACACAGTCGATTCCGAGTGTGAAAAGTTCCAGACTCTTCCCTGCGTGAGGGCTGAATCGGTAATGACCACTCTCACTGGGGACAGTGTTGACAGGACGGTGTTATCCGTGAGCTCCTGCCTCAGCGACTCTCCCACTCGCGGGAAGAGCTCAGAGCGTGGAGGCAGAAAGCTGGCAGCGGCCTCGAGAGCGACTCGGCCCGGCTTTTAAAACTTCTTATTGTTTTAACTGCTTCAGGAAATGAAGAGAAGATTCGTCCAGGTACTGAACCGCCGTCATTAGAAATGCTACAGCTCCCCCTAGAGAGCAGCGGCGGCACTGAAGCCGGGACACACACTGCCGGCCAGAAATTTGGGAAGTTTTTAAAAGTGTTTACATACAAATGATTTTTTTTTTATTCTTCTGAAACAGTGTGCTATATTACAGCCCAAATGTACAATTCTATACTATTAAAGACTTATTTACAGCAGGGGGTCTTCAATTATTTAAATTTAAAAAATAATACCAAACTGGGACCCCTGATAAATATATATAGTCACTTTCCAAACCAAGTATTCCTATTTTTTAATAATGTTTTTATTCTCATTTTATTTCCATTATTCTCAGAATTTTCTAGATAATTTGAACCCTGCTGTTGTTCTTTACATTGTGTCAAAAGTTACAAAAGTTTTATATGATTGTATTAATACAAATTCTCCAAAACTGCTTTGAATATAATATAATATAATTTTCCATTATTTTTAAAGTAAAAAGTGTTTCCTCTTGTGTAAAGTTTATCATATTTTAGATACTTGTTTCACTTTGGACATACACACATATATATGTGTGTGTACTTCTTTTCTACTATTACTAATATTTATACTTATACTATTATACTAGTAAATTAGACGCATACTACTTCGTACTAGTACATTCTATATAAACGCTTAAATAAAAAATGTAATAGTATAAATAAACTAAAACTGAAATAAAGTTACAATAGTTCTGAAAATAAATCTGCTAAATCTGATGTTCTTAGCAACAAGATACTTTGAATGTTGAAGATAAACTGCTGGGATAATTCAGACTGATTCTGATATTTAGTTGCTAAACTGACAAATTTAGTAAGAATTTTTTATAATTCTTTTTTAATAAATTACCTCATATTTATCAGTTTTCACTTCTCAGGCTAAAGCTTATACATTACAGATACATTCATGATTTTATTGTTTCACACACATACATTGTATATATATATATATATATATATATATATATATATATATATATATATATATATATATATATATATATATATATATATATAATGTGTGTGTAAATATAATAATTATCTACAATGAATGATTCAGTATCCACTGTGAATGACTTGATTATCCATAATAAAGGATTAATTTCTCAAATATATATATATATATATATATATATATATATATATATATATATATATATATATATATATATATATATATATATATATATGCACACACACATATATACAAATTACTAGTGAGTAAAGTAAGTAAAACTAAATCTGTTGTTTTAGCTTATAGATAAAATTTCCTATATATACACTAACGCTCAAAAGTTTAGGATCACTTTAGAATTTAATTTCATGCAATTCACAAACAATATTGTCTATTTTACAGTTAATGTAAGTGTATTAGATGATTTTTAAAGAATAAAAATGTTTGTATTAAAGTCTATTTTTGTATAGAGGCTTATTTTACATATAGTCTATTATCAGTAATTCTCAGTCCTCTGTCTAAATCTCCTGGTACGACCACCAATCCAAGTTAAGGATGTTATTGGACTAATTGGTTGTTAGGACACTCTTACTCAATTGTGATGCACAGCTGAAAAACATTCTACTAATAAGTGAGTATAAAAGGGAGCAACATTCTAGGTTAGTTTAGTATCTGAAGATCAGCAGTTGATGGTTTAACCCCCCAGTCACTGCAGTAGTTCTGCTGAATTGATGTTATTAGTGCTGCACTTTGTTTTTTTGTTGTCTATCATGTATATAAACAGTCTGTTTACTAACTTAGTAACTTCTTAAACATTAGCAAGAGCTCTTTCTGTGAATACAGCTTATTACCATAATATTACCACATAATTAGCTGCTTATTACTAATCTATAACATAACGTGCTTCCACTGAACCATATCAGACAATATCAGTGAGAAAGTTCCAGTCAGTGAGGAATCCGAGGCAGAGCGTCCGAGGCAGGGCGTAATAGGATCTTTCTGAGAGACAATAAGCGTATTCAGTTTTCAGTATCTGAGTCAGAAATCTGTGAGCAGAGCTAAAAATCAGCCACCAGACGAGTCATTAAAGCCTTTTCCAGCCCAATCGGCCGCGTTTAATCTCAAACTGCTCCGATAGCCATCACGTTCAGCGCCGCGCCGCATATTTTAGCGTGCCGACTTGCCCCGAACTGTGGGACGTTGAAAGGCAGTGAAAACCCCAGACGCTGTAATTGTGATTGTGTGTCAGTGAGAAACGAGGGACCCTCGAACAGAGCAAATCAAAGTCTTCCTGTCTGCACGAGGCTCCAATCAGAGGCTGTTTCTCTGAGGACTCGGGGAACGGGGCCGCGCTGCTCTGCCGGAGGTGAAGCCTGTTGTTTTTGGGCGGCGTGTCCGGCGTATGAGCCGTAAGAGACACTCAGGGTTTCGTCTTTTTCCGTGAACAATCTTTAAAATTGTTCTGTAATGCCGTAAAGGAAGAATCTGGCAACCCGTTCAGTTTACACAATCCCCCCAAATATAGTTCAGCCA
>CM038721.1:42535368-42615368 GCA_021613375.1 Megaleporinus macrocephalus | reverse complement strand
CAAAGTTATACACCAACTACGTCCCAAGGTTAAACCAAACTAAGGCCCAAAGTTAAACCCAACTGGAACCCAAAGGTATAACCCAACTGGGGCCCAGAGTTATAAACCAATCTGAGTCCAACATTATAACCTAAATGGGGTTCATGTATCACCAGTTAAAAAGCCACTACACACCCATGTAAAACCACTACAGCCCAGATAAACAAATATGGGGCCCACATGGGTAAATACTCGCATACAGAAATGTCCCACTGCTCTACCGGTCCAGCAGTGACCACTGGGTCCAGTCTGGTACGGACTGTCTAAGTAGGAGGTTTCCGATGCAGCTTTGATCTTTAAGGTGGGCTCGGCTACACAAAGTAGTGAATATCTGAAAGCTGAGGTTTACGGGGTTTATAAGGCTGTACGTTCGTCTGAGGCTCTGATCAACATGCCCAACATGAATATGACTCTGGATCTGTTATTAGCTACGTTAGCCTCACCGCTCCAGAGCTAAAGCTGAAGAGTGATTCGACTACGCTGGTGGGTTTAATCTGATGTTCGGCTGAACTTTGGCTCTAATTGCAGCAGTTGTGTGATGACCACTGCATGTAAAGCAGTGGAGCTGTGCAGCTGCAGTGGTGTGTTGCTCTGGGTGTAATGCACCATCTGCTGCTCTCTGTCTCTGCCGGGTCGGCCCGGGTGTGAGCGCGGCCACGCCGGACCCTCCAGGCTCTGCCGGTTTGGAGTTTTGATGGGCTGTCAGCACCAGCCGGGCCGTTGCCCTTCAGCTCCCTGCACATCACACCTTCCCTTGTAGACGAGCAACACCTGCCGCCTCCGATCTCAGATCACTTACAGCCGACTGTGTGTGTGTATGTGTGTGTGTGTGTGTGTGTGTGTGTGTGTCTCCTCTGAGGAACCTGCTGGAGGAAAAGAAACACTCCACAGTTCAGAAGTACCAGCACAGCTTCTCTAAACTCCCACAAGTACCTCCTCTCTCCTTTAACCAGCAGAACAACATGTTTATTATCCTCCACTGCAGCTGAAGATCATCAGGAGGCGCCTGTTAGCTCTGAGCTGTAAATGATACTCTTACTAAAGTGAAATAAAATAAATACTAAGTACAGCACACAGCAGAATTATCTATTAATATCTATTATTATGTCTATTAACGCTCATCTCAACACCAAACCTCCCGTTAACAGATACATTAATTTAATGATTAATTACTTTCAAAACTTCTATCCAGACTGAATAACTCAGTCATTACTAAATAACTAATAGCAGTTACTGAATAAGTCATAATAGATACTGCAACATTTGTAGTAAATACTGAATACTTTAAAGTAGATACTAAACATTTCTTAGTAATTACCAAATAATTATAAAAAAGTACTGCATAGCAGATACTGAATAACTCATAGTAGATACTGAATAACAGTATATTCTGAACAGTTTGTAGTACATACTGAATACTTTATAGTAGATACTAAATATTCCATAGTAAAAAATGAATAATCTTTATTAGAAACTTAATAATACATGGTAGATACTGAGAAATAATAGTAGGTACTGAATATTTTATAGTAATTACTAAAAATTCATAGATATTACATAACTCATAGTAGATACTGAAATATTTACATTAGATGCTAAATAATTAATAGTAACTACTGAAAAATTAATAGTCGATACCACATAGTTCATAGTAAATACTTAATAATTCTTGGTAGATACTGAATAATTCATGGTAGATACTGAGAAATAATAGTAGGTACTGAAAATTTTATAGTAATTACTAAAAATTCATAGATATTACATAACTCATAGTAGATACTGAAATATTTACATTAGATGCTAAATAATTCATAGTAACTACTGAAAAATTCATAGTCGATACTGCATAATTCATTGTAAATACTGAATAATTCATGGTAGATACTGAGAAATAATTGTAGGTATGGAATATTTCATAGAAATTACAAAAAAATCATAGAGACTGAATAACTTAGTAGATACTGAAAAATGTATATGAATAAATTATAATATATACTGTGTAGCAGTTTTGATGTTCATAATAGTGTTAAAACATATTTGTCTGTTTTAAAAAATAAGAAATGATCTTTACAGTTTCCTTTAATAAATAGTTAGATTTGTATTTGATCTTGTTCGTTGTTGTTTGTTGTAATTATGACTGTAATCTCTTCTTTAAGTTGGTAGTAAGTATGAGTTATGAGTTATGAGTTATGTACTGTATGTTGAGGGGGCTGGGTTTAGGTGTGTGTGTATGATGTAGTAATAGAGATGAGGTATAAATTAAGCTGTGGCTATCTCAGCGTCTGGACTCCCCTCAGGTCACTAAGTGTTCACGGGCGACATTATCTCAGTCATTATCAGCATTAATGCACTTCTTAACGGCCGCGCTGTCCAGGAAGTGCCCTCTGAGACGGAGCCAGATTCCCTGAGATCCCAGCGCTGTCAGCAGACGCCGGACGAGCCGCCAGCGAGTGTCTGTGTGTGTGTAATAGTGCACAGCCTGAATGCTGAGTTATGTGGACACTGCTGTGGTCAGCTGCTCTGGAAAAGTCTGGCACTGAAACAAACATGGCAGAACATTGAGACTGGAACTTCCACACGGGCCACGTTAACGCTGATCTCCCGCCGAGTGTGTTAATCTCAGTAAATAAACACTGATTGTGTGTTAGTGTGAAGTTGTGAGTCTCTGTAACTTATTTACACACCAACACTCATAGAATTTAATCAGAAGCACACAAACATGTATACACTGCACACATTAATGTACATACTTTTTAAATTCAGTTCTGTACATTTACTGTTAAAAACTCATTCTAATTGTAATTTAGTACATTTATACTTTTTCAACTGTAATTATTTTCTATATTTGTGGTTCAATAAACTTGTTTTATTCTGTATTTCATTGTTACACAGTAACTTAATAACTAACTAACTATGATCTAGGTATGTATGTATCTATTTGATTTATATATTTACTAACCAGTATGTCGTAAGAATAATAGCTCTGATTTTATTTTAGTATATATACTTTATTTAAAAACCAAATAAACAGAATTTAGGAATCGAATTTTGTTTTTCTGGAGAGGACAAATTATTTTCACTTTTTTAAACATATGGGATTTGAATGAGGTGCACTTTAACATAGATTCAAGAGTTTTATTGCCATATGCACAGCAGAACAGACAGTTACACTGTACAATGAATTTCTTACTTTGCTGTTCCTCCATTCACCAATAGATAAAGATAAAAAAAAGAAATAATAAAAATATATACAAAATAAATAAAGAATAATATTATAAGTTGGAGTAAATCAAAACAAATCATTTTTTCCTTTTTATAGTTAAAAAAGAAATAAAATTAAATAAAAATAAAAGTTATTTTAATGTTTATAAATTACGCAACAGATATTTTATTGGTTATTGTAAATGTAAAAACTTGTTTTTCTTTAGACGCATATATTCAAATAACAAATAGAATATTTAGTATCTACCTCCACCACTGTCATTTTTATTTTAATGTTGATTTTTTTTTTTTTTGAAAAAGTTAATTTTAAGAAAAAGTGACTTTCCCATTGTCAAAATATTACTGTGCAAAGTTATTAAATATAATACTTGTAAAAGTATATTTGGTACTACTTTAGAATAAAGACTACCCGTAAATGTGTTTATTAATGGTTTAAAATTAGTTTATGAACAGTTATAACACAATAACAACAGGCAAAGCGAACAGTTCTATCTGATATATATGAATTTGTATTGAAGCTGATGTGCTTAGTGCTGAGCTTTAACAGTAAGGTGGTTCACTGTTACTGTAGCAAAGAGTTGTGTTATGACTGCTTTTTACTGTTATTAATTACTTTTACTAATACATTAATAACCATTAATAAACTCATTTTAAACTATTCATAAACACACTTGTCTTACTGTAATGCAGTACCTTGTTTCTTCACATTTATCTTAAAATAAAATGAACGTTTATGAATTATTATTATTTTCTGTATTTTCAGTTCAGTATACTTTTATTTTGTATTTAACTATTACACAGTAGTAATTTACTATAATCCACAATAATTATAAAATCATTTATTATATTTACTAAACTAGCGGGTCTTAAGGACAGCCTATATTTTATATTGCATACACACACACATTTATATATTTACTTTATAATAAACAGCAATTTCAGGTTCTCAACCATTCAGTTGTGGATGCAGCTGCACTTCTTTCTCACACCTGCAACCCATTTGACCCGAGTGTCTGGACGTTATCACGGCCTGTTTCAGCTGAAGCTCCACCGCTGCCTCTGAGGTGCTGTTCAAAGATGGGCATTGTTTTGCTTAACTGTAAATATTACGCTTGAGAACAGCTCACACGATCTTAATCAGGTTTTAATCAGGTGAGGAAGAGCGCCAGCTCGTTAATCAGTCATCTCTCAGTCCTCTGCTGGCTCAACGAGCTGCGAAGTGCTCAGGAACATGTGAGGGAACATCGTCCTGCATAAATATCACAGTCCTCCTAAACGCTGTGGGGCTCGTGGTGCCCTACAGCTTCAGAAGTGATGCTTTCCAGAAACTGGAGAGGTCATTTTCAGGCCATGTCCACTCCAGGAGGGTCGCAGTTCTGGAACAATCACACCTCAGTAGTTCAGTAGTTTAATCCTTCTGAAATTAATTTAGTTTTCATTTCAGCTTCAGTTTGATTAGTTCAACCCAATAAGCACAGGAGGTGGGAGTGTCTAATAGAGTGGACAGTGAGTGGACACAGTGTTTAAACACTCCAGCAGCACTGCTGTGTCTGATCCACTCACACCAGCACCACACACACTAACACACCACCACCACACAGGTCACTGCAGTTTACTTCATCAATTCAGCCTACAGCAGTTTAGCTCCACCCATTTAGTCTACAGCAGTTTAGCTCCACCCATTCAGTCTACAGCAGTTTAGCTCCACCCATTCACTCTACAGGCATTTAGCTCCAACCATTCAGTCTACAGCAGTTTAGCTCCACCCATTCAGTCTACAGCAGTTAAGCTCCACCCATTCAGTCTACAGCAGTTTAGCTTCACCCATTCAGTCTACAGCAGTTTAGCTCCACCCATTCAGTCTACAGCAGTTAAGCTCCACCCATTCAGTCTACAGCAGTTTAGCTTCACCCATTCAGTCTACAGCAGTCTAGCTCCTCGCATTCAGTCCCTTTCAGCAGTTTAGCTCCTCCCTTCCCTTAGAGCAGTTTAGCTCCACCTACTCATCCTACAGCAGTTTAGCTTCACCCATTTAGTCTACAGCAGTTTAGCTCCAACCATTCAGTCTACAGCAGTTTAGCTCCACCCATTCAGCCTACAGCAGTTTAGCTCCACCCATTCAGTCTACACCAGTTTAGCTCCACCCATTCAGCCTACAGCAGTTTAGCTCCACCCATTCAGTCTACACCAGTTTAGCTCCACCCATTCAGACTACAGCAGTTTAGCTCCAACCATTCAGACTACAGCAGTTTAGCTCCAACCATTCAGACTACAGCAGTTTAGCTCCACCCATTCAGTCTACAGCAGTTTAGTTCCACCCATTTAGTCTACAGCAGTTTAGCTCCACCCATTCAGTCTGCAGCAGTTCAGCTTCAGTCATTTAGTCTACAGAAGTTAGCTCCACCCTTTCAGTCTACAGAGGTTTAGCTCCACCCTTTCAGTCTACAGAGGTTTTGCTCCACCCATTCAGTCTACAGCAGTTTAGCTCCACCCATTCAGACTACAGCAGTTTAGCTCCAACCATTCAGTCTACAGCAGTTTAGCTCCACCCATTCAGACTACAGCAGTTTAGCTCCAACCATTCAGACTACAGCAATTTAGCTCCACCCATTCAGTCTACAGCAGTTTAGCTCCACCCATTTAGTCTACAGCAGTTTAGCTCCACCCATTCAGTCTACACCAGTCTAGCTCCACCCTTTCAGTCTACAGCAGTTCAGCTCCAACCATTCAGTCTACAGCAGTTTAGCTCCACCCATTCAGACTACAGCAGTTTAGCTCCAACCATTCAGACTACAGCAGTTTAGCTCAAACCATTCAGTCTACAGCAGTTTAGTTCCACCCATTTAGTCTACAGCAGTTTAGCTCCACCCATTCAGTCTACAGCAGTTCAGCTCCACCCATTCAGTCTACAGCAGTTTAGCTCCACCCATTCAGTCTACAGCAGATTAGCTCCACCCATTCAGTCTACAGCAGTTTAGCTCCACCCATTCAGACTACAGCAGTTTAGCTCCACCCATTCAGTCTACAGCAGTTCAGCTCCACCCATTCAACCTACAGCAGTTTAGCTCCACCCATTCAGTCTACACCAGTTTAGCTCCACCCTTTCAGTCTACAGCAGTTCAGCTCCAACCATTCAGTCTACAGCAGTTTAGCTCCACCCATTCAGACTACAGCAGTTTAGCTCCAACCATTCAGTCTACAGCAGTTTAGTTCCACCCATTTAGTCTACAGCAGTTTAGCTCCACCCATTCAGTCTACAGCAGTTCAGCTCCACCCATTCAACCTACAGCAGTTTAGCTCCACCCATTCAGTCTACAGCAGTTCAGCTGATCCTACAATGGTCTCAGTTCTGCTGCATCAGGTTGATTCAGAATTCGATCCTGAAAGTAGAACAAGCTCCACCTTCAAAAGCTGGACTGGAGCAGGACATTTCAGAGTGGTCAGGTTTTACAGGTTTAACCTTGTTACGAGATGATGTCATGGTGTAACAGAGAAAAGGGCTGGATCTCCAGTGAGGAGTAAAGTGGTTTCTGTGGGAGAGAGTTTCTCACTCGGGCGTGTACCTTTGGGTTTTAGAACTTTGCAGAACTTTTACATGCACAAAAAGGTACACTAAAGAAAAGAGGAGAACCGAAAAACAGGATCCTTCAGGACTTTTTTAAAAAATAAGGTAAAGAAAATGAAGTATTTGGGCCTTTAATGATACTAAAATACAAGTAATGAGTTTATTTAATGATACTGGCCCTTTAAGACGTTAAGGTTGACTGTAGGTGAGGATGTTCAGACTGTGATTACTGTGATTACTGTGTTGCTGTTATGCTGGTTATGTAAAGTGCGTCCAGGTCATCAGTCAGAAACACATGAGAAGCGGCCACTCTGAGTGTCTATGAGAGTAGAAGGTGTTGACTGAGGGCCATAATCTCCATTCAGGAAAGGCCCCCCCCGGTGGGAGGAGAGAGAGAGAGCGACGAGTGAAGAGACTAAATTAATAAATAAATAACGAGGGAGGAATGAAAGAGAAAGAAAACAGTGACAGAGGGACGAAGCTTCTTCTTTTCATCAGAAACTTCAAACAGGAGGATGCTGAGGAGAGCTATTGTATCTGAGAAACAAAGGAAGAATGAGAGAGGGAGAGAGAGAGGGAGAGAGGAGGAGAGAGAGAGAGAGAGAGAGAGAGGGGGAGAGAGATGGGGGGAGAGAGGAGGAGAGAGAGAGAGAGAGAGAAAGAGAGAGGGGGAGAGAGACGGAGGGAGAGAGGGGGAGAGAGAGAGAGAGAGAGAGGGGCAGAGAGACGGAGGGAGAGAGGGAGAGAGGAGGAGAGAGAGAGGGAGGGAGGGAGGGAGAGAGAGATAGGGAGAGAGAGAGATTAGCATTTTTAGTGGAGATGAAAGAGAGGACAGATGCGCGGTGGCTTTACTGATAGCCTTGTCATTAATAAAGATGTTTACAAACACAAAAACAAACACGTTTACCAACATAAACAAAACAGAAACTAATAAACGAACAAAGCGGGAAACATTCCAGATCCTGTTCCTGTAAAAACTTTAATTTGATTGAGACTATCTACCCACTGAGATTACAAACACCTTCATCTCTACAGTACCTACACATCTTCATCCTCTACACCTTATAACTGGTGGTGTTTACAGTAGTGATGGTGGTGTTTACAGTGGTGGTGATTATGATGTGTACAGTGGTGATTATGATGTGTACAGTGGTGATTATGATGTGTACAGTGGTGATGATGATGTTTACAGTGGTGGTAATGTTGTTTACAGTGGTGGTGATGGTGTTTACAGTGGAGGTGATGGTGTTTACAGTGGTGGTGGTGGTATTTACAGTGGTAACCAGGTGTCTCCATGTCTACAACACTAATCTACACATTGTATTTACTATGAAACCCACCAGTGGAGCTACACGTGAAATACTAGGTTTTCTTTGGGGACTATTTGAACCTCACAGCGTCCTGCATGTATCCCTCCACCATGAATGGAGTTTAAGACTGAGATCTTCTCTAAACTATCATAAACAGCTTCTCAGAATCAGACAGTGTATTTATAACATCTACTGTAAGAACTTTCTGTGAGGAGCTTCTAGAGGTGGACGTCTGGTTCCATTCACCTCCACTGTGAACAGATCTGACTGTATCTAGAACAGAGAACTTCACACTGAAGCACTCTAAACAACCCTGTTTACATGTTAATCATTTAATTATGCCATCATTTTGAAAGATGAGTGGAATTCCCCTTCAAAGTCTTGTGTGATTGTGATTTTATTCACAGTAAGGCGTCTCTGAATGTGAGATTTACACTATTATAAATGTTTTGTATTGGTATACATTATGAAGAGATATGTTTAAATTATTGATTTCTCTCAGCGTATCCATGTCATTCTTAAAAACACGATGATCTGGGGAGATATGGTGACCCGGCCGCTGGAATCAGTAAATAAATATATAAACAAGTTATAAATAAGTGAACAGCAGTCGCAGTGAAGATCTGTGGCAGGTTCATGTGTGATCAAAGTCTGAAAAACCACAAAGACCCCTCTCTACTGCCCCCCCCCCCCCACCCCCATCATAATCCTCTGCCCTGCCCCCTCATATGAACATCTATGGGTCACACAGAGGGCACTGTACAAAAACAGAATTTTCAATTTAACCACAAAAATTATGTTAAAATCAAAATCAATACACTGAATTAAATACTACAAAGTAAACATAAGAGTATTAATAGAGTGAGTAGAACTTTTACACTTTATTATTAAATATTAATCAGTATTAATAGAGTAAGTAGAGCTTTTACACTTTATTAATTAAATATTAATCAGTATTAATAGAGTAAGTAGTGTTTTCTATACGTCAGTGTGTGTATTTAACTCTTTCCAAGCTTCTCCTAAACAACCCAGTATTATTATCAGTTCTCATCTAATACCTGCTTTGACTGCTCAGTACTTCATTAAGATAAATCAAGAACTGAACACATTCATACAATGTCTGGGGCGTCCAGGAGAAATCTGGAACCTAACTTTGTTCTTCAAACTGGATCAAGATCTGATCTACTTCTCTCACAATAACATATTCATGTTACTTTGTATTATATGTCTGATTATTTACATCTGTTCTGGTGATCAGACACTTATTGATCTGATGAACACTTTTAAACTATCAGCTTTTGTGATTGGATTCTTTTTGTGAATTTTTATGAAACAGATTGTGTCATTCTGAGCTGTGATGAGGCGAGAGATGAAAACATGTACCGACACACCAAACTGCTTACAAGCATCTTCTGTCTGCCCTCTCCTTCTGTACAGTCTTTATGCAAATGAGCTGAGCAGAAACCAATCATATTGTTGATATGTGGTGCAGAAGCTGACTGTGGGAGACTGGATACACAAACTTGCACTGAGTGAGAGATTTAACGACTCATAAAAGCTTTATGATGATAGATAAGGATTTTAGAGTCTAGAACTCTGCAAAGACCTGCTGTCTTTAAACCTCTGACTGTGTGTGTTAGTGTGATGCGACCTGAATGCGACCAACAGCTCTAAAAATAAAATAACTCTTATTGATCTTTACTGTACAGAGACTGTAATAAAACACAAAGTCATACACCGTAGAACTAACAGTGAAATGCTTTGACAACTGCAGCTCACATGACCAATAATTCACTACCGAAACAGTCACTACTGAAACAGTCACTACTGAAACAGTCACTATCAGTTTCTGAAAATAATCTGTACACTGTTTATGTATTTTTTCTGTATGGACTGAAGCTTTGTAAACTACTGTAAGTCACTGCCAAAAGTGTCACTACCAAAATAGTCACTACTGTAAGTCACTACCGAAACAGTAACTACTGTAAGTCACTACCAAAAACAGTCACTACTGTAAGCCACTACCGAAACAATCACTACTGTAACAGTCACTACCGAAACAGTCACTACTGTACGTCACTACAGAAATAGTAAATAGTAAAGATTAAAGATGGCGCCCACCGTGGCAGACGTCTTTGTGTGTTCCTCCGGAAGCCAACGTTATTTATTATTTATTTTGTCTTTAGTATTTATTTTAAATGTACAGTAACATCCGGAACATTTAGCTACAGTAGAGAGGCTCTCCTGGAGGTAAAGTTCGACATGAACTTACCTTTAGCCTTTCTGACTTCAGCTTTCTGTTACGCTCGCACTCGCACTTCACCAGCTCCGTGCAAGGCCCAGCAGCACCGGCCTCGGGTGAGCGGCGCAGCCGACAAACAGAGCGGCCAAGACGGAAGCGGGGTAAGAGAGGTGGGCTACATGCTAGGCTAAAGGCGAGAGCTACGCGGCCACCGCTACCTAGCCTGTTGCTAGCTAATGTTCGCTCCCTCGAAAACAAGCTGGATGAGCTGAGAACCAGAATAACAGCTCAGCGTGAGATCAGAGAGTGTTGTGCTCTGGTCTTCACAGAAACCTGGCTTTCTGGCAACACGCCAGAATCAGCGATCCAGCTAGACACTTACTCCGTTCACCGTGGCGACCGCACGGCAGCGTCGGGGAAGAACAAAGGCGGCGGTGTCTGTGTTTACGTAAACAACGCGTGGTGTTCAGACGTAAAGACAGTTGAAAAACTTTGTCTAGCGGACTCAGAGCTGCTGATGGTGAAGTGCAGACCCCACTATCTGCCGAGAGAGTTTAGCGGTGTGTTTATTCTGGCTGTTTACATTCCGCCTCGCGCGAACTCCGCTGCGGCGCTGGGTCTGCTGCATGACGTCATCAGTAAACAAGAGACCGCGCACCCGGACGCCGTGTTTATTGTTGCCGGCGACTTTAATCATTGCAACCTGAGGACTGTCCTCCCCAAGTACCATCAGCACGTGAGCTTCCCGACGAGGGAGAACAACTTACTTGACCAAGTCTACAGCAACGTGAGGGGGGCCTACAGAGCTGTGCCTCGGCCACACTTCGGACAGTCCGATCACATCTCCGTCTTCCTCTACCCAGCATACAGACAACTCCTCAAGCGGTCACTTCCAGTGAGTAAAACTGTTAAAGTGTGGAATGAAGAAACTGATTCAGTGCTTCAGGACTGCTTTGACAGTACCAACTGGGATGTGTTTAGAACCGCTGCTGTGAGAGAGGATGGTTCTGTTGATCTAGAGGACTATGCTTCTGGGGTAACTGGTTACATCAGCAGCTGCATTGAAACCATTGTCCCTTCAAAGCGCTGCATAAAGTACCCCAACCAAAAACCATGGATAAATGGTGAAGTTCGGTCCATGCTACGTGCTCGCCAGACTGCATTTCTCTCTGGCAACGCTGATGACTACAAAAGGTCTAGATACGACCTGCGTAGATCTATCAGAGAAGCTAAGAGACAGTACAGGCTGAAGCTGGAGGGCTACTACACCACAGCAGACTCCCGGCGCATGTGGCAAGGACTGCACCGTATCACCAACCATCAACAAACAAGCACGGCACTCACAACCAGCCATTCTGCATTGCCTGATGAGCTGAATGAGTTCTATGCTCGCTTCGATGTCTTCAACCTTGACCAACTGAAGGACATTGCGGCCAAGGAGAGCACACAGAACCCATCACTCATTGTAACAACAGTGGATGTGCGCAGGAACCTGATGAGAATCAACCCACGCAGAGCAGCAGGCCCAGACAACATCCCCGGGCGTGCGCTCAGGGTTTGCTCATCAGAACTGGCTGATGTGTTTGTAGACATATTCAATCTGTCACTCACGCAAGCTTTTGTGCCATCCTGTTTTAAGACCACCACCATCGTGCCCCTCCCAAAGAAAAGTAATGTGAGATGCCTAAATGACTATCGCCCTGTTGCACTCACTTCAATCGTGATGAAGTGCTTCGAGAGGATAGTCATGACTCACATCCGGAAGACCATTCCCAACACTATAGATCCTTTACAGTTCGCATACCGCCGGAACCGGTCTACAGACGACGCAATCAACGCTACTCTTCACAAAGCCCTCACACACCTGGAGGGCAAGGACACATATGTCAGAATGCTCTTTATTGACTACAGTTCAGCATTCAACACGGTCATCCCACACAGACTCTCAGAAAAGCTCCTCACCCTCGGACTGACACCAGCCCTCTGCAACTGGGTGCTGAACTTTCTAACAGACAGACCCCAGTCAGTCAGAGTCGGCAGCTGCACATCCAGCACAAGAACAGTGAGCACAGGGGTCCCTCAAGGCTGTGTGCTGAGCCCCCTTCTGTACACGCTCTTCACATACGACTGCGTGGCCTCCCAGAACAACACCAGCATCATCAAATTTGCTGATGATACTACAGTCATTGGACTGATCACTGGTGGGGAAGAGACAGCGTACAGGAAGGAGGTGGCTGAGCTGGTGGCCTGGTGTCATGACAACAATCTTTCCTTGAATGCAGACAAGACCAAGGAAATGATTGTTGATCCAAGGAGGAAGCGAGAGCTACACACACCCCTGTACATAGAGGACACTGAGGTGGAGAGGGTGAAAACCTTTAAGTTTCTTGGCATTCACATCAGTGAGGATCTCAGCTGGTCCCACAACACTCAGATCATCATCAGGAAGTCCCAGCAGCGACTGTACTTTCTGAGAAGGCTGAGAAAATTTGGTATGCCAACCAAAATTCTCAGCACCTTCTACAGGAGTATGATTGAGAGTGTTCTTACCAGCTCCATCATCGTCTGGTATGGAAACTCTACTGCTCAGGACAGAAAGGCTCTCCAGTGTGTGATCAAAACTGCACAGTCCATCTCAGGAGCAGCCTTCCCCTCACTGCAGAACATCTACCACACCAGGGTCACCAGGAGGGCCCACAACATAATCAGGGACAGTACACACCCCCAGCACACACTCTTCACACGTTTACCTTCAGGCAGACGTTACAGGAGTGTGAAGTCCAGGACCACAAGACTGACAAACAGTTTCTACTCACAGGCCATGAGGCTTCTGAACACCTCACGCACTACCTCTCCAACCTCTCCTATCTGAACTGGTTTTAACTGGTCTGATTTAAACTGCACCTTACACTCACTGTACTGTCAGAATACTGTTTACATTCACTGTACTGTCAGAATACTGTTTACATTCACTGTACTGTCAGAATACTGTTTACATTCACTACTCACACAAACATTATTGTTTACATTCGTTACTTGCAACTTGCACTTTATGGCTGCTGCTCTTCATACTTGCACATAAAAGCACACATAACTTTTATTTTTTATTCTTTAACTATAAAAATATTTTTATCTACTTCAACTTATATTGTTATACTTTGTATATTTTGTACATATATTTTTTATTTCTTTTATTTGTTATCTATTGGTGAATGGAGGAGCAGCAAAGTAAGAATTTCATTGTACAGTGTAACTGTCTGTTCTGCTGTACACATGACAATAAAACTCTTGAATCTTGAATCTTGAATCTTGTAACTACTGTAAGTCACTACCAAACCAGTCACTACCAAAACAGTCACTACTGTAAGTCACTACCAAAACAGTCACTACCAAAACAGTCACTACTGTAAGTCACTACCAAAACAGTCACTACCGAAATAGTCACTACTGTAAGTCACTACCAAAACAATCACTACTGTAAATCAATACCAAAACAGTCACTACTGTAACAGTCACTACCGAAACAGTCACTACTGTAAGTCACTACCAAAACAGTCACTACTGTAAGTCACTACCAAAACAATCACTACCGAAACAGTCACTACTGTAAGTCACTACCAAAACAGCCACTACTGAGAGTCACTACTGTAAGTCACTACAGAAACAGTCACTACCGAAACAGTCAATACTGTAAGTCACTACCAAAACAGTCACTACCAAAATAGTCACTACTGTAAGAGTCACTACTGTAAGTCACTACCGAAACAGTCACTACCGAAACAGTCACTACTGTAAGTCACTACCGAGAGTCACTACTGTAAGTCACTACAGAAACAGTCACTACTGAAACAGTCAATACTGTAAGTCACTACCAAACCAGTCACTACCGAAATAGTCACTACTGTAAGTCACTACCAAAACAGTCACTACTGAGAGTCACTACTGTAAGTCACTACCGAAATAGTCACTACTGTAAGTCACTACCAAAACAGTCACTACTTAAAGAGTCACTACTGTACGTCACTACCAAAACAGTCACTACTGAGAGTCACTACTGTAAGTCACTACCGAAACAGTCACTATTGTAAGTCACTACCAAAACAGTCACTACCAAAATAGTCACTACTGAAACAGTCACTACTGAAACAGTCACTACTGTAAGTCACTACAGAAACAGTCACTACCAAAACAGTCACTACCAAAAGTCACTACTGAAACAGTCACTACTGAAACAGTCACTACTGTAAGTCACTACAGAAACAGTCACTACTGAAACAGTGACTACTGAAACAGTCACTACTGAAACAGTCACTACTGTAAGTCACTACAGAAACAGTCACTACTGAAACAGTGACTACTGAAACAGTCACTACTGAAACAGTCACTACTGAAACAGTCACTACTGTAAGTCACTACAGAAACAGTCACTACTGAAACAGTGACTACTGAAACAGTCACTACTGAAACAGTCACTACTGTAAGTCACTACAGAAACAGTCACTACTGAAACAGTGACTACTGAAACAGTCACTACTGAAACAGTCACTACTGAAACAGTCACTACTGTAAGTCACTACAGAAACAGACACTACAGAAACAGTCACTACTGTAACAGTCAATACTGTAAGTCACTACAGAAACAGACACTACTGAAACAGTCAATACTGGAACAGTCACTACAGAAACAGTCACTACTGTAAGTCACTACCGAAACAGTCACTACAGAAACAGTCACTACTGAAACAGTCAATACTGTAAGTCACTACCAAACCAGTCACTACCGAAATAGTCACTACTGCTTTCTGAAAATACGCTGTTTATGTATTTTTCCCGTATGTACTGAAGCTGAGTTGACGAGTCGAGGAGGAAAAGCCGAGTCTCCAGTGAAACTCCAGAGAGGAAGCAGCTGCTGGGGTTTATTCTGGATGTCCAGTTTTAGTTTAGTTTAGTAACAGTGTCTTTAAGCTTTGTTAAAGTTCTCAGCCCCGCTGAGAGTAATAGAACACGCCTGGACTGGACAGCAAGAGAGTCCAGCGCGAGACCATGACCACAGTGAGAATGCCTTGAGGGGAGGGCAGCCTCAGGAGATTCAGTGGCAGAGTTGGAATGGGACGTCCCACCAATGACTCAGCGAAGAGTCCCATTTCAAGGTGTCATGGGTCAAATGGAGATTGACCTGAGCCTCCTCGTGGCAGCCCTGCTGCCGGGCCTTGCCTCACTGTAGTCCTGACGTAGAGCAAGACGCTGCTGGGGTAGTGCTCTGTTACTGATACCAGCAGAAAGGCTCATACATCCACACAAACTTAGGGAAGGATGAACAACGTTTCCACAATGATCCTCCCAAGATCCTCCTTCTAGAGGCCAGCGCCAGCCAGTGGTGGGTCACTGCAGCACCCAGTTTACATTAAACAAGGATTAAACAAAAAGGAACTGAAAATTACACACACGCTCGTCTCGGTTGACAGAAACTCTCTGAGGGATCTGAGGGTTCTGAGGGTTCCTCGCGTTCCTCGCTGCTGAAACGTTGCAGAGAGAAAGCTGGCGTATGAGAAGTGTCCTCCAAGTCGTGATTTACAGCAGGAGGCTTATCTGTGGGTCGTGATCTCCTCTCTGCACCTGCAGATCAGACAGTGTAGCGGGGTAATACGGAGAAGCTGTGAGAAATCGACTCCTCTCTGATGTATTTCCAGCGTCCCACTGGCTCTATCTGGGAGGCGGAGGATTTCGGGGGAGGTTAAAGAGAGTGTCTGAGCTGGACGATAAACAGTCCATCTCGAGGGTCATCACTCCTCTCACTCCTCCTCACGTCCGGCCTCGCCGCAAACACTCCACGCAACTCAAGAGCTGTCGAGCCGCCCGCCAGCTCAGCAAACACTGACGGCAGGACGGAGCGCGTGTGAAAGTCCAGCTGAGGGTTTTTTCCGAAGACTCTAAAGAAAGAGTTCAGCAGAAAGTCTTGATATGCGTGAAGTGTTCTCCTTTAGTTTAGCAGTGGAGCTACGGAAGCTTCCAGAGAATCAGTGTCCTGTGGGCGGCGTCCTGTGTCCACTGATGAAGGACTAGAGGAACACAAACTGTGCAGCAGCAGATGAGCTTCTGTCTCTGACTTTACATCTACAAGGTGGACCAGCAAGTAGCAGGACTGTCTAATAGAGTGGACAGTGAGTGGACACAGTGTTTAAACACTCCAGCAGCAGCACTGCTGTTTCTGATCCACTCACACCAGCACCACGTCAGTGTCACTGCAGAGCTGAGAATGACCCACCTCCCTATCTGCTCTGTGGTGGTCCTGTGGGGGTCCTGATCATTAAAGAACAGAGTAATAAAGTATACAGAGAATCAGATGAACTACAGTCTGTAAGTAGAGCTTCTGTATGGTCAGTGGAGCTGATACAGTGGACAGTGAGTGGAGGTCCTGTATGGTCAGTGGAGCTGATACAGTGGACAGTGAGTGGAGGTCCTGTATGGTCAGTGGAGCTGATACAGTGGACAGTGAGTGGAGGTCCTGTATGGTCAGTGGAGCTGATACAGTGGACAGTGAGTGGAGGTCCTGTATGGTCAGTGGAGCTGATACAGTGGACAGTGAGTGGAGGTCCTGTATGGTCAGTGGAGCTGATACAATGGACAGTGAGTGGAGGTCCTGTATGGTCAGTGGAGCTGATACAGTGGACAGTGAGTATAGGTCCTGTATGGTCAGTGGAGCTGATACAGTGGACAGTGAGTATAGGTCCTGTATGGTCAGTGGAGCTGATACAGTGGACAGTGAGTGGAGGTCCTGTATGGTCAGTGGAGCTGATACAGTGGACAGTGAGTGTAGGTCCTGTATGGTCAGTGGAGCTGATACAGTGGACAGTGAGTGGAGGTCCTGTATGGTCAGTGGAGCTGATACAATGGACAGTGAGTGGAGGTCCTGTATGGTCAGTGGAGCTGATACAGTGGACAGTGAGTATAGGTCCTGTATGGTCAGTGGAGCTGATACAATGGACAGTGAGTGGAGGTCCTGTATGGTCAGTGGAGCTGATACAGTGGACAGTGAGTGGAGGTCCTGCATGGTCAGTGGAGCTGATACAGTGGACAGTGAGTGGAGGTCCTGTATGGTCAGTGGAGCTGATACAGTGGACAGTGAGTGGAGGTCCTGTATGGTCAGTGGAGCTGATACAATGGACAGTGAGTGGAGGTCCTGTATGGTCAGTGGAGCTGATACAGTGGACAGTGAGTATAGGTCCTGTATGGTCAGTGGAGCTGATACAGTGGACAGTGAGTATAGGTCCTGTATGGTCAGTGGAGCTGATACAGTGGACAGTGAGTGGAGGTCCTGTATGGTCAGTGGAGCTGATACAGTGGACAGTGAGTGTAGGTCCTGTATGGTCAGTGGAGCTGATACAGTGGACAGTGAGTGGAGGTCCTGTATGGTCAGTGGAGCTGATACAATGGACAGTGAGTGGAGGTCCTGTATGGTCAGTGGAGCTGATACAGTGGACAGTGAGTATAGGTCCTGTATGGTCAGTGGAGCTGATACAATGGACAGTGAGTGGAGGTCCTGTATGGTCAGTGGAGCTGATACAGTGAGTGGAGGTCTTGTATGGTCAGTGGAGCTGATACAGTGGACAGTGAGTGGAGGTCCTGTATGGTCAGTGGAGCTGATACAGTGGACAGTGAGTGGAGGTCCTGTATGGTCAGTGGAGCTGATACAGTGGACAGTGAGTGGAGGTCCTCTATGGTCAGTGGAGCTGATACAGTGGACAGTGAGTGGAGGTCCTGTATGGTCAGTGGAGCTGATACAGTGGACAGTGAGTGGAGGTCCTCTATGGTCAGTGGAGCTGATACAGTGGACAGTGAGTGGAGGTCCTGTATGGTCAGTGGAGCTGATACAGTGGACAGTGAGTGGAGGTCCTGTATGGTCAGTGGAGCTGATACAGTGGACAGTGAGTGGAGGTCCTGTATGGTCAGTGGAGCTGATACAGTGGACAGTGAGTGGAGGTCCTGTATGGTCAGTGGAGCTGATACAGTGGACAGTGAGTGGAGTTCCTGTATGGTCAGTGGAGCTGATACAGTGGACAGTGAGTGGAGGTCCTCTATGGTCAGTGGAGCTGATACAGTGGACAGTGAGTGGAGGTCCTGTATGGTCAGTGGAGCTGATACAGTGGTCAGTGAGTGGAGGTCATGTATGGTCAGTGGAGCTGATACAGTGGACAGTGAGTGGAGGTCCTGTATGGTCAGTGGAGCTGATACAGTGGACAGTGAGTGGAGGTCCTGTATGGTCAGTGGAGCTGATACAGTGGACAGTGAGTGTAGGTCCTGTATGGTCAGTGGAGCTGATACAGTGGACAGTGAGTGGAGGTCCTGTATGGTCAGTGGAGCTGATACAGTGGACAGTGAGTGGAGGTCCTGTATGGTCAGTGGAGCTGATACAGTGGACAGTGAGTGGAGGTCCTGTATGGTCAGTGGAGCTGATACAGTGGACAGTGAGTGGAGGTCCTGTATGGTCAGTGGAGCTGATACAGTGGACAGTGAGTGGAGGTCCTGTATGGTCAGTGGAGCTGATACAGTGGACAGTGAGTGGAGGCACAAGGATGTGGGGAGTGAACTACAGCAGACTCTGTACTTTCCCTTTAACACAGTGCGCGGCTGTGGCCCGTGGGATCTGCGCTCAGGGAGTGAGGGAGAGTGTCTGGGCTGTCTGCCACCACAGGAAAACAAAACACTCCAGGACGCTGGAGATGTAAAACTGGACGTTTTGTGCACACATTCCTGACGTCCGTGCGAACGTGTTCGGAGTCTGACCACCCGTCCACTTTACCTCCAGTGCAGGAGAAAATCTGCAGACCCGGCAAATCCAGCCTCCCTCACACAACACGGAGATTTAACACTGAGTCAGTGCAGTTCTCCAACCTGCTCCAGCACAGACCCCCATCCATACAGCTCCCAGTACACACCAGAGAACAGAGCAGGAGTGGGCTTCAGTGTGAAATGGTTCAGATGTTGCTTACAGTGATGATGATGGTGTTTACAGTGGTGGTGTTTACAGTGGTGGTGTTTACAGTGATGATGATGGTGTTTACAGTGGTTTTGGTGATGTTTACAGTGGTGGTGATGGTATTTACAGTGGGAGTGGTGATGGTGACGTTTACAGTGGTGGTGATGGTGTTTACAGTGGTGGTGGTGATGGTGTTTACAGTGGTGGTGGTGGTGGTGTTTACAGTGATGGTGTTTACAGTGGTTTTGGTGATGTTTACAGTGGTGATTATAGTGTTTACAGTGGTGGTGGTGGTGGTGTTTTTACAGTGGTTGTGATGGTAACCAGGGGTCTCCATGTCTACAACACTAATCTACACATTGTATTTACTAAGAAACCCACCAGTGAAGCTACACGTGTCTTCTGAGTTTATCTGGATGTTGATGGTAAAATGTGGAAGATCTGAAAATACTAGGTTTTCTTTGGGGACTATTTGAACCTCACAGCGTCCTGCATGTATCCCTCCACCATGAATGGAGTTTAAGACTGAGATCTTCTCTAAACTATCATAAACAGCGTCTCAGAATCAGACAGTGTATTTATAACATCTACTGTAAGAACTTTCTGTGAGGAGCTTTTAGAGGTGGACGTCTGGTTCTATTCACAAACACTGTGAACAGATCTGACTGTATCTAGAACAGCTTTTAGAGGTGGACGTCTGGTTCCATTCACCACCACTGAGAACACTTCTGACTGTATCTAGAACAGAGAGTTTCACACTTAACCCACTCTGAATGACTCTGTTTACATTTCAGTTGTTCAGGAATTCTGAAAGGTCTGTGAAATTCCATTTAAGCCTTCAGGTGACTGTATTGATTATCCAGGATATGTATTGATTTGAACACTGATGTTTCTCAGTAACTCTGATGGTGTGTTTTCAGTTGAGCTGTATGAACAGGTATGCCTGGACTTCGACTGCGAGAGTCCACGGTTCTGGAAAAATCAACATCCAGTTCCTTCCGCTGCTGCAGCTGATGGCGAGAGTTGGGAAAATCGAATGTTTTGCTGACGGCTGTGGTTCACTGCTGGTGCTTCACTCAACCTGGAACCTGGAATATCCAGTTTGCCATCATCCACCTACCGTCATTATATAAAAGCAGTAGAAGGAAAAGTTTCTGTGAGTGTAATAGATATTTAGTGGAACGTCCAGTAGAAACAAGGTGAGCATCTATAAAACATCTACTGAGGATCATCAAAATAACGTGTTATTAATGTATATGTAATATAAGAGTTAGTACTTCTTTATCTGTGCTTCTCTTTTTTAACTCCTTTTGTTTCTTTTTCTAGATAATGGGTTCTGCAGGGAAGAACAGAGATCTTTCCTGGAAGTGTTGGGGTGGGAGATGGATGGTGGGAGTCTGCTCAGTGTAAAGTCTCTCTCTCTCTCTCTCTCTCTGTAAACACACACTGTCCTGCTCCACAGATGACATGGAGATGAGCCCAGGACCCCCAAGTGTTTATGGAAGTGCAAGGCGTTTGAAGATCCTCTTTCATTCCTCCTTTGTACTCTTATCCTCTCTTTGGCTCTCAGCAGACTCTTTAATCAGGTCAGCTCAGCCTCGGTCGCCACCCTTGTAAAATTCCTGGACGCTTAATATCTGAGCTCAATGAGGGCAATTAGTTAAACTCATCTCGACCTGGATCACCTCAGATAGACTCAGCTCAATTCAGCTTAACTCTCTAACTCTTAACTCAACTTCGTTAAACTCAACTCGACTTAAGTTAACTTGACAGAATTCAACTTGACTTAGATTAGCTCAACTGAACTCTATTTAGGTCAAGTCTGGCTAATTTCAACTGGAACTCAACTTGATCTACATCTACTACATTTAGCTTAACATAACAGATCAACTTAACTTGAGTTAAGTAAATTCAATCAATCAATCAACCTTTATTTTATTTCGGAAATACATTGAGCGGTGCTAGCATTTACATTTTGAGAGATTAAAAGCAAAACGAACAAAATAATAATAATAAATAAAATACAAATTTTAAATAAACATTTAATATAGATGCCTAAAATATAAAAATATGCCTTTAGGCATAAAAAATGCTTAAAAAAGGAATATAAAATAAACATAAAATACATAAAAATAAACAAATAAGATAATACAAAATTAAAATACTAATAAAAATAATCTCACTTAAAACAATCATTATAAAAAATAAAATAATAATAATAATAATAATAATAATAATAAATTCAATGTGAATCAGATCAACCCAAAATAAACTTAAATCAAGTTGACTCAATTTTAACCAGTTGAGTCAGCTTACATTGATTCAACATGACTCAACTTAGATAAACCTCAAATCAACTTATCTAGACGTGACTCATCTAGACGTGACTTAGATCAACTTGCCTAAACTCAACAAAACTAATGTCAACTTTATTCATTTAGAAAACAAACTTAATGTGACTTAGATCAACTTAATCCAGATCAGCCTGACTCAATTGAGATCATCTCAGCTCAATTTACTCAACTTCGCTTGATGTGATTAAGATCAACTTGACTTAACCCAAAACAACTTGGACCAACTTCACTCCAGTGAACTCAACTCAGCTCAACTTAACTAAGCTCCACTTAATTCAACTCAATTAAATCCAGCTCCACAAAATCAAAACAAAACAATTAACTCAATTTAGGTCACAGAAAACTCTACTTGACTTATTTCAACAGAGAAGCAACTCAACTTGACTTAGATCTACTACATTCAGCTCAACTTGATAGATCAACTCAACTTAATTTGATTAAACTCAATGTGACTCAGATGAACTCGACTCCATAAAGATCAACCCAACTAAACTTAGTTAGCTCGACACGACTGATATCAACTCAACTCACTCAACCTAGACTAGCTTGACTCTACTTAATTTAACCCAATTCAGCTTTACAACTCAGCCCAACCTAACTCAGTTCAGCTCAACATAACTTGTTATTTTGTTAACTTTTAAACCTGTAGTTATACATTATATTACAGTCACTGTAGACTTAAAATTACTTTTATTATATTAATATTACACACCATAAACACTGCTTTACTGGAACAACCTACAAAGACTGTGATTAAACTTGTTAAACCTAAAAAATTACCTTGATTGAAGGAATCGTTCATGTAAACCACACTGTTTGGTTAAATAAACGAGTTTAATCTCAGTATTTTTAGTTAGGTTGTATCTTCACTGCAGTATAAACGGTAATATCACAATTTAACAACATGAGATAATATTAGTATTTAAAAACGAGGTCGTTGGTCTTAATGGAAAGTGTAAGAGTCTTATTATAACTACTGACTGTGAACCGAGCGTTCCGTCACGTGGCTGGGACGACTGAAGTCCTGGTTGACCTCTGGCTCTGCTGGACAGAGTGTTAATTCCTGTTTGCTCAGGAAGGAGACGTGGGCAGTTTGCTGAAGCGTCTCTCTGCAGTCGAGTGGTTTGTTTTGCTCGGCTCGTTGTCTGGTTACAATGGCGGCTGTGTGCGCGCTCTCGGGTTTTCTGGCTCTTAACGCGCACCTCCGTAAGAGAGCGCATGATTTAATGCGATTCATTAGAGGCCGCTCGCTGCCAAAAAGCTTTCGGCGCACTCAGCCCGGGCTTTGTGCTGATGCTCTGCTCTGAAAAACAAAATGAACTGCAAGCGAGTCACATCTGGCCTGTAAAGAAAAGCAATAAGGCCACGTAGAGCAGCGGGGCTAACAGAACACAGAGCCGGACAGAACGGCATGTCACAAACACACCTGAACTAAATTACACTGTTTGTAGAGCAGCCAGCGACTGCTTCAGGCTAACTCCACCAATCAGCTCGCAGTGTGGAGCAGCACAGTGGACCAGCACACCGAGGACACCAGCGCCTGTAAAACTTCAGCCAGAGTGAAAAATCCACTCAGCGACCAAATATTAATGAAACCGTGTCCAGTTAATACACGCTGCAGTAGCTGGACGACGTTAACGGACCACCTTTAATGAAAAGCAGCCGTACAGACTCTGTACAGACCCACTGCTGTGCAGGTGATCCATGACTTTAATATGAGCTTCAGTATGTAAGAGGCAGGTCAGGTTACAGGGTACAGGTACAATTCAACACACAGTATAATTAAATATGATGAATGTGTATATATATATATATATATATATATATATATATATATATATATATATATATATATATATATATTATATGAAATTTTAATAAAATGAATATCCTGAAATCTTAATCAGCTCTAAAGAGATACATGGTTTGAGAGGATTTTCTCAGAGTAAATCTATTTCAGTTGAATATGTGGTATGTGGGGTATTTTAATGGGTGAGTTGATCTTTATTGTTTGGTAAAGTTATCAGATATTAGTCCAGTGGATTTAGGACCAGTTCTGTTGGATATATAATTATATAACCTGTTTTAGTCGTTCAGGAATTCAGTGAGAAGTGAATCAGATGATGAATAATAAACTGTAATGATTTATTTTGGGTCTGCACTGATTTCTTCAGTAGGACCTGTGGTCAGTAGGGGGTGTAAAAGCTGGACTGTTAGAACAGATAAGAACCTGACCGTAGTGATCTACATGAAAGCAGTAATCTATATGTCTATAGTGAGCTTTATGACCGTAGTGATCTATTTGACCATAGTAATCTATATAACTGTTATGATCTATATGATAGTAGTGATCTACATGACTGTAGTGCTCTACTAGATCATAGTGATGATAGTAGTGATTCACTTGATTGTAGTGATTTATGTGACAGCAGTGATATACATGACCGTAGTGATCTACATGGCCGCATTGATCTATGATAGTAATGATTTACATGATAGTAGTGATCTACATGGCCGCACTGATCTATGATAGTAGTGATCTACATGATAGTAGTGATCTACATGGCCGCATTGATCTATGATAGTAGTGATCTACATGATAGTAGTGATCTACATGGCCGCACTGATCTACGACAGTAGTGATCTACATGACCACATTGATCCACATGACAGTAGTGATCTACATGACCGCATTGATCTACATGATAGTGGTGATCTACATGACCGTGGTGATCTACGTTCCAGTAGTGATCTACATGATCACATTGATCCACATGACAGTAGTGATTTACATGATCACATTGATCCACATGACAGTAGTGATCTACATGACCGCATTGATCCACATGACAGTAGTGATCTACATGACCGCAGTGATATATATGATAGCAGTGATCTACATGATAGTAGTGATCTATATGACCGCATTGATCCACATGACAGTAGTGATCTACATGATAGTAGTGATCTACATGACTGCAGTGATCTACATGATAGTAGTGATCTACATGACTGCAGTGATCTACATGACCGCAGTGATCTACATGATAGTAGTGATCTACATGATAGTAGTGATCCACATGACAGTAGTGATCTACATGGCCGCACTGATCTATGATAGTAGTGATCTACATGACTACATTGATCCACATGACCGTATTAATCTACATGACCGTAGTGATCCACATGATAATAGTGATCTACATGACCGCTTTGATCTATATGATAGTAGTGATCTACATGACCGTGGTGATCTACATGATAGTAGTGATCTACATGACCACATTGATCCACATGACAGTAGTGATCTACATGACAGTAGTGATCTACATGGCCGCATTGATCTATATGATAGTAGTGATCCACATGACCATAGTAATCTATATGATAGCATTGATATATATGATAGTAGTGGTAGTGATAGTACATGACTGCAGTGATCTACATGATAGTAGTGATCTACATGACAGTAGTGATCTACATGATAGTAGTGATCCACATGACAGTAGTGATCTACATGACCGCATTGATCCACATGACAGTAGTGATCTACATGACCGCAGTGATATATATGATAGCAGTGATCTACATGATAGTAGTGATCTACATGATAGTAGTGATCTATATGACCGCATTGATCCACATGACAGTAGTGATCTACATGATAGTAGTGATCTACATGACTGCAGTGATCTATATGATAGTAGTGATCTACATGACTGCAGTGATCTACATGACCGCAGTGATCTACATGATAGTAGTGATCTACATGATAGTAGTGATCCACATGACAGTAGTGATCTACATGGCCGCACTGATCTATGATAGTAGTGATCTACATGACTACATTGATCCACATGACCGTATTAATCTACATGACCGTAGTGATCCACATGATAATAGTGATCTACATGACCGCTTTGATCTATATGATAGTAGTGATCTACATGACCGTGGTGATCTACATGATAGTAGTGATCTACATGACCACATTGATCCACATGACAGTAGTGATCTACATGACAGTAGTGATCTACATGGCCGCATTGATCTATATGATAGTAGTGATCCACATGACCATAGTAATCTATATGATAGCATTGATATATATGATAGTAGTGGTAGTGATAGTACATGACTGCAGTGATCTACATGATAGTAGTGATCTACATGACAGTAGTGATCTACATGATAGTAGTGATCCACATGACAGTAGTGATCTACATGACCGCATTGATCCACATGACAGTAGTGATCTACATGACCGCAGTGATATATATGATAGCAGTGATCTACATGATAGTAGTGATCTATATGACCGCATTGATCCACATGACAGTAGTGATCTACATGATAGTAGTGATCTACATGACTGCAGTGATCTACATGATAGTAGTGATCTACATGACTGCAGTGATCTACATGACCGCAGTGATCTACATGATAGTAGTGATCTACATGATAGTAGTGATCCACATGACAGTAGTGATCTACATGGCCGCACTGATCTATGATAGTAGTGATCTACATGACTACATTGATCCACATGACCGTATTAATCTACATGACCGTAGTGATCCACATGATAATAGTGATCTACATGACCGCTTTGATCTATATGATAGTAGTGATCTACATGACCGTGGTGATCTACATGATAGTAGTGATCTACATGACCACATTGATCCACATGACAGTAGTGATCTACATGACAGTAGTGATTTACATGACCGCATTGATCTATATGATAGTAGTGATCTATATGATAGTAGTGATCTACATGGCCGCATTGATCTATATGATAGTAGTGATCCACATGACCATAGTAATCTATATGATAGCATTGATATATATGATAGTAGTGGTAGTGATAGTACATGACCGCAGTGATCTATATGATAGTGATCTACCTGACCACATTGATCTATATGACTGTAGTGATCTGACCGTAGTGATCTGACCATAGTGATCTACATGACTGTGCTGTATGTGACTGAGCACAGAGGATGAAATAGTGAAGATGATTGACAACTGGACTGTACATCATCTCAAACAGAGCGTAACACACACTGATGACATCACTAACCATCTACACACACACACACCTTTCTGTTTAATATCATCTAATCTTAGTTTCTTTTCTTTCTTTATCTGAATGAGTGTTAATTTACTCTATCAGAATCTGATGCAAGAAGATTATTTCTTATTATTATTAAAATATTCACTTTTTACGTTCAGATCTAGATGTGCTCTTTTCAGTCTCTTGTTTAACGGTTACTGTAAATTCCTAGAGATCTACAAATCTCTTGTTAAATAATAGTGTTTTTAAAATTTTTAATTTGTAATTAATTGCTTAAATTCACAAGACTAGTGTAAATCTAGACCCTTAATTCTAGACCTAGTTGCTGTTGTGTGTGTTTGGGTCCTGAAGAACTCCAGTGTACAGACGCTCTGTTGAAAAACCCCAATATAGACCACTTTATACACGCTAGCCTCTGATTGGTCAGCCTAACGTTTAACACATCAGAACGGGCTCCCGTAGCGGCTCAGACTGACAGACGCAGGTAACAGGTGTGTGTTTGTGTTGTGGTGTGTAAGTACCGCTCCGTTCCTCCTGTAAGCTTCATTAACCATCACTCCTGCTCGTTTCTGCTGAGCAGCTCGTTATTGCTCCACCACGTCTCTATGTTCTCCTTCACGCTCGTCTGTCGTTACAGATTAAACAGTGGGGTGTCGTGGGGGTCCGGAGGGGGCAGTATGTGTATGTTGGGAGGGGGTTTACAGTAAGAAGAGAAAATAGTTGACAAAACTGCTCATATTCCAGCTGCTGACGGACGTGTGACCCTCGGCCTTCTGGGAATGAAAGCTGCTGTCAGGGTGTTTAGAGGGAGATCCACACTGACTGTGACTAGACTAGATCTTTACTCTCTCTGTTGTTCTTTCTCTCTCTGTTGTTCTTTCTCTCTCTCTCGTTGAGTAAAACTAGTTCATTCAGAACTATTTAGAATGAACCTAAATAAAAATATTGGACTTTTAATTTTTATTTCTAAATAAATATATATAATTATATAAATAATAAATCCACTCAGATCAAAATAAGAACTAACATTAATGATTAACTGTATATGAATTATTTCAGATCCCCAAATGTGGACAGTTACAGATTCTTGTTAAGTTATTTATTCTGGTTTGAGTTGTGTGTGTGTGTGTATGTATATGTATGTATGTGTGTGTGTGTATATGTATGTATGTGTGTGTGTGTATGTATGTGTATATGTATATGTATGTCTGTGTGTGTGTGTGTGTGTGTGTGTGTGTGTGTGTGTGTGTGTGTGTGTGTATGTGTGTGTGTGTGTGTGTGTGTGTGCGCATGTGTGTGTGTATATGTGTGTGTGTATATGTGTATATGTATGTATGTGTGTATATGTGTGTGTGTATGTGTGTGTGTATGTGTGTGTGTGTGTATGTGTGTGTGTGTATGTATGTATATGTATGTGTGTGTGTGTGTGTGTGTGTGTGTGTGTGTGTGTGTGTGTGTATATGTATATGTGTGTATGTATATGTATGTATGTGGGTGTGTGTGTATGTGTGTATGTATGTGTATGGCTGCGTGTGTGTGTGTGTGTATGTGTGTATATGTGTGTGTGTGTGTATGTGTGTGTGTATATGTGTGTGTGTATGTGTGTGTGTATATGTGTATATGTATGTATGTGTGTATGTGTGTGTGTTTGTGTGTGTATGTGTGTGTGTGTGTATATGTATGTATATGTGTGTGTGTGTGTGTGTGTGTGTGTGTGTGTGTGTGTGTGTGTGTGTGTGTGTTGTGTTTATTGTCGTGTCTGGTTGTTTCTGTCGGCTCTGCAGGTGATGCGACTGTAACGCCGACGCAGGAGCTGAAGGCCGGAAATATTCGGACCTCCGGTGCTACTAATGAAGTGCATGGCCTCGTAAGGTCAAAGGTCAGGGCTGAAGGTCAATTTCTCGCGTGGTAAAAGGCGCAGCTGGGCTGTAGCAGGGGGGTCCGGGAGTGTGTACGCCGCTGGGAGTCGGTGTTTATGGAGGCGTAACTGTGTCAGACATCAGAAAATAAAGGCCAGAACTTCAGCTTCACGGCATCAAAACAACACAAATACTAAAAATATATATAAACAAACACAAAACTAAATATACAAACATATGAATATAAAACATAAAACAAAATAAAACAAAAACTAATTAAATGAAATTCAACTAAAAGATAAACCAAACCAATTTAAATTAATAAGATAAATATATTTAATTCTAAATAAGTAAATATAGCAAATAAGAGAAAAACTATGCAATAGTAAAAATGTGACAAAAAGTATAAACTATGTAAATAAAAGAAATAGGGAAACAGTAAACATAGTAGAACAACAAAAAGAAAATAAGCAAAATGTTACACATACTAAAAAAAACAATATGAATAATAACATTAAAAATGAAACAAACGTCTGTTAATGATAAATCTATAATTATTTATCTAGTTACTTTTTACTCTTTAACATATACAAAGCAGAAAAGCTAAAAAAAACAGTAAAACAAAAAAGTCTATATTTATACAAATTGTGCATTGACATATTTTCAAATTATATATATATATATATATATATATATATATATATATATATATATATATATATATATATATATATATATATATATGTATATATATACACACACAGTTTAGTTTGTCTCTGTGTTCTTACAGTTCAGTAAAACATTTCACAGGTAAAAACAGTCTGTAAGTAATTACTGGTTGTGTGTTGCACCAAGTTGCACCTTTTCAATTTAGAATGTAAAAATAAAACTATTTATTTCACCAAAAACAGCTTTAATTAATTACATTTACAGTGTTTGTAAAAACAGGCTGATAAAATGACCTCTACAGGAAGTTTCAGGTTCTGTGTGTATGCGGGCCAGACGGAGGACATGTGATGTTTATTTGCGGCTCTTCTGTAAGTTTATTGAAGCTGAGCTGGTTTGAGTTTCACACGAGTCGTTTTCTGAAAAGAGACTTTCCACCTGATATCACTCTCAGAGTGAAACTACACACATCTCACTCTTTACATTCTCTAGAACAATTAAAACAATCTTTCATTCATACACACTCGCTAATTTAACACACTCGCTAATTTAACACACTCACTAATTTAACACACTCGCTAATTTAACACACTCGCTGATTTAATGCAGATGAGAAGTTTCTCTGAGAGCAAAACCCAGCAGACTGGCTGTCATTCTGGTACTAAGCATGTGCAGGGGGTGGTGGGGGGGCATGGAGCGCGTCCTCATGTCTGCAGTAGGATTTGTAGGGGTCCCGAGGGTCTCATGCTCTGAGGCTGAGAGTGGCAGCTGCAAAAGCTCAGCCAGCTGAGCCGCATTGTGTGGGTCAAACTGCTACAGTTGCCTGTTTCCCCACATCGCCTGTTCTTCAGCGCAGGGCTGCATGGAATGCCCAACATATGGCTACCACACACACACACACACACACACACACACACACACACACACACACACACACTCACACAAATCTTTGATCTACTTACATTCTAACAGGACTAAGGCCCAGAGCACACCAGCCCATCAGACTCCACCCCCCCACTTATTCCCCATTAAATACCTTAGATCTCTAGCAAACACCATCATTAACCACCAAACACTATATAATAGTACATTCTCCACCCACACACAGCCACCATCACTGTCCAACAAGCACCATCATCCTCCACCTAAACACTGTCCTTCTCTACCAAACACCATCAAATGCCATGATTCTCTACTCAGACACCCACATTACACTCCAATCAACACCATCGGTCCCACCCAAATACCATCGTTCTTCACTCAAATACCATCATTCTCTAACACTAAGTTCTAACAAAACACCATAATTGCCCAACAAATCAAGATTTTTCAAGATTCAAGATTTTTCACCCATGCGCCATCATTTTCCACTCAAACATCATCTTTCTTTAACACCATAATTGCCCACCAAATTCCATGATTCTCCAGACACCCACATCTCCCACAAACACCATCATTTTCCACACAAACACCATCATTTTCCACACAAACACCATCATTCTCTAACCAATAACCATATTTTACTATCAAACATCATTCTTTACCAAACACCATCACACTCCACCATTTACCATCACTCTCCACCATTTACCATCACTCTCCACCATTTACCACCACTCTCCACCATTTACCACCACTCTCCACCATTTTCCATCACTCTCCACCATTTACCATCACTCTCCACCATTTACCACCACTCTCCACCATTTACCATCACTCTTCACCATTTACCACCACTCTCCACCATTTACCACCACTCTTCACCATTTACCACCACTCTCCATCATTTACCATCTCTCTCCACCATTTACCACCACTCTTCACCATTTACCACCACTCTCCATCATTTACCATCACTCTCCACCATTTACTATCACTCAAATGTCATCAATGTCTACCTAAAACGCAATTTCCCACCAAACACCATTATTCTACACCAAACACCCTCATTTCCTATCAAACACCAACATTCTCCACCAAACACCCTCATTTCCTATCAAACACCAACATTCTCCACCAAATACCCTCATTTTCTATCACACACAATCATTCTCCACCCAAACCTTACCACTGTCCACCATATGTTCATCATTCTTTACTAAATACATTTTGTTTACACACTCATTTTCCATCAAATGCCATCAACACCATCATTCTCCACCCACCCAGTCACTCTCCAACCAAACGTCATCATTCAACATTCCACCATTTACCAACATTCTTCTTTCAAATACCATCATCAAAACTTAATTTCCCACCAAACACCATCGTTCTCCACCCAAACATTACCACTGTTCACCATAGGTTCATGGTTTATACCCTCATTTCCCATCAACACCATCATTCTCCACCCACCCAGTCACTCTCCAACCAAACACCATGACTGTCCATCACACATCCACATTTCCCACCAAAGTCAGTCTCCACCAAGTCCCCTCATTCTTTACCAAATGGAATCACTCCCCCCGAGCAGCGCTGTGTGGGCTCTACAGATGGTAGTGTTTAGTGGTGAACGTCGTCCGACAGAAAATTATAGAGACTGTAACTCTCAGTAGAGACTCTGGGCCTATTTAAAGTAATGTATCAATAACAGTGGAAGTGGTTCCTATAACATGATTCTGTACCATATTAAAACGTCCACTGTGGTCCTCCATGATTGTACGAGACACTGCGGCTGATTTCCCATCAGAAGAATTCCTGGATAAAGTTGTGGCAGCGCTGCAGTTGTTAGCTGCGGACTTCGCCCTGAGTGACATCCTGTCTCGGTGGACACTATTACTGAGTGTGTATGTTGGCAGCACATCCAGGCAAAGCTCTGAGAACAGCAGCAGCGCCGAGGACAACACACTCGCACACAGCCTGCCAAATCACACAGCTCCTCTAATCAGCTCTAATCCAGGTGACCACGGTGTCAGAGCCCACCGTCCGTTCCAGCCAACAGTGACCGCTCAGACGCTACAGTAACCGTCCAGCGGTCAGCGCTGCTTTTCACATATTACACAACCTTTATTATCATTTCACACTTTTCCTCTCACTCTGTTCACAGCAGAGACGCTCAAAAGCTGCCTCACACGGGCGAGTCGCGAGTCTTCAGTGGAGATTATAGATCTGTCTCTTTATTGGCTGCAGGCACAAAAGTAAACCTACTAAACACCTTCCAGGATCAACCCGGCTTCAGAGAACCAGACTTTCATTACAGGAAACCTTGTCTAAGGACAGAACTGAAGAGACGGAATAGAGACTCGCGAGCAGTTTTAAAGAGAGGTGATGTGTTCGCTGGTGAGCTGACATATCGGCTGTATGATGTGCATGCTAGTCAAACACCTCAGGTTATTAAACCTCTTTTCTTTAAACATACTGCTTCCCCACCAAACTCCCATCATGTACGACTCACATTTACCACCCAAACACCCTCTCTCCACACCAACAAACATCATTCCCCTCTCAAATACCATCATACACCAACCACACTAACATTCATAACCACACACCATTATCATCTCCACCCAAACACCATCATTTACAATCCAAACACCCTCTCTCCACACCAACACACATCATTCCCCTCTCAATACCACCATACACCAACCACACTAACATTCATAACCACACACCATCATCATCTCCACCCCAAACACCATCATTTACAATCCAAACACCCTCTCTCCACACCAACAAACATCATTCCCCTCTCAAATACCACCATACACCAACCACACTAACATTCATAACCACACACCATCATCATCTCCACCCAAACACCATCACTTACAATCCAAACACCCTCTCTCCACACCAACAAACATCATTCCCCTCTCAAATACCACCATACACCAACCACACTAACATTCATAACCACACACCATCATCATCTCCACCCAAACACCATCATTTACAATCCAAACACCCTCTCTCCACACCAACAAACATCATTCCCCTCTCAAATACCATCATACACCAACCACACTAACATTCATAACCACACACCATCATCATCTCCACCCAAACACCATCATTTACAATCCAAACACCCTCTCTCCACACCAACAAACATCATTCCCCTCTCAAATACCACCATACACCAACCACACTAACATTCATAACCCACACACCATCATCATCTCCACCCAAACACCATCACTTACAATCCAAACACCCTCTCTCCACACCAACAAACATCATTCCCCTCTCAAATACCACCATACACCAACCACACTAACATTCATAACCACACACCATCATCATCTCCACCCAAACACCATCATTTACAATCCAAACACCCTCTCTCCACACCAACAAACATCATTCCCCTCTCAAATACCACCATACACCAACCACACTAACATTCATAACCACACACCATCATCATCTCCACCCAAACACCATCATTTACAATCCAAACACCCTCTCTCCACACCAACAAACATCATTCCCCTCTCAAATACCAACATACACCAACCACACTAACATTCATAACCACACACCATCATCATCTCCACCCAAACACCATCATTTACAATCCAAACACCCTCTCTCCACACCAACACACATCATTCCCCTCTCAAATACCACCATACACCAACCACACTAACATTCATAACCACACACCATCATCATCTCCACCCAAACACCATCATTTACAATCCAAACACCCTCTCTCCACACCAACAAACATCATTCCCCTCTCAAATACCATCATACACCAACCACACTAACATTCATAACCACACACCATCATCATCTCCACCCCAAACACCATCATTTACAATCCAAACACCCTCTCTCCACACCAACAAACATCATTCCCCTCTCAAATACCACCATACACCAACCACACTAACATTCATAACCACACACACCATCATCATCTCCACCCAAACACCATCATTTACAATCCAAACACCCTCTCTCCACACCAACAAACATCATTCCCCTCTCAAATACCACCATACACCAACCACACTAACATTCATAACCACACACCATCATCATCTCCACCCAAACACCATCACTTTACAATCCAAACACCCTCTCTCCACACCAACAAACATCATTCCCCTCCAAATACCATCATACACCAACCACACTAACATTCATAACCACACACCATCATCATCTCCACCCAAACACCATCACTTACAATCCAAACACCCTCTCTCCACACCAACAAACATCATTCCCCTCTCAAATACCATCATACACCAACCACACTAACATTCATAAACCACACACCATCATCATCTCCACCCAAACACCATCACTTACAATCCAAACACCCTCTCTCCACACCAACAAACATCATTCCCCTCTCAAATACCATCATACACCAACCACACTAACATTCATAACCACACACCATCATCATCTCCACCCAAACACCATCATTTACAATCCAAACACCCTCTCTCCACACCAACAAACATCATTCCCCTCCAAATACCATCATACACCAACCCACACTAACATTCATAACCACACACCATCATCATCTCCACCCAAACACCATGATTTACAATCCAAACACCCTCTCTCCACACCAACAAACATCATTCCCCTCCAAATACCATCATACACCAACCACACTAACATTCATAACCACACACCATCATCATCTCCACCCAAACACCATGATTTACAATCCAAACACCCTCTCTCCACACCAACAAACATCATTCCCCTCTCAAATACCACCATACACCAACCACACTAACATTCATAACCACACACCATCATCATCTCCACCCAAACACCCATCATTTACAATCCAAACACCCTCTCTCCACACCAACAAACATCATTCCCCTCCAAATACCCATCATACACCAACCACACTAACATCATAACCACACACCATCATCATCTCCACCCAAACATCATCACTTACAATCCAAACACCCTCTCTCCACACCAACAAACATCATTCCCCTCCAAATACCATCATACACCAACCACACTAACATTCATAACCACACACCATCATCATCTCCACCCAAACACCATCATTTACAATCCAAACACCCTCTCTCCACACCAACAAACATCATTCCCCTCTCAAATACCATCATACACCAACCACACTAACATTCATAACCACACACCATCATCATCTGCACCCAAACACCATCATTTACAATCCAAACACCCTCTCTCCACACCAACAAACATCATTCCCCTCCAAATACCACCATACACCAACCACACTAACATTCATAACCACACACCATCATCATCTCCACCCAAACACCATCATTTACCATCCAAACACCCTCTCTCCACACCAACAAACATCATTCCCCTCTCAAATACCATCATACACCAACCCACACTAACATTCATAACCACACACCATCATCATCTCCACCAAACACCATCATTTACAATCCAAACACCCTCTCTCCACACCAACAAACATCATTCCCCTCCAAATACCACCATACACCAACCACACTAACATTCATAACCACACACCATCATCATCTCCACCCAAACACCATCATTTACAATCCAAACACCCTCTCTCCACACCAACAAACATCATTCCCCTCCAAATACCACCATACACCAACCACACTAACATTCATAACCACACACCATCATCATCTCCACCCAAACACCATAATTTACCATCCAAACACCCTCTCTCCACACCAACAAACATCATTCCCCTCCAAATACCATCATACACCAACCACACTAACATTCATAACCACACACCATCATCATCTCCACCCAAACACCATCACTTACAATCCAAACACCCTCTCTCCACACCAACAAACATCATTCCCCTCTCAAATACCACCATACACCAACCACACTAACATTCATAACCACACACCATCATCATCTCCACCCAAACACCATCACTTACAATCCAAACACCCTCTCTCCACACCAACAAACATCATTCCCCTCTCAAATACCACCATACACCAACCACACTAACATTCATAACCACACACCATCATCATCTCCACCCAAACACCATCATTTACAATCCAAACACCCTCTCTCCACACCAACAAACATCATTCCCCTCTCAAATACCACCATACACCAACCACACTAACATTCATAACCACACACCATCATCATCTCCACCCAAACACCATCACTTACAATCCAAACACCCTCTCTCCACACCAACAAACATCATTCCCCTCCAAATACCATCATACACCAACCACACTAACATTCATAACCACACACCATCATCATCTCCACCCAAACACCATCATTTACAATCCAAACACCCTCTCTCCACACCAACAAACATCATTCCCCTCCAAATACCATCATACACCAACCACACTAACATTCATAACCACACACCATCATCATCTCCACCCAAACACCATCACTTACAATCCAAACACCCTCTCTCCACACCAACAAACATCATTCCCTCTCAAATACCATCATACACCAACCACACTAACATTCATAACCACACACCATCATCATCTCCACCCAAACACCATCATTTACAATCCAAACACCCTCTCTCCACACCAACAAACATCATTCCCCTCCAAATACCATCATACACCAACCACACTAACATTCATAACCACACACCATCATCATCTCCACCCAAACACCATCACTTACAATCCAAACACCCTCTCTCCACACCAACAAACATCATTCCCCTCTCAAATACCATCATACACCAACCACACTAACATTCATAACCACACACCATCATCATCTCCACCCAAACACCATCATTTACAATCCAAACACCCTCTCTCCACACCAACAAACATCATTCCCCTCCAAATACCATCATACACCAACCACACTAACATTCATAACCACACACCATCATCATCTCCACCCAAACACCATCACTTACAATCCAAACACCCTCTCTCCACACCAACAAACATCATTCCCCTCCAAATACCATCATACACCAACCACACTAACATTCATAACCACACACCATCATCATCTCCACCCAAACACCATCATTTACAATCCAAACACCCTCTCTCCACACCAACAAACATCATTCCCCTCCAAATACCATCATACACCAACCACACTAACATTCATAACCACACACCATCATCATCTCCACCCAAACACCATCACTTACAATCCAAACACCCTCTCTCCACACCAACAAACATCATTCCCCTCTCAAATACCATCATACACCAACCACACTAACATTCATAACCACACACCATCATCATCTCCACCCAAACACCATCATTTACAATCCAAACACCCTCTCTCCACACCAACAAACATCATTCCCTCCAAATACCATCATACACCAACCACACTAACATTCATAACCACACACCATCATCATCTCCACCCAAACACCATGATTTACAATCCAAACACCCTCTCTCCACACCAACAAACATCATTCCCCTCCAAATACCATCATACACCAACCACACTAACATTCATAACCACACACCATCATCATCTCCACCCAAACACCATGATTTACAATCCAAACACCCTCTCTCCACACCAACAAACATCATTCCCCTCTCAAATACCACCATACACCAACCACACTAACATTCATAACCACACACCATCATCATCTCCACCCAAACACCATCATTTACAATCCAAACACCCTCTCTCCACACCAACAAACATCATTCCCCTCCAAATACCATCATACACCAACCACACTAACATTCATAACCACACACCATCATCATCTCCACCCAAACATCATCACTTACAATCCAAACACCCTCTCTCCACACCAACAAACATCATTCCCCTCCAAATACCATCATACACCAACCACACTAACATTCATAACCACACACCATCATCATCTCCACCCAAACACCATCATTTACAATCCAAACACCCTCTCTCCACACCAACAAACATCATTCCCCTCTCAAATACCATCATACACCAACCACACTAACATTCATAACCACACACCATCATCATCTGCACCCAAACACCATCATTTACAATCCAAACACCCTCTCTCCACACCAACAAACATCATTCCCCTCCAAATACCACCATACACCAACCACACTAACATTCATAACCACACACCATCATCATCTCCACCCAAACACCATGATTTACAATCCAAACACCCTCTCTCCACACCAACAAACATCATTCCCCTCCAAATACCATCATACACCAACCACACTAACATTCATAACCACACACCATCATCATCTCCACCCAAACACCATCATTTACAATCCAAACACCCTCTCTCCACACCAACAAACATCATTCCCTTCCAAATACCATCATACACCAAACACACTAACACTGATAGGCACTCATCATTCTCATTACCCAACTAAATACCATCATTCTCCCCAATAACTATCATTCACCACCAAACACCATCATTCACCACCAAACACCATCATTCTCCACCCAACAACATCATTCACAACCAAACACCATCATTCTCCACCCGACAAGATCATTTTCCACCAAACACCATCAGTACCTAACCAAACACCACCATTCCCCACCACATTACCATCATTCTCTCTAAACACCACCATTCCCCACCACATTACCATCATTCTCTCTAAACACCACCATTCCCCACCACATTACCATCATTCTCTCTAAACATCATTCTCCACTGTTTGAATTGCGTGACAAGTTGAACAAACCAATAAAACTCTAAACGGCCGTTCTATTCATTCTGTTCTACCAAAGTTAAGAACTTACTTCCATTTTGGAGATAAAGACTTTGTGCAACAAGACCTGATCCAGGATCAGCCCCACAGAGTTTATATCACACTTATCTAGACATGAAAGGCCCAGTGTGAAGGCTGTTTGTATTATTAACAGAGTGTATGTAATGTATAATTGACGCTGAGTTTGAAGTCGTAGAGCTTTGACATAAATGGGTCCTGCGTTTACCGAGACGCTGATACTGCAGCAGATACTTCACTGCTCAGAGACCATAAACAGAAACATCTCAGGAGTAAGTCCTGACGGGGGCTCAGCGTAGACAGAACTATATAACTGCAGCCTAGTCTAGTGTTCGTCTGTACGTCCACCATGCTGGAGCCGTCATAGTCTGTTTGTAAACAAATACACGTAAACCAAGACGTGATGAGTTAACGTGATTTAATTGGCCTCAACTTTTTTATTACAACACAGATTTACACCAGATTTGTTTCGTTATAATCTTCAGACTTCGATCTGTTAAACTGACCGCTGGTCAGCTGTTCCAAGCAGTCAGACAAGTCTTCACGGTCACCCTTCCATAAACATGTGAATTACTACCAATACTATCAATCTATTACCAGTTAATCAATCAATCAACCTTTACTTTCACATGAAAATACACTCAGGATTTCAATAAAGTATTTACAGCTTAATGAGCCTAAAAATTTAATTAACATAGAATTTAATCTTTTGAACTCAACAGGAAGACTACATCAAACAAACTGGCAATACACTGCTTTATTACTGCTTTATATATAGAATTAACTATGTTTAGAAATAAGTTTCATATCTACACACATCACACAGATTACTCCAGTACTCCTGTAATTTTAGTAGAATTATAAAAGTAATTTTGGACAGTATCTAAACTGCTGCACTGTAATGGTACTGAATGTAGCCCAGTTGACCGAACCAGCATGGCAACACGGTTGACTTAACATGGGATCTGTGTATATCTGAAGTTCAGAGATGGTAGACAGGGTAGACGGGGGTGGGGGGTAGTTATGACCCCACTGCGAACACCCCCAACCCCTGGGTAGTCGGTAGAGTTAATGGATGTAAACAATGTACTGTTATAATTAATAGCTCTTTAATTTAACTATCACCAGCAAACAGGCCGGAATGAAGAACTGACCAGTCCAACGACTCGGAGCACCGTCCAACCACCTGCTCACCCAACATACAGGAAACAGGCAACGCTTCCTAAACTCAGGAAACATGCAACTCTTACAGGAAACATGCAACTCGTCCGATGATGGAACCCAGAGAAATCAGAGCTGGTGTTCTGCAGTACGTCAAGTTTGTCTTTAACATCTGTAACCCCAACATCTGCAGGAACCAGGTGGACCTAAAGCCCATGGTTCTATTTAGAAACACAAGGTCTATTTAAAAACATTAGTCTTAAAAAGGTTGTTTACTATTGTATAAGGTTCTATATAGAACCTTTTTGAATATTTTGAATATTTTTGGATAATAACAGAACCTTTTATCCAGAACTACATAGAGCCCATCAATTGAGGCATTAATAGTTCTGTATTGGTTTTTTTTTGTTTTTTTTTTTTTAGATTTGTTCAAGGGTTCTTTAGTAAAGTTTAAACACTTAAATAACCTGCATGTTCCTTTAAATGATATAAAGGTTCTACAATGATGGTTTTATACAGCAGCAAAAAGGTTCTACTGTTATTATGTACCACACATACTATATACATACACACATAGATATATACATATACATGTATGTACATGTAAATATATATACATATATATATATATATATATATATATATATATATATATATATATATATATATATATATATATATATATATATATATATATATAATTGTTGTCCAAAGTAAAACAAATATCTTAAAAATGATAACTTTACAGAAGAGACAAAAACATGCTTTACTTTTAATGTAAGTGAATAGAACCAGAATTATTTCCATTTCTATTTACAGTCACACAACGTAAACATGAGCTGTCTGTTCAAATGTAGAAAAATAAAATCAACACACACACATATATATATATATATATATATATATATATATATATATATATATATATATATATATATATATATATATACACACACATATACACAGTACATTATTTACTATACACATTCTCTATCAATATAGAACCATTTTCTGTACTAAAGAACCTTTCAGGAACCAACCTTTTAAAGTGTGTAATGTATACTGTGACCTTCAGACCTTCAGGTTTTGGACCATTTCTCCTGGTTCTACTGGTTTCACAGTTCTCCTGGGTTCTTAAACTCACATCCATCTTCAGTTGTAGAACAGGTGTCAGTAATTACAGAACTCAGAGCTCCAGTTTAAGATGATCCATTAATCATGTAAAACTGAGGAGAGTCACTGCGGAGGTGTTGTTGAGCAGATACTGTGAGGAGCTCTGGCTCTGCTGGGTTTATAATCTCCTGAATGGTCAGAGAACATTTACAGAACCACATTCTCTGTTTTCTTCCCTCCATCCCTCCATCCCACAAACCTCATTTGTTATTTTTCAGCCGGCGCTCCTACATGGTTCCTTGATAGTTCTTGGCTTGGATGTATGGATTCATCGAAGCAGAATGAACTCTGGCAGCTTTGATTGAGTCCAGATTCCGTATAGAGTTTCAGAACAAGACTTTATTCAGCAATGAGGTGTTTTATTCCAAAGCTGCTCTGATTGTTTAAGAGCTACAAAAATCATCTATCAGAAGTAATTCCACCTTTTATTTTTCAAAAACGAAGTGTAAGGCAGTGAGTGAGAGGAGAACAGAGCCCTTCAGAGCAGCTCTGTGAATGTTCTCTGACCATTCAGAAGATTTTAAACCCTGTGGTGCGTTAACGACCCAGAGCTCTTCACAGTATCTGCTCAACACCCATCATCTTCTCCGCAGTCCCTCCTCAGAGTCTACATGATTAATTGATCATCTTAAGCTCACGTACACCTTTAGTTTTAGAACAGGTGTCAATAATTACCGAACTCAGAGCTCCAGGTTAAGATCCCTGGAGAAAGATAAACATATATATACACACAATATATAAACATCTTTCTTCAGGGTTCTTAAGCTCACGTATATCTTCATTTTATGTAGTATACATAGTGTATATAGTATAAATAAAATATATTGTTTGTATAGTGTATTTATTGTACATGTTGTATATAGTAATATTGTATATATATATATATATATATATATATATATATATATATATATATATATATATATATATATATATATATATAGTGTATAAAGTATATAGTGTATTTAATGTACATAGTATATATTAGTGTATATAGTATGTATAGTATAGTGTATGTAGTGTGTATAGTACATAAAGTGTATATAATGTGTATGTATATATAAAAAGATTTTATATAACATCAAAAAGCTTTCTGAAGATATGAGAGAAGCCGTTTCTACAACATTAAAAAACTTCTTCACATTTCATGTAAATTAACTGTTACACTTCACAGCAGCTATAAACTCAGGAACATCTGCCAAACCATACATTCCTGATAAATATTACTTTTTAAAATTCCTCATGACGCAGAATTATTTTGCTCTATATTCACTTCCTGCGAGTCCAACACTGATACTCAACACTTTAGACTGTAGACCATAAATCCTTCTTCATCCATCCTTTTTCATTAAAGGCACTGTATTAACTTTGAAACCCACCAGTGAAGGTACACGTGTCTTCTGAGTTTATCTGGATGTTGATGGTAAAATGTGGAAGATCTGAAAATACTAGGTTTTCTTTGGGGACTATTTGAACCTCACAGCGTCCTGCATGTATCCCTCCACCATGAATGGAGTTTAAGACTGAGATCTTCTCTAAACTATCATAAACAGCGTCTCAGAATCAGACAGTGTATTTATAACATCTACTGTAAGAACTTTCTGTGAGGAGCTTCTAGAGGTGGACATCTGGTTCCATTCACCACCACTGTGAACATTCCTTAGTTAGCATTTCACACTGAATCTCTATGAATAACTTTGTGTATTATAGACCAACTCAGAGCAGCTTGAGAGAGAACATAGAACCCCTCCTTTAAAGAACCAGTGTAAAGTTGATTAGGGAATCAATAGTGGTTTCTCTATGGCAACATTAAAAAAACCTCTTTAGTTCCATTTGGCACCTTCAGGTTTGAGAGAATGTAGTAATGTCTCTGTCCCGACATGAGGACAGTCTCTGGTCTTCATAAGCGGCGGTCAGAGCATCAGCGCGAGTCAGAAAGTTCAGGAGAAACTTCTGGAAACTGGCTGAAAGCCAGAGCGTGTTTTAAAGTTTCAGCATGAAAGATTAATAGACATTCCTAACCGCTGCGTGTCTGCAGGTTCTCTCCATAAGGAGGTGGCGAGATCCGTCTTTTTCATCATTAAGGTGAAGAAGGTCACAGCAGACTGAAGATTCCTCACGGGATTATTATCCCTAGAGTTATTACTGTCACTGCGCCTTGCTATTCCAATGTAATTACATGTAATTACCTGAGTAATTACATGATTAATTACATAAAAGTTTGGTTTTTTTTCCCCTTTTATGGAAAAGAAACGGGGAAAAAGTGAACTAATCTAAGGGTTAATGTGTTTCCTTTGAGTTACGGGGCGTCTCAGCCCGAGCAGGTGGTATCTGGTGTATTTAACCACAGACTGGAGATGAAATCAGCGCTGCAGAATGAACCCTGACAGAGTCTGACCGAGTCCAGGTTACAGTATGTAGATTTTAAATTGAGCTGAAAAGAACTCTGGGAGAGTTTATTCAAGGCTCCAGTGTTTTTACTGTGCGGTTATTCTGGAGCTCTGACGACAACATCTGACTCGTGTTATCAGAAGAAATCGTCCTCCAAGGGGACGCTGATGAAGACGACATCACTTTCAGGAAGTGGCACAAAACAGCCCCTCAGAGCATCTAGGGTAATGAAGAGATCATTAATACAGACGTCAGAGAGAAGATCGCTCTGAAGCTTTATAGATGATAATCCTGAAGATAAGCACAGCCGGCTGCAGAAGCAGTTCTAGATCGTAGGTCACCGAATGAATAAATAAGAAAAGCTCACAGGTAGAAACTAGAAACATGAATTTTCAAAAGAAACACAGGAATGAGGGACGAATAAACGACAAGTAGAGGAGTGCAGGTCAGTGTGTTTGGGGATCTGCTCTGAGTGAGTACGGACAGTTTGGATGCTGTAGGTTAAATTAACCATGAGGTTCGGGTGAGTCCAAAAATGAATAGGACCCGGGGGGGATGAATAAAACGACAAATAGACGAGTGCAGGTCGAACCAACACCACAGTCGTGGTCGGGGGTCCACCCTGAGTCAGTGTATGCAAAACAGTGTCTGTCGGTCGAGCAGAAGTTCAGTAGATTGGTGTGCACTTTTCCATCCAATTCATTCTCAATGGGAAAAATACAGAAAATCTCTGTTTGCTAGAATCCACGCATCCCATCAAAAAGCTGTATACAAACCCAAATCATGCAACCAGACCGGACCACCTGGAATGGAGTTGATATCTCGAAAACTGTGGGACGAGATACGCCGGGATGAAAAAAATAAATAACTAAAAATAATAATAATAGTATAGTTTTATAGTTTAGTAATTGAATGCAATTACAGAATCTTACCTTTACTGTTGTCTGTGTTGTGTAATGTAGTCCTGTAGCAAAGTACAAACAAAATGTAAATAAAACAAATGCAAATTATTTAAACCCCATATTTGACAGTATCACAGAAACAGAGAAATGTTATTGTTTTGTGAAAAATATATCATCGCAGTCCAAAGAAAAACATGCATCTCCATTTTCAGTTTTCCAAATTATTTATTTAAAAGCAAGAGCTGCCGTTTACACTGTGTGAAAATTTTATGATGAATGGACCAATAACAATTCTCCAAAATAGATAATAGTAATAATGATGGTTCCATTGACTTAAACTGTAAAGTAAGTAAAGTTTAGTTCTCTTCTGTAAAGTTACTATTTTGGAGAAGCAGGTTTTTCTTAGGGCAGCAACAATATGCAAATTTTAAGTAAACTTACAAGTAGATATGAAAAATACGTGTCCACTTTGAATGTGATGAAGACGTTTCAGTGACGTTACAGCAGGTGGATGTTGAGCTCTGTGTTCAGCTCTACTGTTAACAGCTCTCTGTAAGTGTTCAGGATCTGAGGAGATGATCGCTGGACTTCTTGCTTGATCTCAGATTCCAATATCGTCAGTCTGCAGCCGGGGGCGTTCCTGTTCATAGGGCGTTACTGTTTTCAGGAACGCCTCCTTGTTCTCATTGGCTAAAACTAGAACGTCTTTGCTTTTTCATTCGCTTCAACACAGAACCGCCCCTCTTCCTCATTGGCTACAGCAGGATCTCTCTGTTCCTTGTTATTACCGGTTCCGCTTTCCTGTAGTTTCTCACTTTGCCCGTTCGTCACAGTAAAAGTGCGCCCTCTACAGTCCAGTTTGTTTTATCCATTTGGCCATATTTGAACGTCTATCTATCTGGACACGGCGCAATCCGTCACGTTCAGACGTTCAATAAATCATCACCGTTTACAAAAAACTGTGGTGTTGATTTATGGTTTAGTTACGTTTTATTTAAAGTTCATCATAAGCGGCATGACTGACATGTTCCAGTCCATCCAGAGTCGGTTAATATTCGATTAGGTGATTTCATATTATCTTTGATTGTGGAATTATTTAATTATAAAACAGAGTAACCGTGATGTATGTGTTATACAGTTTCTGGAACAGTAGGTGGCACTAGTGCTCACAAGTGCACAACACACACACATGTAATCTACAATGAAGCAGCTAGTAAAGAGAACTGAGGAGCAGCTACTCTGGTGTTGGTGTGTACTGGTGTGTGTTTTAAGTCATGTGAGGTTAAAACACTACAGTAACTGTTTCTCCTCTACTCTGAAATACCTCCTCCTCTGTTAAACCTCCTCACATGTTCTCTCACATCACTACTAAACACACCTGTTGCCGATGTTGGACTGTTGGGGCCGGTTCTGTCCAAGCCGTTTTGGTTGGGGGGTGCGGGCAGGTCAGTTTAGCTCTGGACTCTGTTACTGAGGAGCTGCTGCTGTGATACGTACAGGATGTTGCTGAAACAATAAGAGCTTCCCTGAAAGACAACCCGTATATACCGTCCAGCATTAATGGAGCTTCACAGATGTGCAGGTCACCCGGACCATGTGCCCTAATGACCCCACATACCATGACAGATGTTCTCTTTAGCTCAGAGGATCCATAATTTCCTAGAATAATTTCAGGTTTTGATACCACAGGACGCTTTTCCATGTGTCCTCGGCAAGGACGGATTAAAGATAGTGATAGAGATAGATATCCCCTCCCCCCAACCCGTGCCCCTCGTGATCAAGGGCTCTCCATTGGTATTGCACTGCTCTTCTCTAGGGCCCCCTTGTAGGGGCTCTCATAACCAGGGCCCTATAAAATTATGCCCCCTTTTTTCCTAGGACCCCTAATAGCCAGAAGTCCAAGTCAGAGCAGGCCACAATGCCTTATCCATTTTCATAAGGCCCCCAAAAGCATGGCTAGGGCCCCCAAAAGCATACCCTGTGTTCAAAGTCCCCAAAAGTCAGAGGATCCTTAAAATGGAGGGCCCTCAGAAATACAAATATATTGTATCATAAATGTTTTGTTATTTCTTGTTATATTGTCAATTTTAAAAAAGTAAGTCATTATTATGAGACGTAAAGTCAATATTTTGAGGAAATTTGATTATTTTGATATTTTGAGACAGTCTTATTGGAGTAATTGATTTAAGTAGTTATGATAAATTTAATATTACAAGAAAGAAATTATTTTGAGAGAAAGTCAATATTTTGATTCTGAAGTATGTAATTTTTACTAGAAAACAAGTAAATAACTTGTCAGGAAAATGTAATTCTTTTGGTATTTATGACAAAATATTAAAAAAATAAAAATTTTAAATATAATTCGAATCTGTTGAATCAGAACTGCTGGAAACATAAGCAGGATTTTGATTATGGATATTTTTATTCTTTTCCAGCTTCCACAGAGAACTCCCTCGCTCTAACTGAAGCGTTCCAGGAATTTATGCCTCTTTGAAAGTGTCCCCAAACTTCTGATGTGTACTATATTATGATATTCTCAGGTGAGCTCACCTTTCTGACCGGCCCTCGTTCTGCGGCTGTAACTGACGGATCACTTCACCGTCTGACTAGCACTGTTCTGAACTGAGTCCAGGTCAGTCCCCGCAGCTGGCAGCGCCATCTCAGTGCCAGCGTTGGGCCGGTGCTGCCAGGTGAACTCCTGACCCCTACCCCGGGGGCGTCTGGCCCACGTCCAGCCTGCGCCGGTCCCTCTCCGCCCTCCGTCACTCAGCGCGGCCTCCGGCACGCCAGGCATTCCGGCTGCCTCCCTGAGTGACGGGGCTTAATAACATAAAATAATTCTCCATTATTAACGGCCCGCTAACGAAAGTTCTGGGTCCTTGTCAGGAGCCGGAGCTCGAGCCAAGCCAAGCCGGCGGCTCCTTCGTCTCCGAGCCTCCTTTTAAACATCGCTTGTCAAGTGAAAGAGTAACGACCCGGTGAATATTCACAAGTGCTCACCGGAGCGCCGCGGACTCAGAGCGCCAGAGTGGCCGGACCTTCGCTCGCAAGTAGCAGGTAAACAGAAGCAGGTAGAGATGGGAAGGCCGGGATTCGGAGAACAGGGCCCGAGGCCGGCTGGAAGTCCCGCGCGGCGAACAGCCGGGATAATGAGCGCTCTTTATTTGTAAATTCAGCATGTAATTTAGCATTAAGTTAGCATTAGCTAACGACACGGGCATTACCGAGATGTCTAAGAATGTGCAGCGAGCAGCGATCCCAGCCACAGATAAGGTCCCATCTGCTCCGTTACCTCCAGCAGGCCTTTGGTAACTGGATCCAGACCAGCGCCGGCAATTGGCCCTTTTTGGGTTGCGAGGCCTGCAGTGGATTAGCCTAGCGTTAGCACGCAGCACTTATTATTGTAGCTTTTCGGGGGCTAAGCGACGGACCCTTTCTTGTTCTCTCCGGTTTCCTGGCAGGATTAGAGCCAGTGCGTGTTTCTCTCTCTCTCTCTTTCTCTCTCTCCGCCCGCTATCAGCACATCTCTCCAGAGTTCTGGGGGTCATCGGCCGCTCCCGCTTCTCCGCTCCCCTTCCCTGAAGCGAGGCCCAACTCTCCTCGTTCCTTTCTGCTAATTTGATTAGATGTGCCAGCAGGCGGGGGGGAAAAATAACAGCGCTCATTTCTTGCCTTTCTCTTTCGGGGACGGGGGTGGATGTTGTGCTTGGCCCGAGTCGGTGGGCTGGTGGGTGAAAGGCTGCAGAATTTCATGGGGGGGATGAAACTGTCACTGGCCTGCATTCCTATAGAACGTTTTAAAAGGGCTTTAATTAGCAAAGCCCGCCGCTCCTTATCCTCTAACCGGATCAGGAGGAAATGTTTATCCGTTTTTGAAGGGCACTCGTTTTCCAGAGTGTCTGGAAGGCGCCAGGCAATTTCTCCCCTCAAATCAGCCGCTCCGATTCCTACGCGCTCGCTCCAGCTCCGTTATCTGATGGAGGCTGAGAATGAAAATGTACTCTGAGATGTCCGGGGGCCACATTACGCAAGAGCGCAGGTGTCCCCAACCCTCTCTCTGTTCACCACGAGGCTTGCACGGAATCACGGGCCATAAAAGTGACGGATCGCATCTCAGCGACGAGCCAAAACAAGCCGTCGTCTCGGGGCCAATCGGAAGAGCGTCCAAAACACAAGTAACACCAGGACGGCTGACGAGACGCATTAGCACTGACACAACCAGCCAGCAGCAGGCAGCACCACGCCGGCCCGGCCATCCTTCAGGACCCATCAGCGTCCCAGTGAACTGAAAAGGGCCGTCAATCACTGGGGCGGCGCGGATCTCTCCAGACGCTCGCCTGAAAGTCCCTCTTTCCAGATCTGGTGCGGCTCGAGAGTCCTCGTCGAGACGCGTATGCAGATGGGAGCACGTTTTGGCTCCGGCGCTTTCAAGCCGCGGTCCAAGAAACGGATCTGCACCCAATTAGCCGCCGCCTAATCATGTGCCTTCCAGTGCTGGCCAGCGTTAGCGGGAGGGAGGAGAGAGGAAAAAGAAGAGAGGGGAGAAAGTTAAACAGGAACTCGGGCCAAAAGGGATTGTTTCTGTGAGGCAATCTGGTTTGAGAACTTCAAATAGGCCTTAATTGAATCTGCAATGTAAATGCTGGAGGTTCCTTTCGGGATGGACCACCTTCGTGTACACGCGTTCCCTCTCCGAACGAGGACTCTGGGCTGGCAGGGGGGCTTGACGGACAAGGACCGCTGTCCTAACACCCGTCGTGTCTTACGTGGAAACGTGCGGTTTCTTCTTTTACCAATTATCAGCTTCGCGATGGCATTTAGGCGCTCGGCCCTGCTCTGCTGGGATCCTTCCAGCTTTGCAGTTCATCATGAGGTCATCACTCATTATATCTCTTATTTGTTCCCTCCATTCTTCAACCGCAGCACTCGCCCTGCTTAAACGAGGTCACATACTGCCCCCTACCGGCCCGTGCTGGGACTGCAGTCCTGGATGCTGCCGCGCTGAAGCTGTATAATGTTGCTGAGTTTATGAAGATTAAAGTTCTGGTCATGGCTTGTTTGTACTACTTTCAGTTCATTACAAGATTTTTTCTGGCTTCTTGGCAGCCGAGACGTTTTGGCACATGCTTTTGGCGAACCCCCGGGGAAAGTCTGGGCCGTGGCAATCGAGTAAACGCTCCCGACTGAACCGATAGCTCTCACATGATTGCGTTCCAGGTCCTTGCTGGCCGTGAGTGGCCTTTGTGGACGCGGCCAAAGCTCATACATTTAAACTTGGTGAAAAAACAACACGATATAAAACAACAATCCAGAGTGGTTTAGTTTTACCGTCCAGTCATTCGCGCCGCGAACAGCTGCTTTAGGTAAATATTCGGAAGGTTCTTGGGTTTCTCGGCTAACGCTGCAGCTGTGATTCCTAGTGAGCTGGAGATCCAAGAACGATAATCAAACCTGCCGCTATTTTAAGAGTATATACACAGAGAACCCTTGTTTGCAGGGTAAACAAATAGCAGGAAAAAAACAAAACAATGTATGCACTAGAAATATAATTAACTCATTTTTGGTGTTAATCAAGATTGATTTGTTTCTCGTTTGCTCAAATTTAATTTTAACCAATTTTAAGGTTGACAATGTTGAAACAACATCAAAGGACAGTAAACCTAATAGCATATATTTCCAGAACACTGCATGCTAGTTTTCCAGAAGAGTCCAGACCTGACATTTTTGGTGACTTTGCTTTATAAACCAATCATAAACCCAACACTGAACGTCTCCTGTGATTTCTATCCAGTTATTGTTGTTGATAGCACGGCTAGATGTCCTTTAACACCTTGGGTTGATTCACCAGAGACTGTGTTCTTGACTTGTTGACCAATTAGAGGCCGTGTTCCTACCTTGCTGATCAATCAAAGATTGTGTTTCTGACTTGTTGACCAATCAAAGGCTATGTTTCCTGATTTGCTGACCAATCCAAGGCTGTGTTCTTGACTTGATGTCCAATCAGTGTAGCGCTACTTCTCGAAGCTGAATAAAAGAACTCAGTGTGCAGCGTCGCCAATGTATTTATTCTTTTATCACATCATATGACATTCTCTCTCTCTCTCTCTCTCTCTCTCTCTCTCTCTCTCATGGGCGAGAGAGCTTGTGTTAAAAAGACTCTCCTTCAAATATCTCACATAAACCTCTCTCTGCTTCTACGCCGGTGTCCGTATTCTTCTGGACGACGAGGCGGCCGGAGGAACCTGAGCAGAAACTAAAGCAGGACGGAGTAGAAGGTCATTTCAGCAGGACACACTGCAGTGATCCCGCAATGACTCGCACCAGCGGTCAGCTCAGAAAGGCTCTCCGGTCAGTGGAGATTAGAGCACAGGGCCTTTCTGCTTCTCTCCAGACACGCAGGTTCATATAAAAAAAAAAAATATATATATATATATAAACTGAACTGAAGTGTAACTGAATTCATAGCTAGAAAAACACATATAATCATCACCGCCCAGAGAAGAACATACATCTCCAAACTTTAGAGAAGAGAATAAAAAATGCCTTAACTTTTTAATGTAAGCTACTTTAGAGCACTGCTATTGGTCCACTCATCATGAAATTGTCACACAATGTAAACAGCTGTCGGGTTCAAATGATGTAGAAAAATAATAAATAAATTAAATATATATATATATATATATATATATATATATATATATATATATATATATATATATATATATATATATATATATATATATATTTACATTGTATGAAAATTTCATGAGTGGACCAATAGCAGTGCTCTAAAGTAGCTTACATTAAAAAGTTAAGGCAGTTTTTATTATCTTCTCTAAAGTTGCAACTTATACTATACTATATACATCAGCAGCCAAGATCATCTGTGTTTATGGGCTTATATCACTGGGCAGATAAAAATATATAAAAATAACATTTAAAAAAACTAATAATCATAAATACAGAAGTTAGTAGTGAGAATGTGATGTTTTCAGTAAAGTTATGAATATATAGTTTAGTAGCTCAGTCCTGGACAAGTTTGGGCGCTTCTGGTCAAATTTCAAATAAAGTTGTTGATGTTTTTGATGTTTTTTTAATTTACTGAATTTAACACAATGGGACAAAATATGGTAAACTGTAGCTCATTTAATATTTATTTTTATTATTTTGTGTTTTATATTTATTCCTACATGATAAACTAAAAATAGCTCAAACAGTGACTGAGCACCGACCCTGTGCAGTTTAGTACTGTGTGTAAGTGTGTTTACTGTTAATGTAGGTTTGTGTACATTTACTGTAAAATTCCAGGAGAAGTTTGGAGTATTTTTATTGAGGAGTTTCCACAGAATATCAACTGAACCATATTTTCAAATAAGGCCACAGTTATAGCTAATTAATATTACTCACATTATTAAAATAAATACCTGCTGCAGTTTATATTGTGTAGAAATGTATCTATAATAAACGAATTAATTCATTTATTTATTTATTTATATATGAACATAACATTTCGTAAAACAATAATATAAACATGTGTATGTTTTTTTTATTAAATGTGTGTGTGAATAGGCATCTCTGAATATGAAGTTTTACATAAGAAGAAAATAAAAAGTTAATAGAGAAGTTTATAATAACTATATAAATTATAATAACTATTTCAACTGGAAGTCATTTCTGGTAATTTTCTTTGGTCCATCATGAAATTTACACAGTGTAAAAAGTAATTTAAAATTATGTTTAAAATTGAAACTTAAAAAAGGCAGATCTTTATATAAAGAGTCTGTAAATAAACTGTTTAAACCTTTTGTCTTGGCTTTGCAGAGCGTTACATGTGTTTTTGCCTATAAAAGGTTTATTATTAGAATAAACACAGTAAAAGGGTTTTTTTTAAAAGGTATAAAAGGTTTATTATTAGAATAAACACAGTAAAAAGTTTTTTTTTAAAAGGTATAAAAGGTTTATTATTAGAATAAACACAGTAAAAGGGTTTTTTTTTAAAGGTATAAAAGGTTTATTATTAGAATAAACACAGTAAAAAGTTTTTTTTTTACACAGAAACTACTTAATATTAAAGATTGCTTATAAAACAAGTTTAACTCCTGATTATACAGATACCATCAGTGTGATTATAAACGTAACAGTTTTAGATCAGATAAAACAGATACTGAACTAATACTATAATACACTTCATATACCAACATAACACTGAATATATTTATATTATTTATTATTATAGTACTAATCTAAACAAATAAACACTTACTGCTGGGATAAACAGCTAGATTGTGGTCTTCAACAACCTGGACATTTAAACAACCGCCTTCATTTACAGGAGAGAGCTCTACATTAAACACAGACTAGTTATTTATTTACTTACATTTATTTATTTAGGCTCTTATTTCCATACATATTTGTTTTTGTTTACAATAAAGTTATTTTCTGGAAACATTACTTTTATTCATATACATTCAGGTCAGGTTTATTATATAACACTAATATTTATATTAATATTTAAGATGTAGGAGGAGTTGTGAGTATAAATGTGTTTATTAGATATAATTAAGATGATTTATAAATACATAAGATTGTGTTTATAAATAATAACAATTAAAATGATTATTAGTATTATTAGTGTTGTAGGTTTGGTGGTATATAAAAGTTAAAATCAGAACCGACCAATAAAATAAAAGTGTGTGTGTTGGAGGAGCAGTGTTCCACAGTGCAGCACCCCACACACACACACACACACACACACACACACACACACACACACACACACACACACACACACACTGTCTAATAAAGTGACCAGTCAGTGGAGGTACAAGGGATGTGTTTCCAATAAAGTGACCAGTCAGTGGAGGTGCGAGGGAGGTGTTTCTAATAAAGTGGCCAGTCAGTGAAGGTACGAGGGAGGTGTTTGTTTAAAAGGTGTTCATTAAAACTGAATTGAAGGGCTGACTGAAGGAGCCCCTCCGTGAGGGTCAGCAGGGTCAGAGTTTTGGGAGGGGTCTTGCAGGATCACCAGGGGCCGATTAGAGCCACTAGACTAATTAGATTTAATGAGTGATTGAACATCACAGCCCGGCACAGCCAATCAAATCACACCGCTACTGTCCAGAGCCGGTCAGTTCACTGGCCCCAGAACCGACTGAGAACAAACTACTATCTGTTTAACATCAACTCTTTCTCTCACTTTCTCTGTCTCACTCTCATTCTAACACTACTCCATCCTCTCTCCCATTCTCTGTCTCTCTCTTTTTCTCTCCTGTGTTCTATACTTTTTATTCTTTCTCTCTTTATACACATATATACACATATATATATATATACACACACACACACACCTTTTCTCTTATATTAATTTCTTTTTCTTTCCCACCTCTATCCTTATCCTCTCTTAACTTTCTTTATTTGGTACATTCAGAAACATGTTTATAAAATAATTTAAATTTATTAAATTAGATTAATTAACATTTACATTAAACCTGTACATTAGAGTGTCGCCCCACAGCTCTGTCTGACCATCCGCGGCTCACTGTTGGGAGATCTGAGGAGAGTGTCCGCGGCCGGAGAGAAGGAGGAGTGAGAGGTACGAGAGGGTGTTCTCCTGCAGGTCACTGAAGCTGCTGGTCGAGTTTGTAACACTGAGCAGATTAATTAGTGGGTCAGAGAAGAAAGGCAGCTTCTGACCAGCACGTCATCCTGGACACCAGGAGAGTCTAATCACGCCGGCTTAAAGACACAAGCTACTTATTAAACACATTCACACGCAGAGGACCCTGACGGACCCCCGCTCCAGCCCCCACTCCAACCACAGCCATCAGAATCAAAGCACACTCTGTTAAAGAGCCCATAGCACCCACAACCTCACCTCTCCAAAAGCGTTTGATGGAGTACGTACACAATGTTTCAGGACCGACTCTCCAGCCCAATCAGACAGAATATGCAGAATGAGCTGGAAAAAACAGCCTGTTTTTGTGACATCACAAAAACACACTCTGATTTAGCCTACAGCAGTTTAGCCCCACCCACTCACCCTGAGGTTGTAAGGAGTGTTTGAGCAGGAGAGATGAAAGAGAGGATCATGTAGGAATAAAGACTGTTTTGATTCATAAACATTGTACACAGATTATTTCTGCTTTGATGATAATTTAATGAATTAATTTTAATATTTCCGTCAAATTAGTGTGAATTATACAGAACATTAGAATCCTGTGGAGAATATTTAATCTGGTGCTCGGCAGCTGTGGTTATGATGAGAGCTGATGTTTCTGTGCTTTAGGCTGAACCGCGCTGACCGGTCTGGATAAAGACGGAGGGGGGATAAATAAATAAATAAATAAATAAATAAATAAATAAATAAAATAAAAACTCGGAACACCTTTTACAGTCTTTAAAACACGGAATAAACACACTCTCTCTCACACTCCCAAACACACACACTTTCACTCTTTCCACTCCGTTTCTGTTTTCCTTCATTTTTCTTTTCTTTCTTACCATCTTTTCTCTCCTCTTTCTATATTCCTCCTCTTTTCTTGTTGCTTCTTCTCTCTCTCCTCTATTTATTCACTCTTTCTTCTTGAGCTTTCTCTTAGTTCTCTCAGTTCCTTCCCAAGAATCTCTCATTTTCTTCTCTCTTCCTCCCCACACATTTTTCTACTTTCTTTTTATGCCATTTGGCATTCTTTTCTTGCTCTCTTTCCTCTCTCCATTTCTTCTCTCCTTTTATAGTTCACTCTTTCTCTGTTCCTTCGCTCTTCCGCTCTGCACTCCTCCCTCTTTTTTCTTCCACTTGTCATTTCATCTCCATATTTTTCTTTCCCTCTTTGCTGGTTTTCTTTTCTTCTCTCCCCTTCATCCTTCCCTCCATCTCGTTGTCCCTCTCTCTCTTCAATCTGCCTCCCTCCCTCCCTCCCTCTCTCCGACCGTGTTAGTGTGGGGTCAGTGAGGGGTCAGTGGGTCGGCGCTGCTGTTTGATTTTCACACTGTTTCTGAGCACGGCGTCACATCAGTTTAATCAGGGTTAACAATCTGAGAGAGAGAGAGAGAGAGAGAGAGAGAGAGAGAGAGAGAGAGACAGAGAGAGAGAGAGAGAGAGAGAGAGAGAGAGAGACAGAGAGAGAGAGAGAGAGAGAGAGAGAGAGAGAGAGAGAGAGACAGAGAGAGAGAGAGAGAGAGAGAGAGAGAGAGAGAGAGACAGAGAGACAGAGAGAGAGAGACAGAGAGACAGAGAGAGAGAGTGAGAGAGAGAGACAGAGAGAGAGAGAGAGAGAGAGAGAGAGAGAGAGAGAGAGAGAGTCCAGCAGAGCGCCGCTCACACAGATTGAGCATTAATCCCCCTGAACCTACCAGGGCAGGGGGGCAGCAGTGTGGGGGGGTGGGTGTTTGGGGGTCTCACCCCTCTGGTGGCCTCGTTAGTGCCGTGTTTGGAAGCGCAGGGTCACATAATCGCCCCGTATCCTGGACGTCTGGGTGTTTTTGCTCTGAGGTCACAGCTGCCACCTGTGTGTCCACTAACGCCACTGAGCAGGTAGAGAGGGGCAGCGCGGTCAGGAAACTGGACATCCTGCAGGAAACCAGAGAGAACCTTCAGAACAGGCTCCTTTAGTTTAGGAACTCTCTGAGCACCAAAGGATACGACCGTGTCTCTGTTTAACCCTCACACAGCCGCCGGTCACTTTAACTAAAACAATAACACACAAATTCTGACCTGAAACCGCCCATACAGAATATAATAATCATAACTCAGTGTATAACTACCTGCTTATTTAAAAGATTATTTAAAAGATTTAATCGTGACGCTATAACAGGACAGAACTCTAAATCAGGACTGCCTCGAGTTTAACCATGAAGATGTTTTAGTAACACGGCAGATTAATATCAGTAATACAGCAATATTAAAATACAGCAATAACACAGTAATAATACAGCAATAATACAGTAATACAGAAATATCACAATACAGCAATAACAGTAATAATACAGTTATATAACAGCAATAACAGCAATAATACAGTAATACAACAATAAAGAAATATTACAGTAATAACACAGTCAGAATACAGTTTTATTACAGTAATATTACATCAATAAAGAAATATTACAGTAATAACAAAGCAATATTACAGCAATAACACAGTAATATTACAGCAATAACAGTAATAATAAAGTAATATTACAGCAATAACAGTAATAATAAAGTAATATTACAGTAATACAGAAATATCACAATACAGCAATGACAGTAATAATACAGTAATACAGCAATAAAGAAATATTACAGTAATAACACAGTAAGAATACAGTTTTATTACAGTAATATTACATCAATAAAGAAATATTACAGTAATAACAAAGCATTACAGCAATAACACAGTAATATTACAGCAATAACAGTAATAATAAAGTAATATTACAGCAATAAAGAAATATTACAGTAATAACAAAGCATTACAGCAATAACACAGTAATATTACAGCAATAACAGTAATAATAAAGTAATATTACAGCAATAAAGAAATATTACAGTAATAACAAGTAATATTACAGCAATAAAGCAATACAGTAATTCAGCAATAACACAGTAATAACACCGTAATAACAGTATTAATACAGTATTAACAGTATTAATACAGCAATATTAGTAATACAGTAATCCTGTAATAACAGTAATAATACAGTAATATACAACAATATTACAGGAACATTATAGCAATAAAGCAATACAGTAATATTACAGTAATACAGTAAATAGTTTCACTTAGAGTAATAAATACTCTTCATCTTCATCTATTATACTTTTTCTTCTGTATCATCTTCCTTTTCTATTCATCTACACTTTACCATCAACTTCTTGGTTTTGGCTGGTAACTCGTTCCACTGTTTTAAAGATCGTCATAACAACTCTGGAATGCTGGTCTGATCTGGAATGCTGGTCTGATCTGGAATGCTGGTCTGATCTGGAATGCTGGTCTGATCTGGAACGTTGGTCTGATCTGGAATGCTGGTCTGATCTGGAATGCTGGTCTGATCTGGAATGCTGGTCTGATCTGGAACGTTGGTCTGATCTGGAATGCTGGTCTGATCTGGAATGTTGGTCTGATCTGGAATGCTGGTCTGATCTGGAATGCTGGTCTGATCTGGAACGTTGGTCTGATCTGATCTGGAATATTGTGCCATTTCCTCACCTGCACTCCTCAGTATCTCATTCCTCCCATAGACTCCCACCCATTTTAAACAACACCTTCTCACCACCTGATAACACCCTAGCAACCATTCAGTACCCATATACACTACAGCAGGAGAGGTACTATTAGGGAGGTGGGTCATTCTCAGCACTGCAGTGACACTGACGTGCCGGTGTGAGTGGATCAGACACAGCAAACACCTCAGTGTCACTGCTGGACTGAGAATCGTCCACCAACCAAAACTATCCAGACAGCAGTGTCCTGTGGGCGGCGTCCTGTGTCCACTGATGAAGAACTAGAGGAACACAAACTGTGCAGCAGCAGAGCTACTGTCTCTGACTTTACATCTACAAGGAGAACCAGCAAGTAGTAGGAGTGTCTAATAGAGTGGACAGTGAGTGGACACAGTGTCTGATCCACTCACACCAGCACCACACACACCAACACACCACCACCATGTCAGTGTCACTGCAGTGCTGAGAATGACCCACCTCCCTAATAGTATCTGCTCTGTGGGGGTCCTGTGGGGGTCCTGATCATTAAAGAACAGAGTAATAAAGTATACAGAGAATCAGATGAACTACAGTCTGTAGGTGGAGCTCCTGTATGGTCTGTGGAGCTGATGGAGTGGACAGTGGAGTTGATGGAGTGGACAGTGGAGTTGATGGAGTGGTCAGTGAGTGGAGGTCCTGTATGGTCTGTGGAGCTGATGGAGTGGACAGTGGAGCTGATGGAGTGGACAGTGGAGTTGATGGAGTGGTCAGTGAGTGGAGGTCCTGTATGGTCTGTGGAGCTGATGGAGTGGACAGTGGAGCTGATGGAGTGGACAGTGGAGCTGATGGAGTGGACAGTGAGGGTAGTTTGTGTATAAAATACTCTATAATAAAGAAAACTCCTTATAACCAGCTCTCACTCTTGACCTCACAGCTGTCCGGCGTGTCTGCTGACCACAGCGTAAGAGTTATCTAAAGGTCAGACGCCCCGTCGGGTCAGAGCGACCCAAACAGCGCCGCGCTGGAACACTGGGTCTAATCGGACGCTGACCTTTAGCAGCATCAGAGTGATCGTTCTGCAGTGCTGCTCCGAGTCGCCACCCCGAACACTCCTCACACGCCCCTCACTGCGTCTCACACCTGCAGCTCTCAGCGCAGCCCCGTGCATAATTAAACACGCCCAGTGAGCGTTCCTGAGGCGCCGACACGCGTCCACTTCACAGCTCTCCGGCTCTCGGACATTTATATCTGACCGCTCTCGCTCGGAGGGCCCCTCGCAGCGCTGTACCACCTGAATATTTCAGCAGGAAAGAAAGAGCCTCTCGAACATCAGACGGGTCTGATTAGAGCGATCGCCGGTAGATTTCACTCTAGAGAGCGAAGGGGGGGGGTGTTAAAACGGGCTTGCATAATTAAACTACCTGTTTAGGACACGTAGTCTGAGTCTCTGAGATCAGACGCTCATTATTTAACATTAATGTTGCAGTATATAGTAAATGGAGTCAAAACTCGGACACCAATCTAAATCTGATGTTTGTATTTTGATTGAGTTTGATGGTTAGTACTCACCTGGAACACTATTTACAAGGTAATTGCACCCAAAATGTCTGTAATTAAGAGATCAATATGTAAACGAACTCAAACAGCCCAATCCGAGAGCTCATCTGAAGCTCATGTGTCCAATAACTTAGCATTGGTTCGGGACACGTAGGTAGAGTATCTGAGATCAGACGCTCTTTATTTTGCATTAATGAGGAAACAAGTTCTGCAACTAAACCAAACCTGACGTTTGTATTGTGATTAATGAGCGTTTGATAGTTAGTACTCACCAGGAACACTATTTAAAAGGGGAATTACACCTAAAATGCGTAATTTAAAGATTATCATGTAAATGAACTCAAACACCCCAATCCCAGAGTTCATCTGAAGTTCATGTGTCCAATAGTTTAGCAGTTCTTACGGCGAGCTGGTGCTATTTGTCTCGTAACCCAGTTTATTTAAGCGACTCTATATTCCGTCCAATGACAGTCGCTCCATTCGGGTCACGAGACACTTTCACAGGGTCAGTGTTCGGTCAGATACCTCCTGCAGACCACAGGCTGGACCAAAACGTGCTTGCATAACTTAAAAAAAAAAAAAAAAACCTGCTCGGGACACATAGTTCGAGTATCTGAGATCAGACGCTCTTTATTTTGCATTAATGATGAAACAAGATCGGCCACTAAACCAAACCTGATGTTTGTGTTGTGATTAGTGAGTGTTTGAGGGTTAGTACTCACCCGGAACACTTAATGTCTGCATAATTAAGAGGTCATGATGTAAACAAACTCGATCACCCCAATCCCAGAGTTCATCTGAAGTTCGTGTGTCCAGTAGCTTAGCATCAGCTCAGCTAAAGAACTGCTTAGTCTCGTAACCCAGTTTATTTTGGGTGACTAGTCCGTCCAATGACTGTCACTCCAACCGGGTCACATGACACGTTCTAAACTGCCCCCGATTGGAGGGTCAGTGTTTGGTCAGGTAGCCCCTGCGCCCCACGGGCTGGACCCTAACCGTTTAGGACACGTCCTTTGAGGGTCTGAGATCAGACGCTCTTTATTTTGCTTTAACATTGAAACACGATCGGCAACGAAACCAAAACCTGATTGTTTTGTGATTAGTGAGCGTTTAGTAGCTAATGCTCACCTGGAACACTATTTAAAGGGGAATTACACCTAAAATGTGTAATTTAGAGGTTATGATGTAAACGAACTCAAACGCCCCAATCCCAGAGTTCATCTGAAATCCATCTGAAGTAGCTTAGCACCAGCTTGGCGAGAGATCGGCTATGTGTCTCGTAACCCAGTTTATTAGGGCGACTCTAGATTCTGTCCAATAACGTTAAAACACGTTCGGCTACTAAAGCAAAACTTGATGTTTGTGTAGTGATTAGTGAGCGTTTGATAGTTAGTACTCACCTGGAACACTATTTAAAGGGTAATTAAGCTCTACACGTCTAAGTAATTAAGAGTGATGTAAACAAACTCCTCGTTAGTGGTCCAGAGAGGCGATGCCGGTGCTGCTTCTGTTTTGGCCGGAGAGTAAAGCGGTAGCTGCTGTCACTCAGCGTCACCGCGATAAGCTCCCCGCTCGCCGCCGGCGAACAAACAGCCGTCACCGAAACCTCCTCACAGCGGCCGCCATCATGGGGTCAGTCAGCGGTCACCGCGCGGATGAGCTAGCAAAAAATTTTAACACTGGATTTCCTGTTCTCGCCGCCAAAAATTAAATATACAAATATATGACCCCCCCCAAGACCACCCCAACCCACCTCCTCCCAATCCCAGAGTTCATCCGAAGTTCATGCGCCCAGTAGCTTAGCTTCGCCCACAAAACCTGCCATTTGTCTCGTAACCCAGTTTATTTTGGGCGACGATTCCGTCCAATGACCGTCGCTCCAGTCGGGTCACGTGACTCTTTCTAAACGACTGACCCCGATCGGGGGGGTCACTGCTCGGTCAGATAGCTCCTGCGGGCCACGGGCTGGTCCACTAAAGCAAACCCAAAATGCCCCAAATGTTGGCTCCATGCCACATCCCCCCCACCACCCCGCCCTGATCCACAGAGTTCACCGAAAGGCCACGAAGCTCCGCCCCCCAAACAAAAACCTCACTTTCCGCTGATTTTCACCGACGTCCCCGTCGCACGTCGTTCAGCATCAGATCACAACTCAACAACAAAAGCCTTCTCTCACCGAGTCCACAGACCAGCGTGGACACACAGCGCCCCCTACCGGACAACGCGGGTACAGCCGGAAATATCATTCCTCACCAGATCTCCCCCTCTCTCTCTACGTCCATATCATTTACAGCTGTTCTCTCTCTATACACATATACACAGCCTCTACAGGAGAGAACAACAACGTTCACTTTTAACCAGAATATTTCCAAGATGGAAAATTATGTTATGGTTTATTAACCATAACATTTGCAGACAATATAAATAATATAAATCTGCTGCTGTTTTTATTATATGATTGATTATAGATATCTATCTATCAATCCTCCTGAGACCCAGTAAAATTTTAACATAAGTCTACTAGATGAAATACTAGATTTTTTTTAAAACATTTTTTTATGGAATGTCCTTTCTAGTAGATATTAGGACATTGTTTGACATATTTCTTGTTTTATGTTCTGCATCAGACCAAAAATCCTCCTACATCAGCAACAACTCAATCCTAGTATGTATAATAACGTAAATGAAAACTGAGTAAACATTGTTTACCATTTTTATACCATTTCCACTGTCAGTATAAGAAATATTTGAAATGCACTGTAAATGAAAATAAACAAGAATGAATAATCCGTTTTAAAGGTCACTGTTACTTTGATTAAAATAATTTTTTTTTAAATCCAGGTTTAAACAGTTTTTAGGTAGACTAGCTAAACCTGCGTTAATCACTCCAAACCTTGAGCCAGACTTGCACTTTCCACACGTAGTACCCAACTTCTCTTACAGTCCATTTCATTTTAATGTTCTATTTTAAATGTACAATTATGTAACATTTTCTAATAAATTAGGAAAACATTAAATTAAAAATAAATTAGTAATGAATTTACATGTTTACAGAGCTTACATGTTGCAAAATGATCTCTGCCTCAGTCAAATTCCCGTCACCTGTGACATCATTAATTTCATATGAAACCAGATTTAGTCCCAATGTCCACAAAAGACAATAAGTTCAAGAGTTTTTTTTTTGTTTTTTTGACAAAAAAGGTATGCTGTTAGGTAGTTAATCGTTAAGTTTTACACTTAAAACAGATTAATTACAAGCTTTAGAAACAAATATTATTTGATAGTTTATCTCTGGGCGAAGCTTCTGTTGTGAATGACACACCAACACATGATACAACCCTGGAAGACCAGCGTGTCCTCTACATGGCACAACAGGTTTAACAACAGGTTTTTAAAATATCTTTGAGATTTATGCCCCCTCCAGAGGACAAAAATGAATTACCAGGTCTTATGAGGAGATATATATATATATATATATATATATATATATATATATATATATATATATATATATATATATATATATATATAGATGTGAATGTTTATTAAAACTGTACACTTTATATATTTGAATTTAAATAGTGACCTGGAGAAGTGCTAGTACTTTAATTACCCTACTTTTGTGTTGATTAAAAATGAAAATGTTTAATTTCTATAAATTAATACACCGTTTCATAAACACTATAGAAAACTTAAATTAAATAAAACCTTACAACATCTGTTAGTAATTACATTCTCATATAGTCAACCTAATGTGTTATATATGATATATGTTAAATTATACACACACACACACACACTTTTGTTTTAAGATTGTAAGTTTGCCATTTTGTTTGTAATTAGATTATTTTACAAAATTACAGCTTACGGTGATAATTATTTCATACCATCGCAAACAAAAAAAATCATAAATTCAAAAGCTGTTAAAATAGTTTTATTATAAAATGTGACTGACTAAGAAGGTGATGAAGCTGAAGACCTGTAACAGTTTTATGCGGTTTTGGATGCAAAACAAAAAAAACATTGACATGTGTCAATATTCTCAACTACTATATTCAACAATAAATATCATTTATTAACATATTTGGTAAAAACCTGAAAATAAGAAGTTTCATATTCCAGTCTGCAAAGAACTTCATACTGAAACAAAAAGAACTGTAAACAAAAAATCTGACCAACAAAAAATTAAATTAAAATCCACACACATTTCAGCAATAATTCAAGAAACAAACATTACGTTGAACAGTGAAGACTGTTAAATTACATAAGTCTAAACTATAATAGTGTTATCATTTAAATCTTTCTCATATTAAAAATCTGATTCTAAGCCCATAATTTTACAGGCAGTACAGCAGCGCCCTCTAGAGTCTGACAGCAGAACTGAAGCTCCCAATGAACTGATTTACTGTTATTTATTAAACTACTGGATTATATTTTTGGTGAAATGTGTTATTCTTCGTATACATACTGTAACAGTGGTGCTTGTTGTATGTTAGTTACTGGTAGTTACAGTTGTTGATGTCATTATATTTAAATCAAAAGTTTATCACTGTAAAAATAAATAAAATAAAAACAAAAAAAAAAAAACTAACTTTCATATTAAACCAAACGTTTAAATTCGAATACCAGCAGGACGTCCACTCCGAATTCAGTGTGTCAGGTCAAGTTAATAACGGTTACAGAGTGGACAGTCCGGCGAGGGGGGGAGGGCGAGCTTCATTCAGCAAAAATCGCATCTACTAAAATTTCCACAGGAAACGAAGCAGAAATTATTTTACAAAACCTTCTTTTCACACAGCGTGAGGTTCTGCGTTCTCCAACAGCACCTCCCACAGCACCACCCTGAGAACAGAGCACATTCACACTTAAGGTTCTCACATGTTGGAGCAGAAAGTTATTAATTTGATGGTAATTTTAATAAAATGCAGATTATAAATAAGAAAACGAGAACTTGGTGAGGATAAACAAGACCTTTGCGTTATTAAAGTGCCAGTTCATTTATTCACTTCATATTTACACAGAATGTATTTTCACTTCTAAATAAAATGTGTAGAAACTTCCAGCAGCTTAATCAGGTGGTTACAATGGTATCCCAGGTAGTTGCTATTTGTTCTTTAAGGGTAAGGACCCCCACAGAGCAGGTACTATTAGGGAGGTGGATCATTCTCAGCACTGCAGTGACACTGATGTGGTGGTGGTGTGTTAGTGTGTGGATCAGCTGAACTATATGGTCAGTATATATATATATATATATATATATATACACACACATACATACATACATACATACACACTATATATGTGCACAATGAGGACAGAGCTATAAGGATTGAGAAGCAGTGCTTTCCTGATGCTTATATATTGATCATTAAATGTTTTTTCTGTGTTATAACTTGTTCTAGTCGTGTTAAATGAATTTCACTCTCATTGCACTCACTGATTAATTAAGAAATATATAAGTGGACAGAGTCTAATTACTGATCATATATATATATATATATTAAGCTGTTTTGGATGTTGCTGCTCATACTAGTGTTAAACATTCCACAGTTAATGTTTTTACAGGTAAACAGAAACTACACCTGCATAGTACATTCATGTCCACCTGTGCTGGTGGTGGTCAGTACCTGAGGGTCTCATTCCTCTGAATCATCTGCCTGCTGCACTGCAGGACGCTCCACCAGCCGTTCGTAAGAGAAGGCCATCATAATCTGGAAAATTCACACAACGGCCAGCAGATGTCAGTGCAGTCACAGTCTGAAAAGATGTGATGATTTGTGTGTGCGTGTGTGTGCATATATATATATATATATATATATATATAAATAAAAACACAGTCCTGTTTCTCTCTCACACATACACTTACAGTCAGAAGTGCCAGCAGAGCCATCATCACCCCAAGCATGACGTAGAGGCTAGAGGTCAGAGCTCCTGCCCAGAGTGGACCGAGGATGGTGGCCAGTCCACCGACAGACCGCCGCACTCCGTGACTGAAACCTGAGCACATAATCAATATAATCAGTGAAAAGTGAATAAAGTGACTAAATATGATCAGCTGAGCGTGTACTGATGTCAATACTGGCTGTGATAGATTAACCAATGAGAGTATTAACTTTGTGAACCCTAACCAATCACACCTGGGCGTTCTGACGGATCAGGATATGCATGTAATCCAGCAAAACAAAAATATTTCAGTGACAATTATGCAGACTAATCTTTACCCATGTAAGTGTGTGTAAGGGACAAATTATACAGCAATGCAAATCAATATTAGGGGTGGGCGATATACAATAATATCACAATATTTCATGGTATTTTTGCAATAGCGATACTCTTGGCAAAACATTGAATAAATTAAAAAAAAAAATCCAGAATACACTACAACAAATTGAAAATAAAATTCTATTATTGCATACGATATGGCACACCCCTAAATGAGATGCAAAAATGTATCAGAAGTCAATGATCCAGAATGTCACGATACTAAATAAAGCACTCCAAATATCTCCATATATCCAGGACTGAAGTAAAGTGAATGATACTGGAGATAAAATCTGTCTCTAGTAGATTTATAATGAGAAAAGTGTGAATTTATCTTTTGTTAAAAACAGTAAAAGTAGTACCTGAGGTGATGATTAATGATGGGTGATCAGGTACGATATTTCAGGGTATAATATTGTTCACCATATTCAAAAACGTTGTCGATATTACTGTGTATGATACGGAACACCTCTAATCATATAAATAAAACCAGCACACGCGTCGTAACTCAACCCCAAATTAAAAACTGAAGAAGAAAAACGTCTCAGGAACAGAATCTCAGTGCTGGTGTTCTGGTCCTGTCGCGCAGACCTACCTTGAGTCTTCTCCGCTGTGATTTTGGAGAAGAGGGACACTTGGGCCACAGCTACGAACGGCAGACCCAAGACCTGCAGGAACACTCCGATGATGAACTCTCCTAACTGCCACGGGAACCCACCTACAGCCGGGAGACAGGACCACCCGGACGTTTCAGCAAAACATCAAACAGCAGCATCAGCAGCAACCTTCACTACAGACTCTACTGAAATTAACATGAACTCTAACTAATTTCCACTAACCTTCTACCTTCATTAACTCATCACTCACAGTTCATCTGTACGGTAATTAATCTTAGTGATAACATATAAGCACACCTGAGCAGCTGAACAGAAGTATAAGGTGGTACAGTCAGTATATCAGTACTGTTTGAGTAGTTTGATCAGAGGAGGATGCCCCCACCCCTCCCTTGTGAGTCTTGGTTCCTCCCAAGCTTTCTTCCTCCAGTTCTGAGCGAGTTCGTCCTCGCCACTGTGGTCTATGGCTTGCTCACCGGGGGGGTCTATGTTTTTCTCTGAATTCTATGATTTCCTTCCGTGTTATTTTCTTCTCAGGCTTATTTATGCTCTATTGAACTTTTAATCACTGAATTCTTGTAAAGCTGCTTTGTGATATTAGTTGTTAAAAGCGCTAAACTCAAATAAATTATTTGATTTAAGGTCCCTGTAGTCTGGACATAAAGAATTTTCAAATGCAGCTCATGAATTTAATTAGTTAATTGGTATTTAAATGATTGATTAACAGTTTAATTGTCCGTACATACAACTACTGAAGTACAGAAGCAAGAAGTGGCCAAATTAGATGATCGTGCTTGCTGGCTATGTGTGGTTAAAAGCCAATACTGGTTGTACAGTCTACACAGCTAATACACCAAAATCCTCTCAAGAGGTCAGCATTGTTTATTTTTTTCAGTTTATATACTCAGTACATCCAGCAGGCACACTTAACTCCCTGCTTGTAGTAAAAATCAAACAATGCCATGAAGTTACTGCAGTACTAAGTAACTGCAATTAGGAGATTATACAATAACTGACAGCCTCGCATGAAACTGACCATTAATCTAACCTCACAACTATACGCCCTGATATTTACACAACTGAATAGATTTCATTTGGAAAAAATTGTGTTCTGCACCACCAATAAACAAAAAAAGTAATGATTTTCCATACGTCAGTGTTTATTTAACCCTTTCCAAGCTTCTCCTAAACAACCCAGTATTATTATCAGTTCTCATCTAATACCTGCTTTGACTGCTCAGTACTTCATTAAGATAAATCAAGATTTGCTGCTGAAGGAACTGAACACATTCATACAATGTCTGGGGCGTCCAGGAGAAATCTGGAACCTAACTTTGTTCTTCAAACTGGATCAAGATCTGATCTACTTCTCTCACAATAACATATTCATGATACTTTGTATTGTATGTCTGATTATTTACATCTGTTCTAATCAGATCTGCTGTTCTTACTGGTGAACATACACTTATTGATCAGATAAACACTTTTACACCATCGGCTCAGGGGTCTCAGACTTTCTCAGTAGTGACAGAAGATACTCTTAACCACCCATTCAGAGTCTGTACTCACCCTGAGGGTTCGCGAGGAAGATGAGGCACCAAACGCAGGAGATGTTGCAGAGGATCAAACCGACGGCCAGCACCACCCTCTCGGCCACCCTGCGGCTCAGCCAGCGCACAAACACAAACCCGGCGATCACCTCCACCCCGCAGACGCAGTACATTATACTGTTCTCCAGTTCTCCAAAGTTAAAGTACTTCTGAGTCAGTGGAGTCACCATCGTCTGTTACACAAGAACCAGAGGGCCAGGAAACTCACATCAGGGGTTTAAGTCATTCACATTCTCACAACTGCTGTAGGGGCTGAACGGGTGGAGCTAAACTGCTGTTGGGGCTGAACGGGTGGAGCTAAACTGCTGTTGGGGCTGAACGGGTGGAGCCACACTGCTGTAGGGGCTAAACGGGTGGAGCCACACTGCTGTAGGGGCTAAACGGGTGGAGCCACACTGCTGTAGGGGCTGAACGGGTGGAGCTAAACTGCAGTAGGGGCTAAACAGGTGGAGCTAAACTGCTGTAGGGGCTAAACGGGTGGAGCCACACTGCTGTAGGGGCTAAACGGGTGGAGCCACACTGCTGTAGGGGCTGAACGGGTGGAGCCAATCTGCTGTAGGCTCTGAACGGGTGGAGCTACACTGCTGTAGGCTCTGAACGGGTGGAGCTACACTGCTGTAGGCTCTGAACGGGTGGAGCTAAACTGCAGTAGGGGCTAAACAGGTGGAGCTAAACTGCTGTAGGGGCTAAACGGGTGGAGCCACACTGCTGTAGGGGCTGAACGGGTGGAGCCAATCTGCTGTAGGCTCTGAACGGGTGGAGCTACACTGCTGTTCGGCTGAACGGGTGGAGCCAATCTGCTGTAGGGGCTGAACGGGTGGAGCCAATCTGCTGTAGGGGCTGAACGGGTGGAGCCAATCTGCTGTAGGGGCTGAACGGGTGGAGCCAATCTGCTGTAGGCGCTGAACGGGTGGAGCCAATCTGCTGTAGGGGCTGAACGGGTGGAGCCAATCTGCTGTAGGGGCTGAACGGGTGGAGCCAATCTGCTGTAGGGGCTGAACGGGTGGAGCCAATCTGCTGTAGGGGCTGAACGGGTGGGGCCAAACTGCTGTAGGCTGAATGGGAGTGTGTGTGTGTGTGTGTGTGTGTGTGTGTGTGTGTGTGTGTACCTCCAGTGCCGTCTGGTTGAAGAGTGTAATGAACTGCGCTGTGAGCAGCACCACCACCTCCTCCCTGAGAAACTCTGCGGTTACAACAGAAGGTAAACAAGTAAATAAGTAAACAAACAAGCATCAATAGCTGTGCACTATAATCTCCCCCCACAGCGAGCTCTCACCGCGGCGCATGCTGAAGCGCTTGAACGGGCTGGACGGGCTCTGTTCCGGTGGGGGTGTTGGGGGTGGAGAGTTCTGGGCCAGGTTGCCGTTAGCAACAGGCTGCAGTCTGGGTGGGGGTGTGGTGAGCGTGCCGTATGAGCCTGTGAGGTCATGGGGTTGGACCAGTGGACGGCCTTCATCATCTTCCTCCTCCTCCACCTCAGCTGGCCCCGTGCTGGCCTGTGGTGGGACGTCCCAGTACATCAGCAGGACCACCAGCTGCAGCAGCAGCCACAGCACACACATAAAGATCTGCAAAGAAACAACAGACAACAATAAAACATACACGAAGAGCAGAACATAGCACAACAACACATACAGGAACCAGACGTCCACCTCTAAAAGCTGTTCTAGATCCAGTCAGAACTGTTCACAGTGGTGGTGAATGGAACCAGACGTCCACCTCTAAAAGCTCCTTACAGAAAGTTCTTACAGTAGATGTTATAAATACACTGTCTGATTCTAAGACTCTGTTTATGATAGTTTAGAGAAGATCTCAGTCTTAAACTCCATTCATGGTGGAGGGATACATGCAGGACGCTGTGAGGTTCAAATAGTCCCCAAAGAAAACCTAGTATTTTCAGATCTTCCACATTTTACCATCAACATCCAGATAAACTCAGAAGACACATGTAGGTCTGAAATGTCTTCAGGGGTGTAATTTTGATCTCATGGGGATTCAGTGCAACAAAACAAGCCACCAAAAATATAAAAATGACTTTCCATTAATCAAAAAATATAAATAAATAAATAAATAAATAAATAAATAAATAAATAATAATAATAATAATAAAAATGGAGTAATTTGCAGGTTTAGCAGTTATTACTCTCAAAGCAGTAGATGCTTCAAAGTAAAAGCTTTATTTGTGGGAGAAAAAAAATAAATTAAAAAAAATGATAAAAACATTTATATATTGCAGTAGTGCTGACAGAACACTACTGGTGAGGTTTGTTGGTAGGAAACTGGATGTGTGTCAGTAGTGGATGAGGAGCTGCGTCAGTATTTATATTAACAGGCTTAATAAAGCAAGAAAACACGAGAGGTTGTGAGATATGGTGACTATCACAGGGAAGGGGGTTGTGTGTGATATATATATATATATCTCAGTTGCTGATTTACCCCGGGCGCCGTGTACTTGTTCACCACAAACGGTCCGAGCTGGAAGTCACAGAGTCGGAGGAAGATGTTAAAGGCAGGACCTGCAGCAGACGTGAAGCATCAGCACCACAAACATTCACTGATAACAGCTGCACACAATGATATACATTATAAGACTTATTACATAAATAACACATGTTTACTTCTTTAGTGGAGCTAATGTCCAAGTCTAGTCTAAGTCACTGAGTGTAAAACTCTATCTGATCAATAAGTGTTGATCTGATTAGAATAATCATACATACAATACAAAGTAAGATGAATATGTTATTGTGAGAGAAGTAGATCAGATCTTGATCCAGTTTGAAGAACAAAGTTAGGTTCCAGATTTCTCCTGGACGCCCCAGACATTGTATGAATGTGTTCAGTTCTTGATTTATCTTAATGAAGTACTGAGCAGTCAAAGCAGGTATTAGATCAGAACTGATAATAATACTGGGTTGTTTAGGAGAAGCTTGGAAAGAGTTAAATAAACACACTAACGTATGTAAAGCACTACTTACTCTATTAATACTGATTAATATTTAATAATAAAGTGTAAAAGCTCTACTTACTCTATTAATACTGATTAATATTTAATAATAAAGTGAAAAAGCTCTACTTACTCTATAAATACTGTTTAATATTTAATAATAAAGTGTAAAAGCTCTACTTACTCTATTAATACTGATTAATATTTAATAATAAAGTGTAAAAGCTCTACTTACTCTATTAATACTGTTTAATATTTAATAATAAAGTGTAAAAGCTCTACTTACTCTATTAATACTGTTTAATATTTAATAAAAGTGTAAAAGCTCTACTTACTCTTTTAATACTGATTAATATTTAATAATAAAGTGTAAAAGCACTACTTACTCTAGTAATGCTGATGTTTACTGAGTTAATAAAAACTTCCTGTCTGGAAAAGTGTCTAAAAATCACACAGTACTGGAGATAATGAGTAATGGAAGGTTATACATCACAACCAACTGGCAGTCTGGGAAACTACTTCCAGGGTTTGAGCCTCAAGCTATAAGAGGACACTCAAAACGAACCAGTGACCTGTAATAAACTATAAACATGGACTGAAGTGCATTAGCATTTATACTAACAGTAGCGTCCACTACACAGTCTACTGCACTGACCGATCAACAGTCCAGCTTGGCGGCAGGCCATGACCACAGCGAATATGGTGGCCCGATCCTTAGGGGCCGTGCTTCTGGTCAGGAAACCAAAGATGGACGAGCCGGCGCCGGTGCCGATGCCTGCAGTGACAGAACACTGATTCTTACTGACAGTGTAGATCAACAGTTAGTCAGTAGTTTTTAATCTGGAGGTAATTTAACTGTACATATACTGTAATTTAGCACTGCTGTAAATATAAACACAACTAAATCCCAATAATCACCTTTATTACAGACGTTAAAGTTTATATTAGATGTGAGTGTTAAGTTTATATACTGTATATCAGCAGATGAACTACTGACACTGATGAATTACAGATATAAGGAATTTTAAAAGAATTAACTGATTAAATGAAATAACAGACTTTTACTGTCACTTCTTACTCAAAGCAAAAACACAGAAGGACAAACGGTCAGAGACTTACCTGCGACTAAACGGCTACTTAGCAACAGCCACTTCGAGTAACCTAGAAAATACATGAAGTTACCTGAAACAGAGACGAGAGTGAATTACACACACAGAGATCAGAGACTCGTTCTCAGACACTGGGATGTTAAATCATCCATCCATCATCTTCCACTTTAATCCCACTAGTTGGGGGGCTGGAGCCAATCCAAACATCGGGCGAAGGCGGGGTACACCATGGACAGATCACCAGTCCATCACACGGTCAACACACACTCACACCTACGGGCAGTTTAGAGTGAGGATCCTACCATACATGTGTTTGGACAGTGGGAGGAAACTGGAGAACCCGGAGGAACCCACTCAAACACAGAGAGAACATACACACTCCACACAGAACCACCCGGACCGGGAATCCCACCCAGATGGCTGTAAAATAATTACAATAAAATAATAAACTGCAACAAAAATCACATCCACATATAATAAATCACATTATTTAGCCGTCATACCTTCAAAAAAGCAGTAACTTTCAATATAAGTCAATAGAAGCACAATTATTTCTAAGCTATTTTGAAGAGATTCTATTTTTTCCTTTCATCCGGACAGTTTTATACTATATAAACAGCTGTTGTGTTAAAATTCTGTAGAAATTTGTTTTAATCATATAAAGGAGATTTTTTTCTTGGGACAGTGAGGATGTTTATGAGTGTAGAAACTGGGCGGCGGTATGAAGTGACCAGGCGTGTGTACTTACCAACTATTTCGAAGCAGTTGGCGAACAGTATTATCTTTTTGGTGGTGCGCGTCCTGTCGGAGATGAGGCCGAACAGAGGTCCACAGAGCAGGCCGCTGAAGCTGAAGGCCGACAGGCTGAGGCCCAGGAAGTACGGCGGAGCTTCCAGAGTCTGCAGATAGCGCCATATAGTGGGCAAAATCACAGCTGAGGAGGAAAGAAAAAAATAAATAAATAAATAAATGCAGTTAAACCAGATTCACCCCCCAGCGCCCCCTGAGGGTCAGACATTTACCTCTTTACTGGAATATTTCAAATATATTTAAAAATCTAACCGGACATTAGACCATACTGTCTCACATTTGAGAGCCAGGAGCTGCCTGAACTCTACCCTCCACCAGATGGCAGTGTAGAGCTGTATCTTATGTTCTGGCCAGAGGTTCTAATCAGTTTAGATACAGTAGATCCTTTAATGACCCCAGAGGGAAATTCAAAATCTCCACATTTAAACCATTCGTGCAGTGAAACACTGAACTCGCACACTAGGGGGCAGTGGGCGCACCTGCCCAGAGTGGTGGGCAGGCCTAGCAGTCAGGGGTTAGGTGTCTTGTTCAAGGGCACTTCAGTCGCGTCCTGATGGTTCATGGGATCAAACCGGCAACCTTCTGGTCACAAGGTTGGTTCCCGAACCTCCAGCTCACGACTGCCCCCTGGTGAAAGGAGACAGAGCAGCCCAGCCGTGTGAAGACACCAGACAAACTCCACACACCTGTCTGTTTATATTAAAGGGCCCATATACCACATTTTTCAGATTCCTGGAATTGTTTACCCTCAGATCCATTTATGGGGTTTGATCAGGTACCAAAGACTTAATTTATGTTTTACATGAACATTTTTATCCCATTCAAACTAAACAGGCTGCTTTTGTTATGGCTCATTAAAGACTGATATGCAAATGAGCTCCATTCTGGTTGGCTGACCTGTATTGTACCTTAATTGGGCTGTTTTTGCAGCTCAGTTTCTACAAATCTGGACTAAATGGTACATTTAAAACAATGTTATACTACATTTAACAGTTATTCTGGTTTTCCATGATATGAGCCCTTTAAAGACTCTAGACTGACTAGACGTCCTGTGTCGACTTTAAAACCACCACAATAAAATCTGTAAAATGAGAGTCTCTCTCTCTCTCTCTCTCTCAGAGACTCTATTTCCATCTTTCAGCCTCCAGCAGTGATTAAAAATAGGCACACGCACGCAGCCAATCAGAGCACAGGCCTGTGCCCCAGACCCACCCGCACTCTAATGACTGGCCTGTTATTTCTGGAGGTCTGTGAGGGGGCTTCTTTCTCTCTTCTCTCAGGAGCAGAGTGAATGAACAGCAGCGCAGTGGAGGCCGGAACGTTCACCATAACTCAATTTATCAGGAATTCAGCAGCAGCTCAGAGTTCAAATCCATATCTGTGTCCACCTCAGACAGCTGCTGACCACTTAATGATTTTAGGACTGGACACTGCACTGCAGTCCTCCCCACCACATACACCCACACGGGTTTTTAGCTTCTTCTAAACGTTTTATATTTGTTATTTACTGTAATGTTCTACATTAATTACACAGTTTGCTGCTTTGTTTTCAATGGAGTTGGATTGATCAGCTGGTCAACCTGCTTCGTGATCCTCGTCAACCAGTCTGGTCATATTGGTCAACCAGTCTGGACATATTGGTCAACCAGCTTGGTTATGTTGGTCAATCAGATAAGCCACATACTGGTTGACCAGATTGGATGTTGGTGTTTCGCTGTTGTAGCTCAAACAACCTGAAAAATCTCTGAATTAAATTTTCTCTCTCAGTAAATCAGAACAAACTCCAGTCAGTTCGTTGCGTCTCAGTTCCAGATCTTTCCGGCTCTCAGAGCAGCTTCTATCCGAACAGCCGAATCAGTGCAGCAGGAGCTGGAGACAGTAAGGGAGTGTCTGTAAACTACAGTACTGCAGAGAAACAAGGAGCCTGTCTGTGACACTGATACACACTAGAAACTCAAACACACTGATTATATCAACAACATCTACTTTTACTAATTCTAAACTGAACAATTCACACACATACACACTCAACCAGAACCTTCTAGAACTGTACTGGAACACACATACACACTCAACCAGAACCTTCTAGAACTGTACTGATACACACTCAACCAGAACCTTCTAGACCTGTACTGGAACACACATACACACTCAACCAGAACCTTCTAGAACTGTACTGATACACACATACACTCAACCAGAACCTTCTAGAACTGTACTGATACACATACACACTCAACCAGAACCTTCTAGACCTGTACTGGAACACACATACACACTCAACCAGAACCTTCTAGAACTGTACTGATACACACATACACTCAACCAGAACCTTCTAGAACTGTACTGATACACATACACACTCAACCAGAACCTTCTAGACCTGTACTGATACACACATACACACTCAACCAGAACCTTCTAGAACTGTACTGATACACACATACACACTCAACCAGAACCTTCTAGACCTGTACTGATACACACATACACACTCAACCAGAACCTTCTAGACCTGTACTGATACACACATACACACTCAACCAGAACCTTCTAGACCTGTACTGATACACACATACACACTCAACCAGAACCTTCTAGACCTGTACTGATACACACATACACACTCAACCAGAACCTTCTAGACCTGTACTGATACACACATACACACTCAACCAGAACCTTCTAGACCTGTACTGATACACACATACACACTCAACCAGAACCTTCTAGACCTGTACTGATACACACATACACACTCAACCAGAACCTTCTAGAACTGTACTGGAACACACATACACTCAACCAGAACCTTCTAGAACTGTACTGATACACACATACACACTCAACCAGAACCTTCTAGACCTGTACTGATACACACATACACACTCAACCAGAACCTTCTAGAACTGTACTGATACACAAACTAATAGTTTAACATCTTACACACATACTATAGTCTTTGGTTTGATATAATTTAGTTGGATTTAATTAAATTTGTGAAAGTAATAAATTACTGTGAAACATCCAGATGACGTACAGATCTAAAAATCACTTCACAGACACCAGCCTGACACACCTACTACCTTCAAGCCTTCAGTTCAGTAAGAAATGCTTTGGTTACACTTTAGTTAATTTTTTAAATATTAGAACGGTATCTTCAGTAATAGAATATTTTTAATAATTTATTTTTAACATGCCATTTTAAATTATATATGCCTTTAATATTTAAATAAATAAACAAATAAACAAACAAATAAATAAATGGGTGTATTGAGAGAGCCAGACTCTCCAAGCACAAAGGAGCACATCAATAGTGAAAAGGTTGTTCTGGAAATCCAGACGTAGGCAGCGTGTGAAGACCAGAGCGGAATAGATGGAGGTGAAAGCAGAGTGGAGGTGAGGAACAGAGTGGAGGAGATGGAGGTGAGGAACAGAGTGGAGGTGAGGAACAGAGTGGAGGAGATGGAGGTGAGCTGCTATCAAGAAGCAGATTAAGAACCACCAAGAAAACAAACCACCACATACTAAAGTGTTGATCACCAGTGTTCACCCCCAGATCACCCTTACACACTACAACGCTCACTCCTACTGACCACCAGCACCATCAGCTCAGCTTCTCCTTCACCAGTTCTCCTGTTTCCACCTTAAATGGAGGTGCAGGTACGTTCTGGCTCCTGCTGCACTGTTTAAGGTGGAACAGGAAAACTGGTGAATGAGCTGCTTCACCCTCGTGTGCTCGGTAGGAGTGAGTATTGTAGAGTGAACAGTTGGTCTGGGGGTGATATGACTGGTCACTGGTGAGAGGTTTAAATCTACAGCTACAAGAAACTGGAACAGGAAGTTCAGTCTCTCTTCCTGACCGCAGAAGAAGGGTCTGAAACTTTTGGTACTAGATAAAAGCTCCTTGTGGTTCTCAGTTCAACTGATTCTGCAAGACTGTAAATGATGTAAACCACAGACGTTCTAAGAGAGTGTAATAGCGCCCCCTATGTAGAAAACCACTTCCTGCCCTCCATCTGCAGTTCAGAACACAGCAATGTTACATCATTTGTAAACAACTTATTGAGGATGAGACAGGCTTGAGGTGCTGGTCAGTGCCAGGTGAGCTGGATCCCTGGCAAAGCAAAACAAAATCCCAGAGAGGAGCAGCTGCCACCAGGGCGGCGTTTACATCCTCTGCACCTCCCTCTACATCCTCCAGCACCCGGGCTGTAGTAACATCCTTCCTCTGTTACTCTGGTCGCGGAGATGAACTCAGTTACTGCTGCATCATTGTTGGCCAGCTTAGTAACACATAACCCCTGGCACGACAGTGGTGTAGGACCCCCAGCGCCCCCTTAAGAATACTGAATACTAGAGTAATAGCTGAGCGGCGCTGCAGAGGATGAGCACTGGAAGGTTTTAAGCAGATACTGCGCTGAAGTTATTTAATACTACTAGAATCATCCAACCAAAGCAAAGGCTGTACGTTCATCCAGTGGGTGTTTGTACAGTACAGGCGAGTTTAGATCTGTACGTCATCTGGATCTCAGTAGTGATTCATTAATTTTAATAAATAACTAAAATCAACTAAATCATATCAAACCAAAGATTGTGAGATTGTAAGATCAATCTACCTTTATTTTCACTGGAGTACATTGAGGGAGACCCTCATTTACAATGTCGCCGAGCATTACAATTGCTAAACAAAAAAAGGGATTGCAAATAAATTAAAATGAGTTTTGAGTAATTAACGTAAAAGAAACAAGAACAGACAAAATTAAGATAAATTGTGAGAGAAAAACAAATAAAAACTGAATAAGAAACTAAAATTAGGAATAAGACAAAAGTAATAAAATACAATATCAATAAATAAAAATAAGACGTCAATAAAAGTAAATATAAATAGTAAAACAAAATAGTAAATGGAAAAAAAATAAACAAAACGAATATCAACTATAAACTACAATTAAATTAAACACTGGCAGGTCGTGCAGAGGTGGTTAGAAATTAAGAGTTTAACCGGTTATGTTAATAAATCGCTAGTTTGATTAGTATGTGTATCAGTACAGTTCTAGAAGGTTCTGGTTGAGTGTGTATGTGTGTATCAGTACAGTTCTAGAAGGTTCTGGTTGAGTGTGTATGTGTGTATCAGTACAGGTCTAGAAGGTTCTGGTTGAGTGTGTATGTGTGCATCAGTACAGGTCTAGAAGGTTCTGGTTGAGTGTGTATGTGTGCATCAGTACAGGTCTAGAAGGTTCTGGTTGAGTGTGTATGTGTGCATCAGTACAGGTCTAGAAGGTTCTGGTTGAGTGTGTATGTGTGTATCAGTACAGGTCTAGAAGGTTCTGGTTGAGTGTGTATGTGTGTATCAGTACAGGTCTAGAAGGTTCTGGTTGAGTGTGTATGTGTGTATCAGTACAGGTCTAGAAGGTTCTGGTTGAGTGTGTATGTGTGCATCAGTACAGGTCTAGAAGGTTCTGGTTGAGTGTGTGTGTGTATCAGTACAGGTCTAGAAGGTTCTGGTTGAGTGTGTATGTGTGCATCAGTACAGGTCTAGAAGGTTCTGGTTGAGTGTGTGTGTGTGTATCAGTACAGGTCTAGAAGGTTCTGGTTGAGTGTGTATGTGTGCATCAGTACAGTTCTAGAAGGTTCTGGTTGAGTGTGTGTGTGTGTATCAGTACAGGTCTAGAAGGTTCTGGTTGAGTGTGTATGTGTGCATCAGTACAGGTCTAGAAGGTTCTGGTTGAGTGTGTGTGTATCAGTACAGGTCTAGAAGGTTCTGGTTGAGTGTGTATGTGTGTATCAGTACAGGTCTAGAAGGTTCTGGTTGAGTGTGTATGTGTGCATCAGTACAGGTCTAGAAGGTTCTGGTTGAGTGTGTGTGTGTGTATCAGTACAGGTCTAGAAGGTTCTGGTTGAGTGTGTATGTGTGTATCAGTACAGGTCTAGAAGGTTCTGGTTGAGTGTGTATGTGTGTATCAGTACAGGTCTAGAAGGTTCTGGTTGAGTGTGTATGTGTGTATCAGTACAGGTCTAGAAGGTTCTGGTTGAGTGTGTGTGTGTGTATCAGTACAGGTCTAGAAGGTTCTGGTTGAGTGTGTATGTGTGCATCAGTACAGGTCTAGAAGGTTCTGGTTGAGTGTGTGTGTGTATCAGTACAGTTCTAGAAGGTTCTGGTTGAGTGTGTATGTGTGCATCAGTACAGGTCTAGAAGGTTCTGGTTGAGTGTGTATCAGTACAGTTCTAGAAGGTTCTGGTTGAGTGTGTATGTGTGTATCAGTACAGGTCTAGAAGGTTCTGGTTGAGTGTGTGTGTGTGTATCAGTACAGGTCTAGAAGGTTCTGGTTGAGTGTGTATGTGTGTATCAGTACAGTTCTAGAAGGTTCTGGTTGAGTGTGTATGTGTGTATCAATACAGTTCTAGAAGGTTCTGGTTGAGTGTGTATCAGTACAGTTCTAGAAGGTTCTGGTTGAATGTGTATCAGTTCAGGTCTAGAAGGTTCTGGTTGAGTGTGTATGTGTGTGAATTGTTCAGTTTAGAATTAGTAAAAGTAGATGTTGATTGTATAATCAGTGTGTTTGAGTTTCTGGTGTGTATCAGTGTCACAGACAGGCTCCTTGTTTCTCTGCAGTACTGTAGTTTACAGACACTCCCTTACTGTCTCCAGCTCCTGCTGCACTGATTCGGCTGTTCGGATAGAAGCTGCTCTGAGAGCCGGAAAGATCTGGAACTGAGACGCAACGAACTGACTGGAGTTTGTTCTGATTTACTGAGAGAAAATTTAATTCAGAGATTTTTCAGGTTGTTTATGAGCTACAACAGCGAAACACCAACATCAGCCCAACTTCACCGACTGAACTGAGGCGGTTCTGATCTGATCTGATCTCTTCACTCTCAGGTGAACTCACCGTACTCGACCCCGCTCAGTAAGAAAATCAGTCCGATGGTAAAGAAGGTGAGTTTTCTCCTCCGCTCCGCGTCCATATCTGCTCAGAACCAGAACCACGTGTCCATCATGGTCAAACAGGTGAGCAGAACATCTCCGACCAGCACCGGCCAGAGATCCGGGGCTTCTCCTCTCCGGACACCAACCAACACCGGTCAGACCTTTAGAGGACAGAGTGGACAGAGGACAGAGTTGTGGAGCTCCTCCTGTCCAACAGCTCCAGCGATCTGAAGGTCTGACGCTCCTCACTGAACAGATCGGACCTCGGAGAGAACGAAGGAGGACAGAAGCTCCGCTGCGCGAGGATCTGCTGCAGTTCAACCGGAGCTGCAGGCAGTGGGAAGCACT
>CM038721.1:42510368-42530368 GCA_021613375.1 Megaleporinus macrocephalus | reverse complement strand
GCTCCATACCCACCTTTTTTTCCCCCTCCAGGGGACTGTCCTCCTGCTCCATACCCACCTTTTTTTTCCCCTCCAGGGGACTGTCCTCCTGCTCCATACCCACCTTTTTTTTCCCCCTCCAGGGGACTGTCCTCCTGCTCCATACCCACCTTTTTCTGCCATGGGACTGTCCTCCTGCTCCATACCCACCTTTTTCTGCCATGGGACTGTCCTCCTGCTCCATACCCACCTTTTTTTCCCCCCAGGGGACTGTCCTCCTGCTCCATACCCACCTTTTTTTCCCCCCTCCAGGGGACTGTCCTCCTGCTCCATACCCACCTTTTTTCCCCCCGTCAGGGGACTGTCCTCCTGCTCCATACCCACCTTTTTTTCCCCCTCCAGGGGACTGTCCTCCTGCTCCATACCCACCTTTTTCTGCCATGGGACTGTCCTCCTGCTCCATACCCACCTTTTTTTCCCCCCAGGGGACTGTCCTCCTGCTCCATGCCCACCTTCTGTACTGGGACATACCTGGTCTGATCTGGTCACCCTTCTGCTCCATACCCACCTTTTCCTCCTGTGGATGGTCCTTCTGCTCCAGACCCATCGACCGACTGACACCAGCACCCCCACCAGAGGGAGAAAAAAAAAAAAACACCCACACACACACACACACACACACACAACACACTCTTACTGCTAAGATTAAAATACTCCCCATGCATCCCAGAATTTAAACACATGAAAACTGGGATTAATACTCCTACAGAAATATAAGTGAAATACATTAAATCATATATTCTACCACACATTAAACACATGAATAGCTGGGATTTACACACTGGCCATGCAGACATTGACATTTCACATTGCAGGGATTAAAACACTTGCATTGTTTTGATTAATATTGTAACAAACAAAAACAAAAGAATTCAGACAATAAAAGAAACACAAACCAACCATACATGAACACACATCGCTGAGGATTACACTCTCCCTACGCAGGGATTAAAACACTGCACTTTTGGGATTAACACACTTTCAGACATTGAGGCACGCACACTGAGATTACCTCACTCGTACTGCAGGTACATTTCACTACATGAACAACACTTTCACTGCTGGAACAAAATATCCCCCATGAAGGGATTAACACACATCCCTAAAATTAACCCTTTCTATGCTGGGATTACCATACCCACCAAAATGGAACACACTAAGAGAAACACACGTATTGCTGGGATGTACAGTCACACAGCGGAGATTACGATACACCCCATTCAGGTCTACATATTTTTTTAAAAAAAAATTAAAAAAATAAAAAAAAACACAATTTCACATTGAGATTAAAACCCTCCCCATGCTGGGATTAACATACTTGCATTGCATTAGTTTAATATTAAACAATCCAACCATCATGAAAAGCTTTTCTCATGCAGAACCTGTAATTAATGAAGTTTTAACAAAAGATAATCCCATAAAGCCTTCATATATGAGCATCATATTTATTCCAGTTTTACAAGGCCTAGAAAAAAAAAAATATATATATATATATAAAAATTCAAAGATAATCCCCATAACTCACATCTTTTACAGGGATTACACACATCCCATGCTGGGATTAATACGCTTGCAATACTGAGATTAACACGCAGTACGGAGAGGTATACATGTATTCCTGGGATTTACACATTCCCCATGATGGGATTACCACAGTTGCTTGGTTGAAAATACACTTTCAATACTGAGACCAACACACTTGCATTGTTGGGATTAAAATACTCTCCAAACTGGGATTACCAGACTTGCAGTACTGAGATGAACACATGTATTGCTGGGATCTACACATTCCCTATTCAGAGACAGACATGCTCACATTACAGATATTAAAATATTCCCCATGTTGGGATTAATACACTCACACCGCAGCAGAGATTAATATCACAAACAGATTCCATCACTAAACACAGCAGTTATAATTCAGAAATAAGTGAAGGCACTCACAAACCGGAGATTAAAACACTCCGCATGCTGAAATGAACACACACTGCTGGAATTAATACACTCCCACTGCAGAGATCAACACCCGCCCATGCAGGGATTAATGACTGCAATTAATACCAAACACAAAAAACAAACAAACAAACAAAAACAAACAAGCTTTCTCTCAGAAACAACACATTCAGAACAGAATCCAGTGATGGGATTAAGTTTTGATTGAGTCTCAGAATAAAAAAAAATTAAATTCCATGTGTAATATTTTTCTACTCGACTTTCTTCATTTCCAAGTTCCCATTACCCCCCTGAAATCTTTCAAAATAAAAGTCCTTCATATATACACACACACACACACACACACTTTATCCCAGCTCTGCAAGGCCTTGTATACATGTATTCCTGGGATTTACACATTACCCACGCTGAGATAAACACACTTCCATTGTTGGGATTTAAACACTCTGCATGACGGGATTACCAGAGTTGCTTTGCTGGATTAACACACTTGCATTGTTGGTATTAACATACTGCGGAGATCAATACAGTACCCATGTTGGGATTAACACAGTTCAATGGCTGCAATTAATACCACAAAAAAAATAAAAAAAACATAATCCAGTTATGGGATTAAGTTTTGATGGTGTCTCAGTACAAAACAACGCTTCACACTGAAAATGAAAAGTTACATGCGGAATATTTTTCTACTACTCATTTCCAAATTCCCATTTCCCCCCTGCAACCATAATATTTATCCCAAGATCACAAGACCTAAAGAAATAAAAATAAATAAATAAATAAATTTAGAGATAATCCCCATAATGCACATATTTTACAGGGATTAACACACCTGCAATACTGAAATGAACACACTTGCTATGCTGGGATTGCCTCAGGTGCTTTGCCTCAGGTGCTCAGGTTTGGTACACTTGCAATACTGAAATGAACACATGTTTTGCAGGGAGTTACACATACCCATTGCTGGGATTAACATATTTGCATTGTTGGGATTACAACACTTGCATGGCTTTGTTGAATATTAAATAAAAAAAGGAAAAAGAAAATACAACCACCCAGAGAAGCATTTTGATCTCAAAGAAATTAAACACATCCAGTAATTAACCAAGTTTTGACATGGAAAAATAAAATATCCCAATAATGCACTCCTTTTACAGGGATTAACACACACATTGCTGGGTTAACGCTTTAGTGTGTTTCACAGACGGGAACACTACTATAAAAAACACAAAATAAATAAATGAAAAACAAAGCAGTTATATTCCAAACAAACCAAAATAAAATCCACTGCTGGTGTTAATATATTTCCTATACCGGAATCAATACACTCCCAATGTTGAATTTAACACTGCATTGCTGGGATTACAATACTCAGTGCTGGGATTACCAGACTTGCAATAGTGAAATGAACACATGTACTGCTAGGATTCCCTACGCAGGGAATAACACATTCACACTGCAGGGATTAAAACACTCCCTTGTGGGGATTAACACACTCACGTTACAGAAATTAAAGTAATCACACTGTTCGAATAATTTCACATTGCTGAGATCCTCACTCGTATTTTTGGGATTTTCACGTTCCCCATGCTGGAATCAAGGCACTCACACTGCCGGGATTAAAAACACTCCTCATGCTCGGATTACCACAGTTGCTTTACTGGGATTACCAGACTTGCAATACTGAGAACACACACATAGCTGGCATGTACATAATCCCTATTTAGAGACCAACATGCCAATTACAGATATTAAAATCCCCATGTTGGGATTAATACACTCACACTGCAGCAGAGATTAACATCATATACAAAATTCAATCACTGAACACAGCAGTTATAACTCAAAGATATATAACTGAACCACACCCAGTACATAATCCAGTAAATCAGTGAGATTTTGAAATGAGAAACATCTCAATATTAATATTAACACATTCACATCTCTCTCTCTCACTCACACACACACACACAGTTCAAAAGATAATCCCATAGAGAAAATCTTTTACAGGGGTTAACACACGGCCCATGCTAGGATCTATGTGCTCACACTGCCAGGATTAACACCTGTTGCAGTACTGAGACCAACACACTTGCATTGCTGGGATTAAAACACTCCCCATGCTGAGATTAACACAGTTGCAACATGCATTGTTGGGATTTACACATTCATACTGTAAAATACTCCCCATGTTAAACACACTGACATTGCTGGAATGAACACATGAATAGCTGGGATTAACAGACAGACATTTCACATTGTAGGAATTAAAACATCCCAATTGTGGGATTAAACGCCTGCATTGCTTTGAAAGAACAGTTGTTGTGCAGAAATAAGTGAAACACCTTCAGTACAGAATTCAGTACTTAGTAAAGTTTACAATCATTTACAGTCTGAGAGTAAAAACATTTCATAAACATGGAGTCTTACAGAGTCCGACAATAAAAACAAACAAACCATACATGAACACGTATTGCTGGGGTTTATATTTTCCCTATGCAGGGATTTAAACACTCCTCTGTGGGGATTAACACTGGCAGAAATTGAGGCACGCACACTGAGATCAGCTCACTCATACTGCCGGGATTAAAACACAGCCCATGCTGAAATGAACACCAGGGATTACCATACTCAACATGCTGGGATTAATACACCTGCAAACTAAGCCTGAGATAAACACTTACATTGCTGGTATAAATGTACACAGTCACACTGCTGATATTACAACACTCCCCAAACAGAGCAACTTTACACTGCTGGAAACAAATGTTGGGATTAATACATTTATATTGCTGAGACCACACTCGCACTCCGTCCTGTGATCAATACACATCCCATGTTGAAATTAACACTGCAATGCTGGGATTACAATATCCCTTATGAAGAAATTAACACAGTTGCATTGCTGGGATTAAAAACACACCCAATGCAGAAAACAGCATTTGCATTGCTGGGATTACCACATTTGAACACATGTATTGCAGAGATTAACAGTTGCTTGAATTAAAAACACTCCCAATGTTGGGATTAATACACTTGCATGGCTTTGATTAGTATTTCAAACAAACAAACTTCAAACACTGAACACAGCAGTTTCAGCTCATACTGAAGTAAGAGAAGCACATTCAGTACAAAATACAGTAAATTAGTTCTGATGTGAAACTCAAATACACAACTTCCACAACACAAACTACAGATTAATACAGTTATTTACAGTCTGAGAGCAGAAACATTCATAAACATGGACAGTCTCTGACACGGCCGTCTCCCAAACAAACCCGAGAAAAATTAAATAAAAATAATCCCACACACTCATCGGTAGTTCATTCACAGCCGGGCCTGTTTGATCTAAAGAAGTCTGCTGGTTACATATAGACCCCATTTCACAAGATTTAAAAGAAATAATTTAAAAAGATAATCCTATAATGCCCTGCTTTTACAGGGATGAACATACTCTCTATTCCACATAGAAAAGAAAATATCCATTCCTGGGGTTTACACACTTCCCCATATTAGGATTAACACTCAAACTGCAGGAATTTAAATTCTACCTATGATGGGATAAATACAATTCCCATGCTGGGATTAATTCACTCCCATTGCTGGATTTAACACTGCATTCCTGAGATTAACACATTACTAAAATTAACACTTGCTGGGATTACCACACTTTGACAATGAACACAAGTACTGCAGGGATTAAAAACACCTTGTAGGGATTAACAACACAGGAATTGAGGCACTCACACTGTTGAGTATAATTTCAAGTTGATCACCTCACTCCCATTGCTGGGATTAAAACACTCCACATGCTAAAAATTAACACACTCACGTTGCTGGGAGTACCACACTTTCAATAGTGAAAGGAATGTTTTGCAGGGAGCTGCACATTCCCTATACTGGGATTAACATATCCGCATTGTTGGGATTAAAGCACTTGCATGGCTTTGTTTAATGTTATGACCAAAAAAAAGGAAAAATAACTAAAACCACGCAGAGAAGCATTTTCATCTAATACAGAAATATAAATTAAACAGTCTTGACATGAGAAACCAAAGATAATCCCCATAATGCACTCCTTTACACAGAGATTAACACACTTCTCTGCTGGGATCAACACTCTGTCCTGTTATTAATACACTCCATTGTGAAATTAACACTGCATTGCAATCCAATACTCACAATGCTGGGATTACCACACTTACACTGATTAAAAGAATACTGTGAAATAAAGAATACTGTGTTGCTGAGATTAACATTCCCTATACAGAGACTAACATGCTCAGATTTAAAAATAATCCTCATGTTTGGATTAATACACTCATTACAGAGATAACAGTTCACGTTGAAATTAACACACTTGCATCGCTGGGATTTACATATTCCCATGCTATTACATATTCCCCTCACTTTTAATTAATTAATGTTATAACAAACAAACAAACAAACAAACATCTATGAGCTATAACTGCTGATTACTGGATTATGTACTGGGTGTGGTTCAGTTATGTTTGAGAAATCTCTATTAATATTTACACAACCCTCACACACACCTGGAGCCTCACACACACCTGGAGCCCTCACACACACCTGGAGCCCTCACACACACCTGGAGGGCAAGGACACATGTCAGAATGCTCTTTATTGACTACAGTTCAGCGTTCAACATGGTCATCCCACTCAGACTCTCAGAAAAGCTCCTCACCCTCGGACTGACACCAGCCCTCTGCAACTGGGTGCTGAACTTTCTAACAGACAGACCCCAGTCAGTCAGAGTCGGCAGCTGCACATCCAGCACAAGAACAGTGAGCACAGGGGTCCCTCAAGGCTGTGTGCTGAGCCCCCTTCTGTACACGCTCTTCACATACGACTGCGTGGCCTCCCAGAACAACACCAGCATCATCAAATTTGCTGATGATACTACAGTCATTGGACTGATCACTGGTGGGGAAGAGACAGCGTACAGGAAGGAGGTGGCTGAGCTGGTGGCCTGGTGTCATGACAACAATCTTTCCTCAAATGCAGACAAGACCAAGGAAATGATTGTTGATCCAAGGAGGAAGCGAGAGCTACACACACCCCTGTACATAGGGGAGACTGAGGTAGAGAGGGTGAAAACCTTTAAGTTCCTTGGCGTTCACATCAGTGAGGATCTCAGCTGGTCCCACAACACTCAGATCATCATCAGGAAGTCCCAGCAGAGACTGTACTTTCTGAGAAGGCTGAGAAAATTTGGTATGCCAGCCAAAATTCTCAGCACCTTCTACAGGAGTATGATTAAGAGTGTTCTTTCCAGCTCCATCATCGTCTGGTATGGAAACTCTACTGCTCAGGACAGAAAGGCTCTCCAGCGTGTGATCAAAACTGCACAGTCCATCTCAGGAGCAGCCTTCCCCTCACTACAGAACATCTTCCACACCAGGGTCACCAGGAGGGCCCACAACATAATCAGGGACAGTACACACCCCCAGCACACACTCTTCACACGTTTACCTTCAGGCAGACGTTACAGGAGTGTGAAGTCCAGAACCACAAGACTGACAGACAGTTTCTACTCACAGGCCATGAGGCTTCTGAACACCTCACGCACTACCTCTCCAACCTCTCCTATCTGAACTGGTTTTAACTGGTCTGATTTAAACTGCACCTTACACTCACTGTACTGTCAGAATACTGTTTACATTCACTGTACAGTCAGAATACTGTTTACATTCACTGTACAGTCAGATTACTGTTTACATTCACTGTACAGTCAGAATACTGCTTACACTCACTGTACAGTCAGATTACTGTTTACACTCACTGTACAGTCAGAATACTGCTTACACTCACTGTACAGTCAGATTACTGTTTACATTCACTGTACAGTCAGAATACTGCTTACACTCACTGTACAGTCAGATTACTGTTTACACTCACTGTACAGTCAGAATACTGTTTACACTCACTGTACAGTCAGATTACTGTTTACATTCACTGTACAGTCAGATTACTGTTTACACTCACTGTACAGTCAGATTACTGTTTACACTCACTGTACTGCTGTTTACACTCACTGTACAGTCAGAATACTGCTTACACTCACTGTACAGTCAGATTACTGTTTACACTCACTGTACTGCTGTTTACACTCACTGTACAGTCAGAATACTGCTTACATTCACTGTACAGTCAGAATACTGTTTACACTCACTGTACAGTCAGATTACTGTTTACATTCACTGTACAGTCAGATTACTGTTTACATTCACTGTACAGTCAGAATACTGCTTACATTCACTGTACAGTCAGATTACTGTTTACATTCACTGTACAGTCAGATTACTGTTTACACTGTTTACATTCACTGTACAGTCAGATTACTGTTTACATTCACTATACAGTCAGAATACTGCTTACATTCACTGTACAGTCAGAATACTGTTTACACTCACTGTACAGTCAGAATACTGTTTACATTCACTGTACTGTCAGAATACTGTTTACACTCACTGTACAGTCAGAATACTGTTTACATTCACTGTACTGTCAGAATACTGTTTACACTCACTGTACAGTCAGATTACTGTTTACATTCACTGTACAGTCAGAATACTGCTTACACTCACTGTACAGTCAGAATACTGTTTACACTCACTGTACAGTCAGAATACTGTTTACATTCACTGTACAGTCAGATTACTGTTTACATTCACTGTACAGTCAGAATACTGCTTACACTCACTGTACAGTCAGAATACTGTTTACATTCACTGTACAGTCAGAATACTGTTTACACTCACTGTACAGTCAGATTACTGTTTACATTCACTGTACTGTCAGATTACTGTTTACACTCACTGTACTGTCAGAATACTGTTTACATTCACTGTACTGTCAGATTACTGTTTACACTCACTGTACAGTCAGATTACTGTTTACACTCACTGTACAGTCAGATTACTGTTTACACTCACTGTACAGTCAGAATACTGTTACATTCACTGTACAGTCAGAATACTGTTTACACTCACTGTACAGTCAGAATACTGTTTACATTCACTGTACAGTCAGAATACTGTTTACACTGTTTACATTCACTGTACAGTCAGATTACTGTTTACATTCACTGTACAGTCAGAATACTGTTTACATTCACTGTACAGTCAGAATACTGCTTACACTCACTGTACAGTCAGAATACTGTTTACACTCACTGTACAGTCAGAATACTGTTTACACTCACTGTACAGTCAGAATACTGCTTACACTCACTGTACAGTCAGAATACTGTTTACATTCACTGTACAGTCAGAATACTGCTTACACTCACTGTACAGTCAGAATACTGTTTACATTCACTGTACAGTCAGAATACTGTTTACATTCACTGTACAGTCAGAATACTGTTTACACTGTTTACATTCACTGTACAGTCAGATTACTGTTTACATTCACTGTACAGTCAGAATACTGTTTACATTCACTGTACAGTCAGAATACTGCTTACACTCACTGTACAGTCAGAATACTGTTTACACTCACTGTACTGTCAGAATACTGTTTACATTCACTGTACAGTCAGATTACTGTTTACACTCACTGTACTGTCAGAATACTGTTTACATTCACTGTACAGTCAGATTACTGTTTACATTCACTTTACTGTCAGATTACTGTTTACATTCACTGTACAGTCAGAATACTGTTTACATTCACTGTACAGTCAGATTACTGTTTACATTCACTGTACAGTCAGATTACTGTTTACACTCACTGTACTGTCAGAATACTGTTTACATTCACTGTACAGTCAGATTACTGTTTACATTCACTGTACAGTCAGAATACTGTTTACATTCTCTGCTCACACAAAACATTGTTTACATTTGCTTACAACTTGCACTTTATGGCTGCTGCTCATCATACTTGCACATAACTTATTTAACTAAAATACTTTTATCTACTTCAATTTATATTGTTATACTTTGTATATATATTTTTATTTCTTTTATTTGTTTTTATCTGTTGGTGAATGGAGGAGCAGCAAAGTAAGAATTTCATTGTACAGAGTAACTGTCTGTTCTGCTGTACACATGACAATAAAACTCTTGAATTTCTCTCTTGAATCTCAAACACAGTTCTAAAGATAATCCCCATTACGCATTTCTTTTATAGGGATTACCACATTCTCCATTCTGAAATTAACACACAAGATTAACACAGCATTGCTGTGACTATAATACTGCCATGCTTTGATTAATGTACTTGCAATACTGAGATTAACACATGCATTGCTGGGATTTACACACTCCCTATTGAGGTATTGACACACGCACATAGCAGAGATTAAAAAAAAAACATTCCCCAGGTTGGGATTAAAACACTCCCCATGCCGCAATGAACACATGAACTGGTAGGATTAACGTACTTGCAATACTCAGATACACATGTATTGCTGGAATTTACACATTCCACACGTTGGGATTAACACCTTATTACATTTGCATGGTAACAAACAAACAAACAAACAAACAGCAGTTATAGCTCATAAAGGAATATAAGTGAAGTAAGGCACTCGCATGGCTGAGATTAAAACACTCATATTGCTGGAATTAATACACTCACACAGAGCAGCACAGCGTGCATGTTGGGATTAACACAGTTGCATGGCTGCAATTAATACCACAAACAAAGCGAAACAACTAAAACCAGATTTCCCTCAGAAACAGAACTGGGACAAAACAGTGCCTCACACTGAAAACGACTGAAAAGTTCAAAAAATTCAAAGTGGAATATTTTTCTACTCACTCATTTCAAAATCCCCATTTCCCCCGGCAACCAAACTTCCAAAATAAAAAAAACCCACCTAAAAAAATAAACAACTCAAAGATAATCCCCACACACCCCATGCTGAGACAAACACATTGCATTTCTGGGATTGACACATTCAAACACGCTGAGATTACCTCAATTGCTTTGCAGGGATTAGTACACTTGCAATACTGAAATAAACTCCCCTGCGTTGTTCGGATTATACACCCATGCAGGGATTAACACACTTGCGATACAGATATGCAGGGATTACTTCAGTTGCTTTGCTGGGATTAGTACACTTGCAATACAGAAATTAACACACTTGTATTGTTGGGATTATAAAACTCACAGCACTGAGAATAGTTTCACATTGCATGGATTAAACCAGTCCCCATGTCTGGATTAATACACTCACATGGCTGCAATTAAAACTACATAAATAAACTATTAGCATAATTAATAAAAAGAAAAAAACACACAAACAAAACCTCAACCACTCAAACTCAAATATTTACACAACTTCCATCACAAACTACAGATTAACGTATAATCTGAGAGCAGAAACATTTATAAACATTAGCACAGACTTAGAACCTGATAGCGGGACACAGCCGTCCCCCAAACAAACAAACCAATAAACAAACAAACAAACTCACCTTGAGCTCTTTGTTCACTGCAGCACCTGTTTGATGTAACTGGGTCCCACACAGAACTCAGCTGGATTATCTTTGATGTGGAGTCTCAGAAGCAGTGTAACAATGAAAACACATGCTCAGATCAAAAGACTTCAAAGAGCAGCCATCTTTCTTTTTATACCTGTCTCAACTCACTTCCCAATTGATCCCACTGCAACCTGAGTGTCAAAATAAAAGTCCTTCATTAGCCATAACTAGGCCTGGTTTCAGAAGACCTAAAAATAAACAATTTAAAAGATAATGAACTCGCTCGCCATGCTGGGATTAATGTTACTGTGAACTTCACAGGCAGGTGAAAATAAACAAAATAAAAAATAACAAGCACCATGTTTACATCTTGTGTATGTACCAAATCCAGTCCTTTGCTTTCACACTCCAGATAACAGAGTCGCTTACAAACAATTCACAGCATATAAGAAAGATTAAACATTAATGAAAATAATCAACCAGCTCAAGAACTGATAATAACAAACCTACTCACCTTCAGTGGCTCTCCATTCACTGAGGGAGCTGCTCAGCCAAATATTCCAGCTAATCTCAGCAGATTATTACATACTTGCACGAGATTTACTCAGTTCAGAAAAGTTCAAAGACGCACCTGTGTTTATTTTAGAATTTTAAATTGATCCTTTAACCGCATCGTCACTGCCTCGAGCTCTGATTCTGTACCTGACTCACCTTATTTATCCCCTTTTCAAACTCTGGTCAAATTAAAAATCCCTCATTTATAAACGTTACTTTGAGCTCTGCTACATTTCACACACTGGGAATAATACACACCCCGTAATACATACTATATAAACATCCTCTCCCTACTGAGTGATTATAATCCAGTATGAATCTGCAGTGTGTGTAGTGTTTACAGTCTGACAGTAATAACTGTGAAGTGATTTTAATCCAGTATGAATCTGCAGTGTGTATAGTGTTTACAGTCTGACAGTAATAACTGTGAAGTGATTATAATCCAGTATGAATCTGCAGTGTGTGTAGTGTTTACAGTCTGACGGTAATAACTGTGAAGTGATTTTAATCCAGTATGAATCTGCAGTGTGTGTAGTGTTTACCGTCTGACAGTAATAACTGTGAAGTGATTATAATCCAGTATGAATCTGCAGTGTGTGTAGTGTTTACAGTCTGACAGTAATAACTGTGAAGTGATTTTAATCCAGTATGAATCTGCAGTGTGTGTAGTGTTTACCGTCTGACAGTAATAACTGTGAAGTGATTATAATCCAGTATGAATCTGCAGTGTGTGTAGTGTTTACAGTCTGACGGTAATAACTGTGGAGTGATTTTAATCCAGTATGAATCTGCAGTGTGTGTAGTGTTTACCGTCTGACAGTAATAACTGTGGAGTGATTATAATCCAGTATGAATCTGCAGTGTGTGTAGTGTTTACAGTCTGACGGTAATAACTGTGGAGTGATTATAATCCAGTATGAATCTGCAGTGTGTGTAGTGTTTACCGTCTGACAGTAATAACTGTGGAGTGATTATAATCCAGTATGAATCTGCAGTGTGTGTAGTGTTTACAGTCTGACGGTAATAACTGTGGAGTGATTTTAATCCAGTATGAATCTGCAGTGTGTGTAGTGTTTACGGTCTGACGGTAATAACTGTGGAGTGATTATAATCCAGTATGAATCTGCAGTGTGTGTAGTGTTTACAGTCTGACAGTAATAACTGTGGAGTGATTTTAATCCAGTATGAATCTGCAGTGTGTGTAGTGTTTACGGTCTGACGGTAATAACTGTGGAGTGATTTATAATCCAGTATGAATCTGCAGTGTGTGTAGTGTTTACAGTCTGACAGTAATAACTGTGAAGTGATTATAATCCAGTATGAATCTGCAGTGTGTGTAGTGTTTACAGTCTGACGGTAATAAATGGAGTAAGTCAGCAGACGCTTATAAATATTTGTTCACAGTGTTTGTGAATAGAACCAGACGTCCACCTCTAAAAGCTCCTCACAGAAAGTTCTTACAGCAGATGTTATAAATACACTGTCTGATTCTGAGACGCTGTTTATGATAGTTTAGAGAAGATCTCAGTCTTAAACTCCATTCATGGTGGAGGGATACATGCAGGACGCTGTGAGGTTCAAATAGTCCCCAAAGAAAACCTAGTATTTTCAGATCTTCCACGTTTTACCATCAACATCCAGATAAACTCAGAAGACACGTGTAGCTTCACTGGTGGGTTTCATAGTAAATACAATGTGTAGATTAGTGTTGTAGACATGGAGACCCCTGGTTACCATCACCACCACTGTAAACACCATCACCACCACTGTAAACACCATCATCACCACTGTAAACACCATCACCACCACTGTAAACACCACCACCACCACTGTAAACACCATCACCACCACTGTAAACACCATCACCACCACTGTAAACACCATCACCACCACTGCAAACCCACAATTAAATTATATGCAGAAACTTTAAAAGCCTGGTGGAATTCCCCTTTATAATACATTTAAAACACAGTTAAGACTCAAATTTATAAAAACAGTTTTATTTACATTATTAGCACTTCCTGTTTACCCAACTTAAAAAAACAAAACAAAAAACAACATTTTTGCAGAGATCTGTTCCTCCACTAGAGAGCGATGCTGCCCCCAGGCCAGAACGAAGGACCTTCTGTTAAAATGCAAGCTTCTTCATGAGTAAATAGACCCTCGAGTCCACCTCGAACCCATGCAGATTGTTTGCGTCCCCCTGTAGTCGCATGAGAAGACCACCATATGATATATACGCAGATCTGTGGAGGACAAACAGATATTCAAATATTTATTACCCATTATTTGTTTCCTCTTCACACTGTGTGAACATTCGATGGTAGGTGGACCAGCAGAGCAGGTCCTCGTGCTCCTGTAATGTTCTGGTTTTAAAGATCAAAGGTTTCGTCGGTGTGTAACGTGTGTGTATGTTTATAGTGTATGAAGTTGATAAAGAACGGGTTCTAATTTCAGAAAGATTCAATTATATCTTTCTTTAAGGGGCTGATATACCGATACGTCCTGTAGATAGATAGAGGAGATGGTTAGAAATGGACTAGACTGGGTTAGAGATGGACTAGACTGGATTAGAAATGGACTAGACTGGATTAGAGACTAGACTAGGCTAGAGATGGACTAGAGACTGGGTTAGAGACTAGACTAGACTGGGTTAGAGATGGACTAGTAACGGTTAGAGATGGACTAGAGACTGGGTTAGAGACTAGACTAGACTGGGTTAGAGATGGACTAGTAACGGTTAGAGATGGACTAGAGACTGGGTTAGAGACTAGACTGGGTTAGAAATGGACTAGACTGGGTTAGAGACTAGACTAGATTAGAGATGGACTAGAGACTGGGTTAGAGACTAGACTGGGTTAGAAATGGACTAGACTGGGTTAGAGACTAGACTAGATTAGAGATGGACTAGAGACTGGGTTAGAGACTAGACTAGACTGGGTTAGAGATGGACTAGTAACGGTTAGAGATGGACTAGAGACTGGGTTAGAAATGGACTAGACTGGGTTAGAGACTAGACTAGATTAGAGATGGACTAGAGACTGGGTTAGAGACTAGACTAGACTAGATTGGGTTAGAGATGGACTAGTAACAGTTAGAGATGGACTAGAGACTGGGTTAGAGACTAGACTAGATTGAGGTAGAAATGGACTAGACTGGGTTAGAGACTAGACTAGATTAGAGATGGACCAGACTGGGTTAGAGACTAGACTAGATTAGAGATGGACTAGACTGGGTTAGAGACTAGACTAGACTAGGCTAGAGATGGACTAGAGACTAGGTTAGAGATGGACTAGATTTGGTTAGAGACTGGACTAGACTAGACTGGGTTAGAGACCAGAATAGACTAGATTAGAGGTGGACTAGAGACTGGGTTAGAGACTAGACTAGACTGGGTTAGAAATGGACTAGACTGGATTAGAGACCAGAATAGACTAGATTAGAGGTGGATTAGAGACTGGGTTAGAGACTAGACTAGGTAAGAAATGGACTAGACTGGGTTAGAGACTAGACTAGGCTTGGCTAGAGATGGAGTATAGACTGGGTTAGAGACTAGACTAGGTTAGAGATGGACTAGACTAGGTTAGAGACTAGACTGGGTTAGAAATGGACGAGACTGGGTTAGAAATGGACTAGACTAGAGTGGGTTAGAGACCAGACTAGACTAGGTTAGAGCCCAGACTGGACTGGGTTAGAGTTGGACTAGACTGGGTTAGAGACTAGGCTGGGTTAGAGACTGGACTAGACTAGGCTGGGTTAGAGACTGGACTAGACTAGACTGGGTTAGAGACTGGACTAGACTCGGTTAGAGACTAGACTGGGTTAGAGATGAACTAGACTAGACTGGGTTAGACTAGACTGGGTTAGAGATGGTCTAGACTCGGTTAGAGACTAGACTGGGTTAGAGATGGTCTAGACTCGGTTAGAGACTAGACTGGGTTAGAGATGGACTAGACTAGACTGGGTTAGAGATGGACTAGACTAGACTGGGTTAGAGATGGACTAGACTCGGTTAGAGACTAGACTGGGTTGGAGACTGGACTGGACTAGACTGGGTTGGAGATGGACTGGACTAGACTGGGTTGGAGACTGGACTAGACTAGACTGGGTTAGAGATGAACAAGGACTGGACCGACAACAGACTGATGACTAAGCTGTGGTCGTGTGTGATTCTGTATGGATGTGATTAGGACTGCTGACAGACTGACTGTAGTCGATTGAGCTGCACTCATACATTCCTGTGTGTGTCAATAAACTGAGGCTCTCCTGACTCCAGTCTCCTGACTCCAGTCTCCTGACTCCAGTCTCCTGACTCCAGTCTCCTGACTCCAGTCTCCAGAAGGTCTGATTTCTAACAGTACAGTCTAAAAAGACGCCAAGAAGATTTTAAAAATGTCTCGTAGGAAGAAGGTAGCGGGGAAACTCACAGTCGTGTAGCTGCTTCAGTAGAAGTCTCGTCACCTTCGATCTTATACGTCTTTCCGTACATCACGTAATCAAACTGATCCGCCCTAAAAACACAACACCTTTTAGTTTTCAGCTCCCCGTATAACAGACGTGAGAAGACATAATAATAAATAATAATTACAATTGTTAGTTAGTATTATTAGTAGTAACAACAACAATAATAATATTTATAATATATTTATTTATTTCGATACAGAGCCTTCTCTGAAACCTTAAAGCACTTAAAACATTAATTTAGAGAAAATGAGTGGGATAAAGCTGAAGATAATGGACGGATGGTAAAATTTCTCCCTTTCAACATCTGATATGTGCTTTTTGTTCTATTGTGAATAAAATGTGGGTCTATGATATTTACAGGTCATTAAATTCTGTTTTCATTACATTTATTTATATTTTTCACTGCTACTTCTACAAACCAAAACATTGTAATACAGACTGTAAATATGAGGCACCGCTGACTCTACCTGGAGGGTCTGTCGTCCTGAGGGTTGTACTCTCCATCGTCTGGAGTTCCGTCTTCATACAGCGTGCTGGCTATTACCAGCCTGAACTTATCTCCTGACATGTGACAGAGAAGAAACTCATATTAGCGGTTTATTAATGTCCTGTTATTATTAGTTATTATTAATTACTAGACTGGGCGTTATCTGTTATGATAACTGAAGGTCTGTTGGAACACCTGCTCACAGAGTAGTGAAGTATTTAATCATTATGAGTTGTTGTTGGTGTTCATATCTGCATATCAGAGATTTAATAACTAGTAACAGCCTCTGGTGCTCTATAGTGAACGCTGTGTAGTGAATAAGCGCAGAGTGAGACACTCTTACCGAGATCGACAGGATAGACCTGAGTGTTCACGTCCAGAATGAGGTCCATTTTGAAGGACTCGCTCTCGCAGTGAAGCCGAGACACTGAAGGAGGAGAGAAAAGCATGCATGTTAATTAACGCAGCACTGACCTCAGTGTACATCCACATCTCATAACGAAGGACCTCAGTCACGAAGCCGCTACACACAGAGACGTTTCTAATAGCAACCACAATTATAGTCAGGTGTGTATATAACAAATTCTATGGATCAATCAGGGCAGAAACTAAACACACAGCTGATAAATACAGCAGAGGCAGGAGAGTCCAGCACAAACACAAACAGCACCTCACGAGACTTTCAGACAGTGTGTTACTCCTGCTGACGCCCTGAACCGTACAGCAACAGTTTCAGTTCATCATTCCGTCCATGTGCCGTGTGAAGTTCGGGCCGGGTTTTCTGTATAGCCAGCGTCTCAGCTCCTCAGGACATCCGTATAGACATTTAGGATGTTCCAGTTTGTAAGGCTGAGGTTCGCTGGGCTGCTCGAGATGATCATGTAGGAACAGCACTGTGTCGGAGAGGTCTGACGAGTTTACGTTTATATAAACGCTGAGATTTCAGAATCTTACTAACAGTACTGAGTGAATCAGCTCTGCTGCTCACAGACTCACTGTTTTGTTGTCCATTTGTATTATTCTACTCTATTTGCACACTGTCGTTTATTTTGTGTGAACGTTTCATGATGAATGGATCAATAGAAATGCTCCAAAACAGCTTGTAATAAATTCTGGTTCCACTGACTTGCATTGAAAGTAGAGATATTTTTAGAGATACTTGCTTTTAGGGCTGGGCGATAAGGGAAAAAATCTTATCACGACTATTTTTTTCATATCAGTCGATATAGATATATATCACGATATAAATCAAACCACTATTTCCTTTTGACTTTAAGTGAGAAGTGAATGTATCAAAATGTCCTCTGATTTATTTTCTATCAGAAGGTAGACAAATGTACTATAGAACATTACACAACTGTATTTCAAATAAATTAAGCACACACACACATACATTTATCTCTCACGTTCATCTAACGTTGTGGGAATGTTTCACACAGAAACACAACAGTGTGGTGCTCTGTCAGCTCTGCACAGTGGAGATGATCACAACAGTACAACTGCTATACACGAGACCTTGAAGATCAAACATCCCATAGAGCTTCATCAACACAGCAGCAGGACAGCACCTGTTTACCTGTTTATCTGATCTTATAGATTATTTATAGATTATTAACACGTGTATCATGTTTCTTTTAGTAGTAGTTTAACGTTTTCTCTTATTTTCTCTTATTTTATTCTCTCTGCTCGACTGTGACGCTGCAGTAAACAGATTACTAGTACGTGGGTTAAGCTGCTGCTATGTCTACACTCTGCACTGTGAGCTTCAACCAAACATGAAATGACTGGAACTCTAGTTCAGCCACCTGATTGGTTTGGGGAGGCGCTATTCTCATTCTCATTGGCTATTCGTGTTGTCTCTCAAAACATGGACGGAACTTAATTCTATCGACTACGTCTTGTAGTTCTATCGAGGAAACGTTACTTAGTGATAATTATTATTAGTTTATGCACAGATAATATAGTGTAATATCTACATAGTATAGTACATAGTGTGGTACATGGTAGTGTATATACTGTTCTATATCATGTCATTGTGCACTGTTCTTATGATGAGGGTTTAATGATAAATGGACCAATAGAAACGCTCTAAAACAGCTTGGAATAAATTCTGGTTCCACTGACTTACATCGAAGTAAAGTAGGTTTTTGGAGAGAATTGTTTTAATTTTTTTTTTCATAACTATGGCAACATCTCCTGATAACATCATCTCCTGATAACATCATCTCCTGATAACATCATCTCCTGATAACATGTCGAAGAGTTTTACTTATTAACGCGTCCCCATACAAAACAGAGTAAACACTGCTGGAGGAGCAAACACTCCACAGAGATGGGGGTTATCAGGGGGTTAGAAGCTTGCTCAAGTCGTTTAAATGCTGGCCTGAAGTCTGATCTCACCTCTGTCAAACTTCTTCCCATCCGGATCGATATCTTTCACATCAAAAATATCCTCAAACAGAATTCCAGCCATGTCTGTGCAGGAACGTCACTTTCACAGCTGGTAATCTGACCAAAAAAACAAAATACAAGCTGTTCAGAACAAATTCACAACAGAGATCAAACACTTACACATTTACTAGAGAGCAGCAAACTACTTAATTTTAAATTATCTCTTATAGGAAATCTCCACTGATTCCCAACATCCCCGAATAAGGTTGGTAAAGTCATTCAGAGTGGGTTCGGTGTGAAACTAGATCTAGTTCTAGATCCAGTCAGATCTGTTCACAGTGTTTGTGAATGGAACCAGACGTCCACCTCTACAAGCTCCTCACAGAAAGTTCTTACAGTAGATGTTATAAATACACTGTCTGATTCTGAGACGCTGTTTATGATAGTTTAGAGAAGATCTCAGTCTTAAACTCCATTCATGGTGGAGGGATACATGCAGGACGCTGTGAGGTTCAAATAGTCCCCAAAGAAAACCTAGTATTTTCAGATCTTCCACATTTTACCATCAACATCCAGATAAACTCAGAAGACATGGTGACCCTTGGTTTTCATCAGCACCACTGTAAACATGATCTGAACCATCTCAACTCTCT
>CM038721.1:42465368-42502868 GCA_021613375.1 Megaleporinus macrocephalus | reverse complement strand
CTGTCCAAAGAAAAAACATCTCCATTTTTGTTTATTTTTATTTTTCTACATCACTTGAACCTGACAGCTGTCATTTACATTGTGTGAAAACTTCATGAGGAATGGACCAATAGAAATGCTCCAGAATAGCCTGGAAAAACTTCTGGTTCCATTAAAAGTAAAGATTGTTTTTATGCTCTCTTGTAAAGTTACCAGTTTGGAGATGCTTGTATTTCTTTGGACAGCAACGATATACTACATACTACATCCTCTCAAAGTAGTATATCTAATGAACTGGATTATGTGACTCACTGTTCATTAGCCTGGCTGAACACAGCAGCTGTCTTGTGACTGAATCTGAACGTTTGATGTTGTTTATGAGGATAAATCCGAGTTTGAGGAGCGAATCAGCCACTTCAAGCACTACCTGGAGACGCGGGGGGCAGCACTGAGCCAGACCACAGAGTTCCTGCCGTTTTACGCCCTGCCTTTCGTTCCTAATCCTGCAGCACATCCATCCTTCCAGGAGCTCTTTCAGGTACGCAGAGTTTCCTCCCACCTACGCTCACCTGTGTAGTTCTATTGTAAGAGAAGTACATCAGTGTTTTATAGCCTGGAGTTCAGAAAGCTGCACATTCCCAGAAGTCCACAATAATATTAAATATGTAGATTTTAAAGATATAATTATTTACAGTGTAATTAGAGACATACTGTCTGCCACAGATAGAGCTAAGGCTGGAAACATGTTGGAGAATTCCTATAAACACTGCTTTGTTGAATCAGGACTTGTTGTATACTTTCTATACGGAACATTTGGAAGTCACAGTACTTCCTTTTCTGGGTTTAATATGTTTTACTGGATGTGTTGGTTTGGGTTTAGGACTCTTGGGCCGCAGATTTAAGGAAAAGGCTGGAGAAACTCTTGGCTTCCATACTGAGAGCTTCAGCTACGCCGAGGCTGCTCACTTTATACGTATCCTTTTACTTCAAAACTGTATCAAAATATACACATTTTATTTACTGTTAAACCCCAAAGTGATCATACACATGATTCTCTGAGTGTTTATTTAAAATGTTAATAATGATAAAATGTGGAAAATATGTTGAAAAATTTTAATTACTATTTAATTGCTCAGCATGAATACCTCCGCCTTACATAGTGTATTTAAAAAAACCCAAAAGAACCATGTCTTAACAGTTATGCTGAAATTTTGAATATAGGTGGAATTCCCCTTTAGAGTTTTATATGAAAACACTGTGTGAACTGGTTCTGTAATGTTTAAGAGCACTGTGTGTTGATTCAGCTGTGGGTATTTATTGGATGTTCTTGTTTTACGCTTGTTTTAGGCCAACATAAATATTATAGAACAATTTAGATAAATGCGATACAGTAAATATTTTATTTGCTCTTTGATTTAAATCTGATTTAGTTTTTTTGTTTTCATTTCATTAGTATTTTTAGGCTTAATAAAAGAAATAATGGTTTAAATTTATTTGAAGTTTGTGCAGTTCATGTTTTCCTCAGCGTGAGCTCAACAGAGAGACAACAGCAGGAGCAGCAAAGGTGATTCTCTCTCTTTAATCTCTCCTGTGATGTTAATTTCTGGAATTTAAGCAAATAAGTGAAACTTGAGATTTGAGTATCACTGCCGGGCTCATAAAACCTTGTAAAAGTAGTTGTAAATGGAGTTCTATGAATGAATCTTCTGTAGTAGTAAAGTTCTGTGTTATATGACGATGTTTTATTGTTGTTCCTCAGAAAGCTTCTCTATGGAACAATAAAACATCGTCATATAACACAGAACTTTACTCATACAGTAAATATGAAGTAAATCTACTACAGAAGATTCATTCATAGAACTCCATTTACAACTACTTTTACAAGGTTTTCTTATGAGCCCGGCAGTGATACTCAAATCTCAAGTTTCGCTTCTTTGCTTAAATTCCAGAAATTAACATCACAGGAGAGATACTTTTAATAGTGTTCTTTTTTAAATGTAATGTTTTTAATTGTGTCATGATGTGCGTTATGTACATTTTTTAAGTGTATCTGATTAACTTGCTGAAGTTTTTCCATATATTTTTTTTTTAAACATGTTATAGGGGGTGGCTATTATTTTGGTTGCTTATTATAATTTTCTAGACTATATATATGAGTAATTTTAATATATAGTTTTTAATATAAGATTTTTAAATAAATTTTACATTTGTTTTTATTACTATTTTTACATTAAAATGTTATTAGTATTTTTAACTTTAACTCTATTTTTATTGGCTGAATCTCTGTGTTAGTGCTTGTGACCAGGTATCTGAACTGCTTGTGTGTTCACACAGAGAGTGTTAAGCAGCTGCATGCACATCTGGCTGAAGCAGAGAAGAAAGCGTCTAGCTACATGAGGAAGTTCAGTAAGATGCAGGCGGACTACCACAACCTCATCGGAGTGACCGCTGAACTGGTCGACTCTCTGGAGGCCACGGTCAGCGGGAAAATGGCAAGGCAACCTTCTTATACATGATTATCCTACACACACACTACCGATCACCCCTTCAGGATCAGTGTTTTACTGATATCAAACCAATATATTTACAGAGAATAAAGTTCTAATAAAATATTATCTAGAGCAGAGGTGTTTAATTAGAGTCAGTAGGTGCAGTTAGAGGAGATCTCCTCAGGCCGGTCCGGACCATCATCTCTAGCGTGTGTTCTGATTCAGTGGTGTATCCTGTAGTCTAGTATCAGCATCTCATACCATCAACTACTGAAACACCAACACACCACACATACCGTTCAGGATATTTCAGTATATTTACTGTTTAATTATTTATAAACTAATAATAAATGTTTTTACTCACTTCAAAAACAAGAGCTACATTAAACAAACAAAACACTTTTTAAAAAAAAGAATCTTAAAGTGTTTATTTATAGAAACAGTAAATAAAACTTTTTATAGCACGCCACCTTTCTCTGACTTGCTCCAAAATCTGGACAGGTCTGATTGGCTGAGGAGTGCCATTGGTGATGAATGTGATTGGCCTGTGAGGTTACTGCAAAGCCTGTGTACCATAAAAAACAAGAAAAAAAGTTTCACTGCTTAAAATAAACCCTGTCAGAATTAAATCCTTCTCAGTAGTTTATCAGGTTGGGTCATCGTCTGGGACTCTAATATTAATGACCAATGATCTACAACAAAGTTTTTATATATTTTGCTCAAACTAACATCCAGAATTAAACTGTAATAAAATGATTATTAATAATGATAATAAATATTAAATTATGTATTTTTTTTCACCGTATCATACAGGAGCTTCTCTGTGTTCCTAGTAGTTTTAAATAGATTAAAATAAAACATCTGTAAATGCTTTTGAGGGACAAGTTAAAGCAGTGTCATGTGTCTGAGTCAAATAATTATCAAAGAAAAAAAAAAGTGGTGTAATCGTAAATCACACAGGTAGCCAAAGGTGTCAAAAGTACTCACATTCATTACTCAGGTAGAAGTATAGATACACAGGTAGAAGTATAGATACTCAGGTAGAAGTATATATTCTAGGGTTTAAAATACTACTGTAGAAGTTGAAGTATCAACTCAAACTTTTTACTCCAGTAAAAATATAAAAGTACTGCTTTCAGAACTACTTAAAGTATAAAAGTAATGTAAGGGCAGCCGCATATACGCCCATTAAACATGAATGTAGTTTAGTACAATGTAAATATATTAAAGAAGCATATCTGTTACTACTGAACATTAACATGAGTTTCATGGAGCAGAAGATATGATGACTAGTTGTCTATAAGTATTGTAATGAAGTCAAACTTCAAAGACATGTTATCAATAATCTTTACTGGAATGTAAATGTACATGAATGAAAACGAGCTGAAATGAAACAGGAGTAACGAGTATATGTTTAAAATGTAAGGAGTAGAAGGTACTGATAAATAATAATTACTCCAGTAAAGTATAAATAACCAAAATCTCTACTTAAGTAAGGAAACAAAGTATTTGTACTTCATTACTTGACACCTCTGCAGGTAGCGCATCACTCGTCCAGTAACTGTTGTGTAATGTGTGAAGATCACCTGTGTGTGTTACTGTGAGGTAACAGGACCGTGTGTTTGTCAGATTTCTCCGGAGTACCTGCAGGGCGTCTGCGTGCGTCTGTTCAGCGGGCAGATGAGACAGAGCGCCGCTCAGAGCGTCGACTTCACCAGACCTGGAACAGTGAGTCACATCCCAAACACCTGCTCCTCATCAGCGCTTACAGCGCGAGCTCTGTTTGATTAGGGATCGTAATCAGGTCTGATAACGCAGGCCGTCCGACGCTTCTGCACGCGCGACGTCACCGCAGCTATAAAACCTGTTTGAACTTCCTTTACAGCCCGTTTAGCGTAACTACTGACCGGCGTGTTGATACGTCTTTATTTTATTAGTGATTGAGTAATGCGCCATGGTTGAAGACCGACCTCGTAGTTTGGCTGCTTTGTTAATATATGATTCTTCAAAGCACCCATAAAGCACTCGTCTGGAGCTGCCATTGGTCAGGATGCTCACACTGTATAGTGTGACCTTCCTCTCTGATGTAAGGATTGATAAAGCCTGTAGAGGGTGGGTGCTGTCTTCCTGACACTCAGTGGTTTCTGGAAAAGGCTCTGTTGAGTTCACTGCAGAATAATTGCTAGTTATTGTTTATAAATTGTTATTAGTTTATTGCTTTCTGTCAGATCTTTGCTGCGTAACTCGTCTTGCAGTTTCGAAATATCAGCTCCACTCCAGCTCCAGACTGTCCGGTCTAAAGGTGTGATCCAGGCTTGTGTACCCAAACCTCATGGTTTCATTTAACCTACAGCCTCCAAACTGCCTGTACTCACCCAGAGCACACCCCAAACACACTGACCCTCACTCCTCTGTTTGTCATTTATTCATCCCTCGTTCCTCCCATAGGATCTCACTCATTTTCGGCTGAACCCAGACATTACGGTTTCGTTCAGTCTGCTATACTCATCTGTTTGTCGTTTGTGCAAATATCCGGATCCTAATATGATTATTATTATTAATATTACGATTGTTGTTGTTATTATTGTTATTATTATTATTATTATTATTATTATTATTATTATTATTATTATTATTATTATTATTATTATTATTAATAAACAGTACTCTAATCCAGATCATGTGTTCCAAGCTTCTACAGTTACAGTTAAGTCACCTTAAAATCCCAGGCTTGTTATATTCTCGAGGCCAGAATGCATTTACTGGACAGGCACAAACATCTGGATCCTGTGCTGTAGCTGTGATTGACTGTTAGGTGAATCTAGAACTAACTAGAATCTAGAACTCTCTTTCATTCAGTTGGTTGGGCTGGTTTCTAAAAAAATTCTAGTAAAAACAGTAGCCCTTCAACATTACCAGCCAAAGAATGTTCAATGATTGTAGTGGTTTGTAATAATGTGACTCAGCCAATCAGTTTGTAGATCCAGACCAGGCCTGAATGTTTGTAAACAAGGCTGTACTTCTGGGTGGACTTGTGTCCAGTCAGCATAGAAGAACTCAATTTGCAGCACATTTTACAATTAATACAAGCAGAACAGACAGTCTTGTAGTGTTTGAGGCTGTATTGCTAAATATACCGGCATAGGTAATGAACCTTTTTCAGTTTTAGGACCCCTATAAGCAGCATTAACAAGGATGACATCATCATGTAACACAGTCCTTAATACCCACCTACCGGCAAACTCTGCACACCCTCACACAGCCCTACCACTTTCAACCACTCTGGTGGTCCACTAGTCAAAACCGAGTGCGTGAGCTAACCAATCAGAGCACACTGGGCTGGCGGGGCTTAGAGACGCAGGAGCTCTAACGGAGTAAATACAGGCGGTTTAGGAAAAATATTGTTATATATTGTTATAAAATATTCGGGAAAATTTGAGCATGTCAAGAAAATGACATATCTGAATATGCCAGCAAGTAACGGGTGAGGGGGCCTATCTTTTAGGCTTTGTCCCGAACATGGCCACCATCTTGAAAGCTGCCATACAGTGCTGAACTTGGTCTCTGGTGCTGAACTGCTCTTTCAGATCTGTTGTTTAGCACCAGAGCAGGCACGCGTTGTTTAGCGTGGTTGTTGTTGTAACTTTCTGTGTTGGTAACGTTTGAACCACAAGAGAGATTACAAATCTGATTGCATCAATCTATTTCTGAGACTGTTCTGGTCTTTGATCTGCTACACGACCACCTTCCCACTGAAAAAACTCACCCTTGATCCAATATGGTGGCTTTCAAGATAGCCCAAAAGATAGACCCCCTCAACCGTTACTTGCTGGGGTATTCAGATACACCATCTTCCCTTTAGATGAAATAATAGGACTTTTGACTCGCCCTGTATTAGAGAAGAACCCAAACACTCAACTCTGACCATTAGCATAATGGAGCCTTTTCAGAGTGAAGTCATCAAACACTGTACCATCACCAGTAAGAGCTCCAGAATAGAAACTAAGACGATATTTCAATACGATTGGTCATTTACTTTGTTATTACTTTATCAAGCAACACAAACAAGTTACTGTTCTACTGTTTTGAACCTGCAGCAGAAAAGAAAACACTTAAATGTGTGATTGGCGCAGCTTCACGACTGTATGATAAAAAGAAAAACACGAAGTTGTGAGGTTGTAAGAGGGCGAGTTTATAAAGGAGCTGTTCTCCAGAGTCTTGGTTAAGTAAGTCTGAGGATTAGCATTGTCCACCCGGAGCTGAGCTCTTTGCTGTTGTGACGTAGGGCTGATTTGTGCTGTGTTTTGTATAGCCCCACACTGTTTGCTGAATGAGGGGCGTTTACACGTCTTTTCAGACCTGTCTGTGGAGCAGTGGTCACTTAAACCTGTGGCGTTCAAACTAGAGGAGAGCTTTAAGTGGAAAAACCTCAGCCGTACTGAGTGGCCACAAAAAAGTAGCGTACGTCATCCACAGCTGAGCCATCAGTCTTTATTTTATAGTCGTTATTATGTACATGTTGTTTGGGGATCTAAGCACAATGATTTAGACTGTTTTAGCAAAGCTTAGTTTCAGATTGATCCTGGATCAATGATTCCATTAGCAGCTCCTGATTTACCGTAATGAAGTATTGATTAGATAAAGCTGGTATTGCAGGATGATAACTGCTAATAATACTGGTCCAGTTGAGCTCATTAACAGAAAATCACTGATTACAGTTTTAACATTATTTTTATGTTTTAGTCACTTGGAGACATTATTATCTTTAATAAGCGATTTATTCCAGACAGGAAGCTTCTAGTATTCAAACAGTATTAATAGAGTAAGTAGTGTTTTCCATACGTCAGTGTGTTTATTTAACTCTTTCCAAGCTTCTCCTAAACAACCCAGTATTATTATCAGTTCTCATCTAATACCTGCTTTAACTGCTCAGTACTTCATTAAGATAAATCAAGATTTGCTGCTGAAGGAACTGAACACATTCATACAATGTCTGGGGCGTCCAGGAGAAATCTGGAACCTAACTTTGTTCTTCAAACTGGATCAAGATCTGATCTACTTCTCTCACAATAACATATTCATGATACTTTGTATTGTATATCTGATTATTTACATCTGTTCTAATCAGAGCAACACTTTTACACTATCAGCTTAGGGGGTCTCAGACTTTCACGCAGTGGTTGTTTAATGTATGTGATGGCTTTTGTTTTGTACCATCTTTACATTAACAATTAACATTGTTTTAATAATCTCTATTTTAAATACAAGTTATAAAATCATGTCATACAGAACTGGATTAGTACCGTATATCAGTCTGTAATGTTACTGTTTACTCATCAGCGTGGAGGTGCAGAAGGAGGCGTTGTGAGAGTTAATCCTAATCCACTAAATCAGATTAGCCCCAGATCAGATTATAAATCACTGTGATCTTCAGCGTACCTTCAACCTCGTCTTCTTCTTCTGTGTTTGTTTGTCTGCCTGTCTGTGTGAAGGGATATTACTCTATGACTCCTTATGATGATGGATATGTAAGTCTCTCTTTGTCTTGCTTTGTCCACCCCCCCCCCCTTGCACTCCCCCCTCCATCACTGCTAATGCTCCTGTCCATCTCTCCTCTTGTCCATGTACTGAAACTCAACCGGTTTCTCCACCTCCCTCATGAGTTTTCCCTCGTTTTGTGAGATGACTGTACCTTTAGTGCAGTAATTCTCCAGTTGGTCTAGTCAGGATGCAGATAGTGAGTAGAATCTAACAGGAAATGCTTTTTTTTAACCCCGTCAGTCTTTTGTTTTGTTTATTTTTTTTCTGAGAATCAGCTCTAAAGGTCACAATACATAGTAAACTAACTCTAAATTAGGAATCTGCTATAATCGAGCCTCCTGTTTCTTATTAACTACATGCAGGTTTAGTTTATGGTAAGTCAGTGCTGTGCTAAAGCTGTGTGTATATTTATCTTATATATTCAAGTTCATTTAATTCAATTCAAGTTTATATTTATAGCACTTTTTACAACAATGTTGACAGTTACAACAGTAAGCAAACCAGAGGCAATGGGGGCAAGAACACCTCCCTCAGACTGGAGGAAGAAACCAAGACTCAAGGGGAGACCCGCCCTCCTCTGGTCAAACAGTATTTACAGTTTAATAAACTAAACACCAAAGAAAAGCTGAGAGAGTCTCCACGACTCTCTGGTCTGGATGGTAAAGGCTTTAGAAACTGCACTGGCTGAGGCAGTCTCTAACTCAGGCAGTCTCTAACTCAGGCAGTCTCTAACTCAGGCAGTCTCTAACTCAGGCAGTCTCTAACTGAGGCAGTCTCTAACTCAGGCAGTCTCTAACTCAGGCAGTCTCTAACTCAGGCAGTCTCTAACTCAGGCAGTCTCTGAGTCTTTGTGTGGATTGAAACAGTCCCATCCTAGCTCAACGCTGGTGCATCTTGATGACACAGTGATGTAACTGAGTCTCAGTTCAGGCACAAGTGAACAGGAGAAGAGGCCCTGATGGTCAGTCCTCCAACAGCGTTCAGCAGGGCGGTCATTACCTCAGGGAGAGTAAAGAGAGCAAATTTGAAATTTAGTTCTAATGATAATCATGATCGTCCAAGTGTGAATAGTAAGTTTAATCAAAAGAGCAAATAATGATTTTTGTTCTGAACTGTTGTTAAAAGCACAAAATGATGAATAAGAATTTCAGAATTATCAATTAAAATTATCTTTTTTTTTTGTATCCGTTTGAATCAATGCTTTTGTGTTTGTTTTCATAACTTTTTTTATAGTAGTTATGTAGTACAAACACATGTTACTGAAGTTATAGTTTGGCTTTAGAGCTGATTTTATTAACTAAGTGCAGCTTTAGTTTCTCTAAACTTCATTTACTTCAGTTATTGCAAATGTACAAAAAAGGCTGATTTAAGAGAAATATTAATTTTTAAAGGTTTGTATGATGGACAGTGTAACCAACGTGTCTGCTGAGTTGGGACGTTGGTGCGTAGCTGCTTCCAGGCTGTAATTATGAGTCGTCTGTGCTGCACGTGTGGTCGGACCTCATGCTCGGCACAGAAAGACTCTTCCAGGAGGATTCCGGATACAAGCCTTATGTGCAAACCTCCTTTATTGTGAGGCACACAGGGAGGATAAATATTGAGGGTAAACACTCTAGATTTGTGCCACTCGAGTGTGTTTGCACACTCGGATTAGCGTGTCTGAAGCGCTGCTCACGCCTGTAATTTAGCCACAAAATAAACACTAAACATCAGGCGTGTATCATAAGAGCCGATTTGTCACCAGAGCTAAACATGCCGCCCTCTGGCTTTTCACAATACAACACGCTAACCTTACAATTCCACCAAACGCAAACACTGTAGATCAGTTTCTCCTACAGACTCACATTACTCTTCTCTCAGATTACACCCTGTAGACTCACTTTATATACAATACCTACATTTAGAGTTATACACTCAACCTAATGAGAAACTGTAACTCAGTTTATATACAATACCTACATTTAGAGTTATACACTCAACCTAATGAGAAACTGTAACTCAGTTTATATACAATACCTACATTTAGAGTTATACATTCAACCTAATGAGAAACTGTAACTCAGTTTATATACAACACCTACATTTAGAGTTATACACTCAACCTAATGAGAAACTGTAACTCACTTTATATACAATACCTACATTTAGAGTTATACATTCAACCTAATGAGAAACTGTTACTCACTTTATATACAATACCTACATTTAGAGTTATACATTCAACCTAATGAGAAACTGTAACGCAGTTTATATACAATACCTACATTTAGAGTTATACACTCAACCTAATGAAAAACTGTAACTCAGTTTATATACAATACCTACATTTAGAGTTATACACTCAACCTAATGAGTAACTGTAACTCAGTTTATATACAATACCTACATTTAGTTATACACTCAACCTAATGAGAAACTGTAACTCAGTTTATATACAATACCTACATTTAGAGTTATACATTCAACCTAATGAAAAACTGTAACTCAGTTTATATACAATACCTACATTTAGAGTTATACACTCAACCTAATGAGAAACTGTAACTCAGTTTATATACAATTCCTACATTTAGAGTTATACATTCAACCTAATGAGAAACTGTAACTTAGTTTATATACAATACCCACATTTAGAGTTATACATTCAACCTAATGAGAAACTGTAACTCAGTTTATATACAATACCTACATTTAGAGTTATACACTCAACCTAATGAGAAACTGTAACTCAGTTTATATACAATACCTACATTTAGAGTTATACATTCAACCTAATGAGAAACTGTAACTCAGTTTATATACAATACCTACATTTAGAGTTATACATTCAACCTAACGAGGAACTGTAAACATAGCCTAAAGTGAAATGATCCCACTGATGTAGAAAATATGCTTGTACTCTAAACCCACACTGAAACTCTGAACTATGTTAAATGTTTTATCAGTGTTATGTTGGCTCGTGGGTATGTGGTATGGAAGGTATGTGTAGAATGGCATGCGGACCCCACAGAGGACCTCACTCATTAACACCTCCACCCCAGTCCACTAACAGGTCACCCAGGTCCCTCCCTGCATGTCAATATATGTCTAAGGCTGCGATTCTGCATGCGACCTAACCGAACGAGCACAGTCTGGTGCGCTAACATGCTAACAGTATTTAATATTTATACAGTGAGGGACGATCTGGGTAAGTATTTCTCATAGTTACTACAAGTTAACTGAAAACATCCTCGAGTGTGTGATCAGTATTTCTCATTAAGAAACTGCTGCAGTGATATTATACAATAACACAACCTGTTTCAACACTTTCTGCCCACAAACCCTGTTTCCAAACGACTGTGACGCTGTTCAAAATATAAATAATAGCATAATTTAAACCATTATGTAACTGAGAATAGTACAAACCCAACATGACAAAAACTGAGAAATGTTCTTGTTCTTTAAAGAATATATGTACATTTTTATATTTATACACTACCAGACAAACGTTTTAGATACACTACCAGTCAAACGCTTTAGATACACTACCAGTCAAACGCTTTAGATGCACTACCAGTCAAACGTTTTAGATACACCACCAGACAAACGCTTTAGATACACTACCAGACAAACGCTTTAGATGCACTACCAGACAAACGCTTTAGATACACTACCAGACAAACGTTTTAGTACACTACCAGTCAAACGCTTTAGATACACTACCAGTCAAACGCTTTAGATGCACTACCAGACAAACGCTTTAGATACACTACCAGACAAACGCTTTAGATGCACTACCAGACAAACGCTTTAGATACACTACCAGACAAACGCTTTAGATACACTACCAGACAAACGCTTTAGATGCACTACCAGACAAACGTTTTAGATACACTACCAGACAAACGCTTTAGATACACTACCAGACAAACGCTTTAGATGCACTACCAGTCAAACGTTTTAGATACACTACCAGTCAAACGCTTTAGATGCACTACCAGTCAAACGCTTTAGATGCACTACCAGACAAACGCTTTAGATGCACTACCAGACAAACGCTTTAGATACACTACCAGACAAACGCTTTAGATACACTACCAGACAAACGCTTTAGATACACTACCAGACAAACGCTTTAGATACACTACCAGACAAACGCTTTAGATACACTACCAGACAAACGCTTTAGATACACTACCAGACAAACGCTTTAGATACACTACCAGACAAACGCTTTAGATACACTACCAGACAAACGCTTTAGATACACTACCAGTCAAACGTTTTAGATACACTACCAGACAAACGCTTTAGATACACTACCAGACAAACGCTTTAGATACACTACCAGACAAACGCTTTAGATACACTACCAGACAAACGCTTTAGATGCACTACCAGACAAACGCTTTAGATGCACTACCAGACAAACGTTTTAGATGCACTACCAGACAAACGCTTTAGATGCACTACCAGACAAACGTTTTAGATGCACTACCAGACAAACGTTTTAGATGCACTACCAGTCAAACGTTTTAGATGCACTACCAGTCAAACGTTTTAGATGCACTACCAGTCAAACGTTTTAGATGCACTACCAGTCAAACGTTTTAGATACACTACCAGACAAACGCTTTAGATACACTACCAGACAAACGCTTTAGATACACTACCAGACAAACGTTTTAGATGCACTACCAGACAAACGTTTTAGATGCACTACCAGACAAACGCTTTAGATACACTACCAGACAAACGTTTTAGATACACTACCAGTCAAACGTTTTAGATACACTACCAGACAAACGTTTTAGATACACTACCAGTCAAACGTTTTAGATGCACTACCAGACAAACGCTTTAGATGCACTACCAGACAAACGCTTTAGATACACTACCAGACAAACGCTTTAGATGCACTACCAGTCAAACGTTTTAGATGCACTACCAGACAAACGCTTTAGATGCACTACCAGACAAACGTTTTAGATACACTACCAGTCAAACGTTTTAGATACACTACCAGACAAACGCTTTAGATACACTACCAGACAAACGTTTTAGATACACTACCAGTCAAACGTTTTAGATACACTACCAGTCAAACGTTTTAGATACACTACCAGTCAAACGTTTTAGATACACTACCAGACAAACGTTTTAGATACACTACCAGTCAAACGTTTTAGATACACTACCAGTCAAACGTTTTAGATACACTACCAGACAAACGTTTTAGATACACTACCAGTCAAACGTTTTAGATACACTACCAGACAAACGCTTTAGATACACTACCAGACAAACGCTTTAGATACACTACCAGACAAACGTTTTAGATACACTACCAGCCAAACGTTTTAGTACACTACCAGACAAACGCTTTAGATACACTACCAGACAAACGTTTTAGATACACTACCAGACAAACGTTTTAGATACACTACCAGACAAACGTTTTAGATACACTACCAGTCTAACGTTTTAGATACACTACCAGACAAACGCTTTAGATACACTACCAGACAAACGTTTTAGATACACTACCAGTCAAACGTTTTAGATACACTACCAGTCAAACGTTTTAGATACACTACCAGTCAAACGTTTTAGATACACTACCAGTCAAACGTTTTAGATACACTACCGGTCAAACGTTTTAGATACACTACCGGACAAACGTTTTAGATACACTACCAGTCAAACGCTTTAGATACACTACCAGACAAACGCTTTAGATGCACTACCAGACAAACGCTTTAGATGCACTACCAGTCAAACGTTTTAGATGCACTACCAGACAAACGTTTTAGATGCACTACCAGTCAAACGTTTTAGATGCACTACCAGTCAAACGTTTTAGATACACTACCAGTCAAACGTTTTAGATACACTACCAGTCAAACGCTTTAGATACACTACCAGACAAACGCTTTAGATACACTACCAGACAAACGTTTTAGATACACTACCAGACAAACGTTTTAGATGCACTACCAGTCTAACGTTTTAGATACACTACCAGACAAACGTTTTAGATACACTACCAGTCAAACGCTTTAGATACACTACCAGACAAACGTTTTAGATACACTACCAGACAAACGTTTTAGATACACTACCAGACAAACGCTTTAGATGCACTACCAGTCAAACGCTTTAGATGCACTACCAGACAAACGTTTTAGATGCACTACCAGTCAAACGTTTTAGATACACTACCAGTCAAACGTTTTAGATACACTACCAGTCAAACGTTTTAGATGCACTACCAGTCAAACGCTTTAGATGCACTACCAGACAAACGCTTTAGATACACTACCAGTCAAACGTTTTAGATACACTACCAGTCAAACGTTTTAGATACACTACCAGTCAAACGTTTTAGATGCACTACCAGTCAAACGCTTTAGATGCACTACCAGACAAACGCTTTAGATACACTACCAGACAAACGCTTTAGATACACTACCAGACAAACGTTTTAGATACACTACCAGACAAACGCTTTAGATGCACTACCAGTCAAACAGGTTCCAATCTCATAATGAGAAATACTGTTTACTGTAAATGACAAATGATGATTAATATTAAGGGTTTTTTTGTTGTTGTTGTTTTTATTATTATTATTATAGTTCACTGAATGTTACCATTGTTTTAAAGAATCCACAGTAAAATATCAGGTGCTTTTTTGTGTGTAAACTAAAGTCATAAGAATATGTAACTGTTTAGCTTTTAATTTAGATGTAGATGAAATTGATCAGAGGGGGTCTTATTTGGAGTTTTTCTTTGGGTGGTCTCCTGTAATCGAGACTGGGTAAACTAGATTTTAGTGACTTGTTTTAATATGTATCTGTTTATAAATATAAGTAAGTAAGGAGCTGTTATGCGTGTGGATTTGAAGCAGATATATGCGTCTGTGATGAGTCTGTATAATACAGTGTCTGTCTGTCTGTGTGTGTTTGTATGTCTAGGCCTCCTCCATGCTGCGAGCGTCTATTGCAGCTCAGTAAGTACCGTCGCTCCTGCAGCAGCACATAAACAGTGAACTGATAAACGAAGAGTTCTCAGTTTACAGCACCGTGTCTGCTACACCAGCTAACTGATCACTTCAACACCACACATTAGCTCTCGTGGCCTGGAGCTCTGTCTGGCTTTGTTTACAGCTTATTATTTTACATGTCATGTAGAAAACGACTAAAGAAGCTTTTGTTCTGTTTATGGTTTAGACAACTCGATAGCTTCCCTTTCAGCGCCGCGTGGTTTTGGTGGTTTATGGCCTAAATGTTAAGAGAGCTTCAGTCCCGAGTCGGAAAAGGTTGGGACAGTATAGAGCAGGGATATTTAATTAGAGTTCAGTTCAGTCCAGTTAGAGGAGATCTCCTCAGGCCGGTCCGGACCCTCAGCATCTCTAACGTGTGTCCTGATTCAGTGGTGTATCCTGTTTACTGAAGTAGTCTAGTATCAGCATCTTATACCATCAGCTACTGAAACACCAACACATCACACATACCGTTCAGGATATTTCAGTATATTTACTGTTTAAATGCTGAACTGAATTATTTATAAAGGTCCAAATAATTTTCTTCTCACTTCAAGTAAAAATAAGGGCTTAAAAAACAAAAAAAGAATGCTTTTGAAAAAAAATTGTATCTGAAAGTGTGTATTTATAGAGGAAGTAAATAAAACGTGTGTCTTCTTTTTAACGAGCGAGTCCATTTCAGAACCAGAACATTCTTTCTGATTCTTTAGTCTCCGGCTGCTGCTCCTCGCTTTGAGCACGCTGCATGCCCCAATCTGCACAGATCTGATTGGCTGAGGAGCATTCGGTGATCTTACAGTGCACGTGATTGGTCTCTGAGTTCACTGCGCTGTAAAGCCCGTATACTGTAAAGACTAGAAAAGCTCCGCCTCTTAAAATAAACACAGTCAACATTAAATCATTTTTAATAGTTTATCGGTTTGGGTCCGCATAGGATAACGTCTGGGTCTGGATCCGGACAGCTGTCCACCTATTAGTAACTCCCGGTATAGAGAATGTAAATGTACAGGCAAGCCAGTAACGTGATGAACATCATGACAGGCTGATCCCAAGCGTCTGGGCACTTTGGACATGTTATTGATTATTTAAGTTATGATTTAATAATAAGAAGAATAGAAAAAGTTGTTCTTATATCTGTATATATGGGACGCGGTCCAAAGTCCTCTACTGGGGACGGTCAGGAGTGCAGGCAGGCCAGTCCTGCACTCTCTTCTTCCACAGCTGGTCCTCTGTAGTGTGTGTAGTATGTGGTTTTACAGTCTAGTTCATGAATACAGGCTGCCTCTAAAAGATGTTGCAGGCAGCCTATTGTTGTTAGTGAGGTCAGGTACTGATGTAGAACATTGCTGTGAGGATTTGATTGAGTGTTAGTGAGGTCAGGTACTGATGTAGAACATTGCTGTGAGGATTTGATTGAGTGTTAGTGAGGTCAGGTACAGATGTAGAACATTGCTGTGAGGATTTGATTGAGTGTTAGTGAGGTCAGGTATTGATGTAGAACATTGCTGTGAGGATTTGATTGAGTGTTAGTGAGGTCAGGTACTGATGTAGAACATTGCTGTGAGGATTTGATTGAGTGTTAGTGAGGTCAGGTACAGATGTAGAACATTGCTGTGAGGATTTGATTGAGTGTTAGTGAGGTCAGTTATTGATGTAGAACATTGCTGTGAGGATTTGATTGAGTGTTAGTGAGGTCAGTTATTGATGTAGAACATTGCTGTGAGGATTTGATTGAGTGAAAGTGAGGTCAGTTACTGATGTGGAACATTGCTGTGAGGATTTGATTGAGTGTTAGTGAGGTCAGGTACTGGTGTTGAACATTGCTGTGAGGATTTGATTGAGTGTTAGTGAGGTCAGTTACTGATGTGGAACATTGCTGTGAGGATTTGATTGAGTGTTAGTGAGGTCAGTTACTGATGTTGAACATTGCTGTGAGGATTTGATTAAGTGTTAGTGAGGTCAGTTACTGATGTTGAACATTGCTGTGAGGATTTGATTAAGTGTTAGTGAGGTCAGTTACTGATGTGGAACATTGCTGTGAGGATCTGATTGGGTATTATTGGATGTTGGGTACTGACCGTCATCACTCCAGCTCCTTTACAGGATGTTGGTGTGGTTTCATGGCTGCAGGTCTCTGTGTAAGTGCTTCTGTGGGTTTCCTCATGTCTTTAGTCTCCGGTTCTCCCTTTGTTTCCAAGGAGACCCAAGGATGTGCCACTGCTGCCCTCGCTGGACTATGAGAAGCTGAAAAATGACCTGATGACCGGCTCAGACAGACTGAAGGCCCTGCTGCTTCAGGCTCTGCGCTGGGTATTCAGAACCACCGCCCGTTTGCAGATCCTCTTATAAGCTATTGATACACACAGTCTTAACCTCATTCAGGAACTGTAGTGGTGTATAGAACGTGTGATCTGTAGGTTAATTAATGCTCTGCATATTTCATGTTGTCATAAATGTCCACTTAAAGTACAGACATGTTGTACAGGTGAACTTCTACAAGGTGAACAAACAGAGACTGTTAATGAATTGTTAGATCAGTCATGCTTATGAAGATTGTTCTGGATTGATGTGTTTAAATAAAACCAGAATAACATGATCTGAGTCAGTAGTGTGTTTTGTTGTGTCTCTGTGTTTTTAGAGGCTGACTCGTTCTCTTCAGGGTGAGCAGAGGGACACGGTTCTGCAGGCGTACATCAGCAACGACCTGCTCAACTGCTACAACACCAAACAGGTGAGAAATGTTAGATGAGGTGTGTATATATACTGTAGTTCATCTGATTCTCTGTATACTTTATTACTCTGTTCTTTAATGATCAGGACCCCCACAGGACCACCACAGAGCAGATACTATTAGAGAGGTGGGTCATTCTCAGCACTGCAGTGACACTGACATGCTGGTGGTGTGTTAGTTAGTGTGTTTTGTGCTGGTGTGAGTGGATCAGACACTGCTGTGCTGCTGCTGGAGTGATTAAACACCTCAGTGTCTCTGTTGGACTGAGAATCCACCAACCAAAACTATCCGGACAGCAGTGTCCTGTGGGCGGCGTCCTGTGTCCACTGATGAAGAACTAGAGGAACACAAACTGTGCAGCAGCAGAGCTACTGTCTCTGACTTTACATCCACAAGGTGGACCAGCAAGTAGTAGGAGTGTCTAATAGAGTGGACAGTGAGTGGACACAGTGTTTAAACACTCCAGCAGCAGCACTACTGTGTCTAATCCACTCACGCTAACACAGAGAATGACCCACCTCCCTAATAGTATCTTCTCTGTGGGGGTCCTGTGGGGGTCCTGATCATTAAAGAACAGAGTAATAAAGTATACAGAGAATCAGATGAACTACAGTCTGTAGGTGGAGCTCCTGTATGGTCAGTGGAGCTGATGCAGTGGACAGTGAGTGTCTATTCATCGCCAAAAGAGCCACACACACCTTTCCACAGGTGTCACCGAGCGGAGCTCAGGTGTGTTTAGGTAACGGTGTATTGGCTGTGAAATCAGGAAGCTGGAGGAGACTCAGCAGCTCAGTGTTCATCCAAGAATTCATGTTGCATCAACACAAAACAATCAGGATCATCTACACCTGCCGGTGCTGGTAGAGCTCAGTCTTATTTATCACCTGCAGACACTCATCCATGGTAGTGTCTGACCTCTGTTCTCAGGTTCTTTTCATCTGTGGTCCAACACCTTATACCTGAAAGAGATATGAGGACACAGAACCACAGTGTTACCTGATTTTGCAGGTCATTTGAAGGTCATACTTTTTAAACGTGTGGCTACAGTTTGTGAAGAGTGTGAGAGAGAGATACTTTATTGATCCCAGAGGAAACTTCATGATCTCCGCCTTTATACACACACACACACACAAACACTAGGGGGCAGTGAGCACACTTGCCTGGAGATGGTGGACAGCTCTACCACAGCGCCCGGGGAGCAGTCAGGGGTGAGGTATCTTGTTTAAGGGCACTTTAGTCGTGTCCTGTTGGTACATGGGATTGAACCGATAACCTTCCGGTCACAAGGCTGGTTCCCTAACCTCCAGCTCACAACTGCCCCCTCTGGATTGTGCAATTAAAGCTTTTTATGATAAACTCTTCAAAGAGTTTAAAGAGCACATGTAACTTTTTATTTTAACAATAAAAAAGAAAAAAAAATAGTTTTATTTATGTCAACTTATGTTATTATACTTATATGCAATAATAGCCTGCAAAACCTCCCCAGTTAGATTTTTCTTTTTCTTTTCTTTTTCTTCATTTTGTACATTGGATTTTTTTTATTTATATTCCTTTCATATGTTTCTTGTGTGTTTATTGTAACTTATTGTGATGCTACTGGAATCTTAATTTCCCTGAGGGAACCCTCCCAAGGGATCAATAAAGATCTATCTATCTATATAGATATTATTTTTATTTTTTATTTTTATTTTATTTTTTATTTTATCTTTATCTGTTGATGAATGGAGGAACAGCAACTGTCTGTTTCTGCTGTGCATATGTCAATAAAACTCTTGAATCTTGAAATTATTGCATCACTTCAATCTGTATTAACAGGTTAAAGTCTAAAGTGAAAAAGAAGTATCTGGAGAAATCTTCTCTTTTACTTCATATCTGGAAACGGTTCCACCAGACAGTTTCTCCAGCTCTTTAAATGAGCTACACCTCAAATTATTCAGCAGTATGTAAGACACTGAGCTTGGTGGTGAAAGATTGAAGATCAGGTCCTGCAGAAAGGGTCCTCTTGGCTGACCTGCTTGAGCTCAAAGAAGCTGAAGCTCTTTACTAAAGTAAGAGCAAGAAGCTGCGACTGAAGTAGCGTGGGAAACAGGAGGCAGACCGATGTGCTGAACTGGTTATCATGTTGTTTGAGTGGTTCTAACTGCAATGCTCTCTGTACAGAAGACCATCATCCAGCTCATCAAATCCAAGAATGAAATCGTCCGGCAGTACACGGCTCGTCTCATCAACGCCTTCGCCTCGCTGTCAGAAGGTAGGAGTCATATGGAGGAGAAGTAGTTTACAAGTTTCTGGAAAAAAAGTTACAAATAATACATTTTAATTTCTTCTGAAAGTCAACAGTTTTGAGATGAAAGTTGAGTCGATGTGAACGAATCACTGATGATTTAATTAATAGAACCACTTGAGTGACTTTAGAAATCTATGATGAAGCCACAAAGTCCTCGATCTCATTGATGGCCCCTAGGTAATTACGCTAATTTGTACCCGACTTGGGCGCACCGTGGGCGGCCTGAACTAGGCGCAGCTTCAGACACATACCCCGCATATGTTATCTGTAAATGAACAAAGGCGCATTGATAGGAAGTCAATCTCCTTTCAGTGATGTTTATCACAAAACAATCAGATATCAGGATCTTCCACGCCTGGCAGCCGTGTTAGCTCTCAGGTTGACTTCCTGCAGTCATAGTCACGGCCTCCAGAAGTTTCTGACCTCTGTTCTCGGTTTCTTTTCACCTGTGGTCCAACACCTTACACCTGAAAGAGATACGAGGACACAAAAGCACAGTTTCACTTCATTTTGCAGGTCTTTTTTTTTTTAAGGTGTGGCTACATTTCAAAAAGGGTGTGATTGATTGATTGTGCAATTAAAGGTTTTTGTGATAAACTCTTCAAAGGGTTGTTATTGATTGATTGCAGTCTGATGTTTTTTATTCTAATGGAAAAATTGATATTTTATCTCTTCTATTACTTACAAACTCAAATGTGGTTAAGATCTAGAATCAGTTTCTCCAAACAGTTCTTTAAATGAGCTACACTTCAGATCATTCATCAGTATGTAAGACACTCAGTTTCAGGGTGAGAGACTGAAGATCTGGTCCTGCAGAAAAGCTCAACATGTTTGAGCTCAAAGAAGCCGAAGCTGCGACTGAAGTAACGTGAGAAGCAAGAGGCAGACAGAAGTGCTGGACTGGAGTAAAGGTTCTAGCTGCAGCGTTCTCTGTGCAGAAGACGATCCTCCAGAATTAAATCAGCTAACTGTTTTTTAGTGGATGAACACAGTCCTCCCCACCATCACCAGCCAGCTCTCCTGTCCATCTGTTTCTACTGCTACACCCTCAGTTACATCACTGTACCATCCAGATGCACCAGCACTGAGATAGGACTGTTTCAGCTCCGCCCACTTTACGTAAAGACTCAGTCAGAGACTGCCTCAGTCAGAGACTGCCTCAGTCAGAGACTGCCTCAGTCAGAGACTGCCTCAGTCAGAGACTGCCTCTACCTGTGCAGCTTCTAAACCTTTGCTATCCAGATTTCAAACAGAGACTCTTTTCTTTGGTATTTAGTTTAAACTGTAAATACTGTTTGATCAGAGGAGGACGGGTCTCCACTTGTGAGTCTGGTTCCTCCCAAGGTTTCTTCCTCCAGTCTGAGGGAGGTGCTCTTGACACTGTTGCCTCTGGCTTGCTTGGTTATGTTGTAACTGTCTGTTTTTAAAACTCTGTAAAGCTGCTTTGAGACAAAATCGTTATAAAAAGCGCCACACAAATAAACTTGACTTGACTGACAAGTGTGACGTGAGTCTTAGGGTCTGTCTCAATCCTAGTGAGTGTGTAAGTAGGCTGTATAGGTAGTAAGTGTGTAAGTAGGCTGTCTAGGTAGTGAGTGTGTAAGTAGTCTGTCTAGGTAGTGAGTGTGTAAGTAGGCTGTCTAGGTAGTGAGTGTGTAAGTAGGCTGTCTAGGTAGTGAGTGTGTAAGTAGGCTGTTTAGGTAGTAAGTGTGTAAGTAGGCTGTCTAGGTAGTGAGTGTGTAAGTAGTCTGTCTAGGTAGTGAGTGTGTAAGTAGTCTGTCTAGGTAGTGAGTGTAAGTAGGCTGTCTAGGTAGTGAGTGTGTAAGTAGGCTGTCTAGGTAGTGAGTGTGTAAGTAGGCTGTCTAGGTAGTGAGTGTGTAAGTAGGCTGTTTAGGTAGTGAGTGTGTAAGTAGGCTGTTTAGGTAGTGAGTGTGTAAGTAGGCTGTCTAGGTAGTGAGTGTGTAAGTAGGCTGTTTAGGTAGTGAGTGTGTAAGTAGTCTGTCTAGGTAGTGAGTGTGTAAGTAGGCTGTCTAGTTAGTGAGTGTGTAAGTAGGCTGTTTAGGTAGTGAGTGTGTAAGTAGGCTGTCTAGGTAGTGAGTGTGTAAGTAGGCTGTCTAGGTAGTGAGTGTGTAAGTAGGCTGTCTAGGTAGTGAGTGTGTAAGTAGACTGTCTAGGTAGTGAGTGTGTAAGTAGGCTGTCTAGGTAGTGAGTGTGTAAGTAGGCTGTCTAGGTAGTGAGTGTGTAAACAGATTACTGAGACGCTCTAGTTAGAGAGAGACTGCGTCACGGCTTGTTCCCGCCCACTGCAGCACGCCACCGGTGGTTTAGCTGGTTGCTAAGTTACCGACCGGCATCCAAAACAATAGCCCGAGTCTTAAAAATCTGCTAGCATAAATGCTAATGTCTGGAGTATAAAGTGTAAATGGTGAAGGACTCGTTACAGAGTTGATAATTAAAAACTGTTTTGTGTGATTTTATGACCAGAAACTCATTAAAACTCCAGAAAATCAAAATAACTCACATTTTAAAACCACTTCACTGCTCCTAGATCAGCCTGCACTGCATCATGGGATTGTCTTAGCGGCTGAGGAAGCGTTCAATACTTCTTAAAATCAGGTGTAAATAAGGTTCCTCAGTAGCAGCATGTTTAAGGTATGTAAGTATTGGGACAGTCTACATGTCAGGAGCGCATACTATGATGTAAAATGCTGCCTATGTAGGAGATCAGTAGGATTTGAGACAGACCCATTAATGTCTTGTCTTGTTCTCCGCAGGTCGTATGTATCTGTCTCAGCTCCCCACTCTGCTGAAGCTCCTGATCGACTGTCTGCAGACGGAGGAGAAAGACTCTGTGGCCAGAGAGAACGTGCTAGGGGCGCTGCAGAAGCTCAGCCTCAGGTAACTCAACAAACACACCTGCTTGGCTTTAATAATGTTTTAATAATGTTTCAGACCTGTTTTAATAATGTTTTAAGTATGTTAGATTAGACAAGGTCACAATATAAATAACAGTATTTGCACTTTAATGAGCAAAATTGGCAAATTCTCAATAGAAAAATCCCAAAAATCCATAAAACTAAGAAGCAGTTGAGTTGAGTTGTGTAGATATTTGCTACAATAATTATATTTATTAGTTTTTGTCTGTTTCTGGAGTTTACTGTGTGTTTGTTTGTGTCCAGGCGTGTCCATCAGTCGGCTCTGATCAGAGAGGGGTTGATAGTCTGGCTGGTGGATGAGCTGCAGGATTCAGACTGTTTGTCTGATTACACGCTGGAGTACGGCGTGGCTCTGCTCATGAACCTCTGCCTCCGCACTCAAGGTTTACACTGTGAAACTTTCCTGCAGCTGCTAGTTACGTGTTGCGAGTTGCCTGTAATGTGCAACTAGACTTTCTGTCATGTATTATCTAGTCATCCTGAAATCAAAACAGACCTGTTTTATCTTTATAGTTCCGGTTCCTGGTAATATTAGACACTGTTCATCATACACCACTCAATAGACAAAACATTGTTTCTCCATGATCTTCCATCATACCATGATCAGAAAAAAAAATAAACAACAGAGGGTTTACCTGTGACATCAGAGCAGAGCCTTTACACTGCTCCTGAGCTGAGGTTGTGCTTACACTAGACCCAAATGTAATATATCTTAAACACCACACAGTGAAACATAGCACAGTTTAAACACCACACGGTGAAACGTAGCACAGTTTGAACATCACACGGTGAAACGTAGTACAGTTTAAACATCACACGGTGAAACGTAGTACAGTTTAAACATCACACGGTGAAACGTAGTACAGTTTAAACACCACACGGTGAAACGTAGCACAGTTTAAACATCACACGGTGAAACGTAGTACAGTTTAAACACCACACGGTGAAACGTAGTACAGTTTAAACATCACACGGTGAAACGTAGTACAGTTTAAACATCACATGGTGAAACGTTGTACAGTTTAAACACCACACGGTGAAACGTAGTACAGTTTAGACACCACACGGTGAAACGTAGTACAGTTTAAACACCACACGGTGAAACGTAGTATAGTTTAGACACCACACGGTGAAACGTAGTATAGTTTAGACACCACACGGTGAAACGTAGTATAGTTTAGACACCACACGGTGAAACGTAGTACAGTTTAAACACCACACGGTGAAACGTAGTACAGTTTAAACATCACACGGTGAAACGTAGTACAGTTTAAACACCACACGGTGAAACGTAGTATAGTTTAAACACCACACGGTGAAACGTAGTATAGTTTAGACATCACACGGTGAAACGTAGTACAGTTTAAACACCACACGGGGAAACGTAGTACAGTTTAGACACCACACGGTGAAACGTAGTACAGTTTAGACACCACACGGTGAAACGTAGTATAGTTTAGACACCACGCGGTGAAACGTAGTACAGTTTAGACACCACACGGTGAAACGTAGTATAGTTTAGACACCACACGGTGAAACGTAGTACAGTTTAGACACCACACGGTGAAACGTAGTACAGTTTAAACATCACACGGTGAAACGTAGTACAGTTTAAACATCACACGGTGAAACGTAGTACAGTTTAGACACCACACGGTGAAACGTAGTACAGTTTAGACACCACACGGTGAAACGTAGTATAGTTTAGACACCACGCGGTGAAACGTAGTACAGTTTAGACACCACACGGTGAAACGTAGTATAGTTTAGACACCACACGGTGAAACGTAGTACAGTTTAGACACCACACGGTGAAACGTAGTACAGTTTAAACATCACACGGTGAAACGTAGTACAGTTTAAACACCACACGGTGAAACGTAGTACAGTTTAAACATCACACGGTGAAACGTAGTACAGTTTAAACATCACACGGTGAAACGTAGTACAGTTTAAACATCACACGGTGAAACATAGTACAGTTTAAACATCACACGGTGAAACGTAGTACAGTTTAAACACCACACGGTGAAACGTAGTACAGTTTAAACATCACACGGTGAAACGTAGTATAGTTTAAACATCACACGGTGAAACGTAGTACAGTTTAAACACCACGCGGTGAAACGTAGTACAGTTTAAACACCACGCGGTGAAACGTAGTACAGTTTAAACACCACACGGTGAAACGTAGTACAGTTTAAACACCACGCGGTGAAACGCAGTGCTGTTGATTGAGTTGATTTTCAAGGTGGTTTATATTATATACGTGAATTCAGTGTTTCTTGTTTTGAATATAAACTCTTGTGTGTTGTTTTTCAGTGAGGAGGTCGAGCGGTGCTGATTCAGGACCTTTTACTTTAGTCACGTTTTCCACATGTTCACCTGTTTAAACACACTCGTGTTCACTGCATTGATCTTTTTCACTGCACTGATTGCGTTTCAGTGAGTCATACGTGTTTGAAGCACCGCAGTGAAAAGCAGCACAGCTGCTCTTTGATTTAATTTCACTGGACTGTATTCGAGTCTGACACTAATTGATCGTTTTAATGTGTAAGTGCTGGAGTGTTGTTTCTCAGTGGGAGGTCGAGTCACGCGGAAGCAGTTTTTTAGAGGCTTTGTTTGAAATTTTGTTACATTTGTTTTGTGTTGCTGTGGAAAACTAACGACATGCGTGTTTCATTTACAGTCCGCTGTAGTGACTGCGTTTTGATTTAGTACCGGTTCCTCAGTAGTTTCGTCGCTCAGTTTTAATCTGGCGGGACATCCGTGCGTAACCACTAACACAGTTACACCTCCCTGCCCCACCACCCCCACACACCACGCAGAGTGCTCAGGTAGCTCAGAGACTGTCTGCTTTGATGTGGAGGAAGTTAGTGAGTTAGTGATTTCACTGTGTTAGTATTTTCTCCAGTACTGAAACATGAGCCAGTACTGGTGAATGTTCGTAGAGCTGTATGAATAACCGTAGTGACTCTTTTCCAGGAAAGAGAAAGTGCGCAGAAAGAGCCAAACATGTTCTGAAGGTACTGACGGAACTACTGGGACACGAGAACCACGAGGTAACTTTATCTAGAACTCTGAGAAAGTGTTTAAAAGATAGTATTAAAACCAATCATAACAGTTAAATCCAGTTTACCCCAAATTATCCCAGATAATCCATTACCTCCCCAGTTTAGCCTGGTCTATCTGAAGCAGTCCAGTTTGTAAGGGTTAGTGTTTAGTGTAGGTGTAGGAGTTAGGGGTTAGGGTTTAAATGTAGGGGTTAGGGTTTAGTGTAGTTGTAGGGTTTAAGGTTTAGTGTTTAGTGTAGATGTAGGAGTTAGGGTTTAGTGTAGATGTAGGAGTTAGGGTTTAGTGTAAATGCAGGGGTTAGGGTTTAGTGTAAATGTAGGAGTTAGGGTTTAGTGTAGATGTAGGGGTTAGTGTTTAGTGTAAATGTAGGGGTTAGGGTTTAGTGTAAATGTAGGAGTTAGGGTTTAGTGTAGATGTAGGGGTTAGGGTTTAGTGTAGATGTAGGGGTTAGGGTTTAGTGTAAATGTAGGAGTTAGGGTTTAGTGTAAATGTAGGAGTTAGGGTTTAGTGTAGGTGTAGGAGTTAGGGGTTAGTGTTTAATGTAGATGTAGGAGTTAGGGGTTAGTGTTTAGTGTAGATGTAGGGGTTAGTGTTTAGTGTAGATGTAGGGGTTAGGGTTTAGTGTAGATGTAGGAGTTAGGGGTTAGTGTTTAGTGTAGATGTAGGGGTTAGTGTTTAGTGTAGATGTAGGGGTTAGTGTTTAGTGTAGATGTAGGAGTTAGGGGTTAGTGTTTAGTGTAGATGTAGGGGTTAGTGTTTAGTGTAGATGTAGGGGTTAGGGTTTAGTGTAGGTGTAGGAGTTAGGGGTTAGTGTTTAGTGTAGATGTAGGAGTTAGGGGTTAGTGTTTAGTGTAGATGTAGGAGTTAGGGGTTAGTGTTTAGTGTAGATGTAGGAGTTAGGGGTTAGTGTTTAGTGTAGATGTAGGAGTTAGGGGTTAGTGTTTAGTGTAGATGTAGGGGTTAGTGTTTAGTGTAGATGTAGGGGTTAGTGTTTAGTGTAGGGGTTAGGGGTTAGTGTTTAGTGTAGATGTAGGAGTTAGGGGTTAGTGTTTAGTGTAGATGTAGGAGTTAGGGGTTAGTGTTTAGTGTAGATGTAGGGGTTAGTGTTTAGTCTAGATGTAGGAGTTAGGGGTTAGTGTTTAGTGTAGATGTAGGAGTTAGGGGTTATTGTTTAGTGTAGATGTAGGGGTTAGGGGTTAGTGTTTAGTGTAGGTGTAGGGGTTAGGGGTTAGTGTTTAGTGTAGGTGTAGGGGTTAGGGGTTAGTGTTTAGTGTAGATGTAGGAGTTAGGGGTTAGTGTTTAGTGTAGATGTAGGGGTTAGTGTTTAGTCTAGATGTAGGAGTTAGGGGTTAGTGTTTAGTGTAGATGTAGAGGTTAGTGTTTAGTGTAGATGTAGGGGTTAGTGTTTAGTGTAGATGTAGGGGTTAGTGTTTAGTGTAGATGTAGGGGTTAGTGTTTAGTGTAGATGTAGGGGTTAGTGTTTAGTGTAGATGTAGGAGTTAGGGGTTAGTGTTTAGTGTAGATGTAGGAGTTAGGGGTTAGTGTTTAGTGTAGATGTAGGGGTTAGTGTTTAGTGTAGATGTAGGGGTTAGTATTTAGTGTAGATGTAGGGGTTAGTGTTTAGTGTAGATGTAGGAGTTAGGGGTTAGTGTTTAGTGTAGATGTAGGGGTTAGTATTTAGTGTAGATGTAGGGGTTAGTGTTTAGTGTAGATGTAGGAGTTAGGGGTTAGTGTTTAGTGTAGATGTAGGGGTTAGTGTTTAGTGTAGATGTAGGGGTTAGTATTTAGTGTAGATGTAGGGGTTAGTGTAGTTTTAGGGTTTAGTGTAGGGGTTAGTTAGTTTGAGACAGTAGTGAGTGCTCTGTAAATGTTGGTTTTGTATATATTTACTTTGGTGTAATCTCTGTTATTGTATTGAGTTTAAACAGATCAGTACATTGTTAGGTTTGCTGTGGGAGCTCAGTCTGGACTAATTCAGATGAATGGTCTATATATAACAAGCTTTAGCGTTTAAAGTAAATATGTTAATATGCTGTGACGTATTGAAAACATCAGAAAACATAATTATACACCGGTAGCCGTACTGCCCACTAACTTTTTAAAAGCTTCTGCTATAGAGAACTCTGATCTGCCGACAGGATGTTTCAGTGAACGCTATCGACCCTTCAGAGTCTGTGTAATAGAGAGGGTGTGAACTGTTTACACACGTCAGAAGGTTTTCATCAAATCAGGATCCTTTGCTTTTCAGTGTATGTGATCAGATCCAGAGAGAAGCTCTCAGTCTGGTATAAACAGTGACAGATTAATGAAGCTTTACGAAACTCGCTCCGTCAGTTCTGCGTCAGAAGTTTTCCACAAGTGAGCCTCTGCAAACCGCGTCCTATTGACTTAGCATTGTTCTACCATTCACTGCTGGTCACTCCCTCCTTAAGTACTGACATCCTTGTGTAGTGTAATCCGAGCAGGGTCCATGACATTCCATCAGCAGGAGACGTCTGAGGAGATCCTCAGGTATTAAGACTTTAATAAAGCAAACAGTCTTATGAAGAATGACTGCAGTCTTATGTAATGAGATCAGCAGAAGAAAAGCTTCAGACCTCGACGTTGATTAGCTGATGTAACTCTGTGACGGAGATGATTATGAATGAGAAGATAAACAAGCCCTGCAGGCTCGCTAATCTATACAAACTCGACACACAGTCTGAGGCTGTTTACAGAAGAAATGAACAGAAGATACGAGTATTATTATATTGTATATTATATTATTATTATATTATATATGATTATATTATTATATTGCTGCTGTCGTAACGATATTTCATATCTCCAATGTTTTCTTCCAACAGCAGCGTTATGTTAGTTGGAGACCTTCATAGGTTATTCATTTTAGAAGAATGTTTGTGAGGAGAGTAGACATGTAAGATGATCTAATATAGATGTAAGAGAAGTTTCCAGAACTGCAGTTCAAAAACTGGTCATAACAACCACCTGGAAGAGCTGCTAGACCACTAGCACTGTCCCTCCATCAGAAGAACATCAAACTCCACCTTCAGAGCTGAGAACATCCACAGGTGTTTCTGTCCATCCTTCCACTCTGAGAATACAGCTCAACACTGGGTCTGAAAGCATGTGTAGCTGTTCAAGAAGCTCCTCACTGAGAAAAGGAGATACAGACACACCAAACAAAGAAGCTGAACACTGGACTGATCACCCCAGAGTCCAGAACCTCTACCCCACTGAATAGTCTGACCACCCCAGAGTCCAGAACCTCATCACCACTGAATGGACTGATCACCCCAGAGTCCAGAACTTCAACACCACTGAATGGACTGATCACCCCAGAGTCCAGAACCTCTACACCACTGAATGCCCTGATCACCCCAGAGTCCAGAACCTCACCACCACTGAATGCACTGACCACCTCAGAGTCCAGAACCTCAACATCACTGAATGCACTGACCACCCCAGAGTCCAGAACCTCAAAACCACTGAATGCCCTGACCACCCCAGAGGCCAGAACCTCAACACCACTAAATGCACTGACCACCTCAGAGTCCAAAACCTCAACACCACTGAATGCCCTGACCACCCCAGAGTCCAGAGCCTCAAAACCACTGAATGCCCTGACCACCCCAGAGTCCAGAACCTCAACATCACTGAATGTGTTAAGGGTATTTGAATAGGGAGAAGCAGCTTCTTAGACTGAACTTTGGAGATGAGTTTCTTTGAGGAACAGAAAGTGAGTCTCCTGAAAAGAAGGGAGGTGAATGAAGGTGAAGAGTGGACACGGTGACCACCCAAACATCTGATGTGGGATTTAGTTGTTAATGATTCTGTGTGGTTCTCTGAAGATCAAAAAGGAGGTCTCAGGTAAACCGTGTAGGCTGAGCGTGTTGGTCAGGTGTTCTGTGTGTGTGTGTGTGCAGATCCGGCCGTATGTAAATGGAGCTCTGTACAGTGTTCTGAGCGTCCCAGCAGTTCGGCAGGAGGCCAAAGAGATGGTGAGTGTTTAACTTTTAAACCAACAAAACACACACACACACACACACACACATACACACACACACACACACACACACACACACACACACAGTCTCTCCAAAGAGCTCCACTTTGGTGCTCCTTCTTTAGAGGAAATACTTTAAATAACAGATTGAACAGTTACTGAGGGAGTTAAATTAATCATTCTCTAATATCATTCCTCGCTTTAGTTTCACCACCAACCACTCCATCAACTCCACTGACCATACAGGACCTCCACTCACTGTCCACTGTATCAGCTCCACTGACCATACAGGACCTCCACTCACTGTCCACTGTATCAGCTCCACTGACCATACAGGACCTCCACTCACTGTCCACTGTATCAACTCCACTGACCATACAGGACCTCCACTCACTGTCCACTGTATCAGCTCCACTGACCATACAGGACCTCCACTCACTGTCCACTGTATCAGCTCCACTGACCATACAGGAGCTCCACTCACTGTCCACTGTATCAGCTCCACTGACCATACAGGACCTCCACTCACTGTCCACTGTATCAGCTCCACTGACCATACAGGAGCTCCACTCACTGTCCACTGTATCAGCTCCACTGACCATACAGGACCTCCACTCACTGTCCACTGTATCAGCTCCACTGACCATACAGGACCTCCACTCACTGTCCACTGTATCAGCTCCACTGACCATACAGGACCTCCACTCACTGTCCACTGTATCAGCTCCACTGACCATACAGGAGCTCCACTTACAGACTGTAGTTCATCTGATTCTCTGTATACTTTATTACTCTGTTCTTTGATGATCAGGACCCCCACAGAGCAGATACTATTAGGGAGGTGGACCATTCTCAGCAATGACACTGTGCCCACTCACTGTCCACTCACTGTCCACTCTATTAGACACTCCTACTACTTGCTGGTTCTCCTTGTAGATGTAAAGTCAGAGACAGTAGCTCATCTGCTGCTGCACAGTTTGTGTTCCTCTAGTTCTTCATCAGTGGACACAGGACGCCGCCCACAGGACACTGCTGTCTGGATAGTTTTGGTTGGTGGACGATTCTCAGTCCAGCAGTGACACTGAGGAGGTGTTTAAACACTCCAGCAGCTGCACGGCTGTGTCTGATCCACTCCCACCAGCACAACACACACTAACTAACACACCACCACCACATCAGTGTCACTGCAGTGCTGTGAATGACCCACCTCCCTAATAGTATCTGCTCTGTGGTGGTCCTGTGGGGCTCCTGACCATTGAAGAACTTAAGAGATTCCTTTCAGTCCTGTGTTTTAATCACTGTGGTGTATGTACCTGGCTGCTGTACTGAGGACAGTCTCTGTTATGCTGTTGTGTTGTAGAGTTTGGAGGAGATCCTGCGCTGCTACACTAAAGAAGAGAATCCTGAACTGAACAGACAGATAGAGTTCATTATCAAACAGCTGAACTCAGGTACGGGGGGTGGGGGGGGTGGGGGGGGGATGCTAATAATTGAGGGGGGATTCTACCTCTTTCCCAAATAATCTGCGTAATTTAGTGTTTGAGGTGTAAACAGAAAGATTTGGAGTGTTTCTGTGTGAAATGATTCAAATGATGTTTACAGTGGTGGTGATGGTGTTTACAGTGGTGGTGGTGATGTTTACAGTGGTGGTGATGGTGTTTACCGTGGTGGTGGTGGTGTTTACAGTGGTGGTGATGGTGTTTACCGTGGTGGTGGTGATGTTTACAGTGGTGGTGATGGTGTTTACAGTGGTGGTGATGGTGTTTACAGTGGTGGTGATGGTGTTTACAGTGGTGATGATGGTAACCAGGTGTCTCCATGTCTACAACACTGATCTACACATTGTATTTACTATGAAACCCACCAGTGAAGCTACAGTGTCTTCTGAGTTTATCTGGATGTTGATGGTAAAATGTGGAAGATCTGAAAATACTAGGTTTTCTTTGGGGACTATTTGAACCTCACAGCGTCCTGCATGTATCCCTCCACCATGAATGGAGTTTAAGACTGAGATCTTCTCTAAACTATCATAAACAGCGTCTCAGAATCAGACAGTGTATTTATAACATCTACTGTAAGAACTTTCTGTGAGGAGCTTTTAGAGGTGGACGTCTGGTTCCATTCACCACCACTAAACGTCTCTGAATGACTCTGTTTACAATATAACTGTTAATTGTGCAGGAAATAACAAAGACTCTAAGGATAATGAGCAGCTCCACCGTATTTATATTATCCAAGATTGTTGTGCTGATTATATATACTGCTGTGTAAAAGTCTGAGACCCCTAAGCAAGTAGTTTAAAAGTGTTTATCTGATCAATAAGTGTATGTTCACCAGTAAGAAGAGCAGATCTGATTAGAACAGATGTAAACAATCATACATACAATACAAAGTAAGATGAATATGTTATTGTGAGAGAAGTAGATCAGATCTTGATCCAGTTTGAAGAACAAAGTTAGGTTCCAGATTTCTCCTGGACGCCCCAGACATTGTATGAATGTATTCAGTTCCTTCAGCAGCAAATCTTGATTTATCTTAATGAAGTACTGAGCAGTCAAAGCAGGTATTAGATGAGAACTGATAATAATACTGGGTTGTTTAGGAGAAGCTTGGAAAGAGTTAAATAAACACACTGACGTATGTAAAACGCTACTTACTCTATTAATACTGATTAATATTTAATATATAATAATGTCCCCAAAGAACTAAAACTTTAAACTGTGCTGTAAGTTTAAGACGTGTGATAATTAAGAACTGACAGTCATATCAGTAATTACAATTTGGGGATGACACTGAAAAGTGGCTACACATTGAATTCTGATGCAGTTAAATGATAATCAATCACTGCGTCTTGGCTGTGCTGACAGAGGGGCGCAGCGCTGTGTTGGTGGTATTCATGCAGTGACAGGTTTACTAGTCACACTCGAGGTAAGAAGGTCGAGTCGATGCTCTGTGTAGAGCCTGAACTTGAACACACAGAGATAAAAGAGCAGTTGACCGGACCTGCTGACCGTTTACCCCGTCCTCACCCTGTGTGTGACGTGTTCCGCTGAATAGGATGAAAGAAGCTGAATTTGTGTGGCTGTCATAATTTGTCAAAGCACCTTTAAGCTTCTCAGTGTTTAATTAGCTCTTTTCCTGAACGCAGTGTGAATGAATGTGCGTCACTTTCCTTCACTGATTGCTTCTCACACAGGGGAGGAGCCCCCAGAAGAACAGGAGTCAGATGATGAAGAGGATGAAGATGAGGATGATGAGGTAAGACTGGAAAGTTCTAAGGTGAAAGCTGAGTAAACAGTAGCACCACAACTTAGTCATTGAATGTGTTCGCCATCCACTTAATGCCTTTTCCTGCATCCTTTCTAAATTCAAATCAAAAGGCTTTGTGTTTAATTCAGTGTGAAACTCTCTGTTCTAGATACAGTCAGATCTGTTCATAGTGGTGGTGAATGGAACCAGACGTCCACCTCTAAAAGCTGTTCTAGATACAGTCAGATCTGTTCACAGTGGTGGTGAATGGAACCAGACGTCCACCTCTAAAAGCTGTTCTAGATACAGTCAGATCTGTTCATAGTGGTGGTGAATGGAACCAGACGTCCACCTCTAAAAGCTGTTCTAGATACAGTCAGATCTGTTCATAGTGGTGGTGAATGGAACCAGACGTCCACCTCTAAAAGCTGTTCTAGATACAGTCAGATCTGTTCACAGTGGTGGTGAATGGAACCAGACGTCCTCCTCTAAAAGCTGTTCTAGATACAGTCAGATCTGTTCACAGTGGTGGTGAATGGAACCAGACGTCCACCTCTAAAAGCTGTTCTAGATACAGTCAGATCTGTTCATAGTGGTGGTGAATGGAACCAGACGTCCACCTCTAAAAGCTGTTCTAGATACAGTCAGATCTGTTCATAGTGGTGGTGAATGGAACCAGACGTCCACCTCTAAAAGCTGTTCTAGATACAGTCAGATCTGTTCACAGTGGTGGTGAATGGAACCAGACGTCCTCCTCTAAAAGCTCCTCACAGAAAGTTCTTACAGTAGATGTTATAAATACACTGTCTGATTCTGAGACGCTGTTTATGATAGTTTAGAGAAGATCTCAGTCTTAAACTCCATTCATGGTGGAGGGATACATGCAGGACGCTGTGAGGTTCAAATAGTCCCCAAAGAAAACCTAGTATTTTCAGATCTTCCACATTTTACCATCAACATCCAGATAAACTCAGAAGACACGTGTAGCTTCACTGGTGGGTTTCATAGTAAATACAATGTGTAGATTAGTGTTGTAGACATGGAGACCCCTGGTTACCTTCATCACCACTGTAAACACCACCACCACCACTGTAAACATCATCACCTCCACTGTAAACACCATCACCACCACTGTAAACACCATCACCACCACTGTAAACACCATCACCACCACTGTAAACACCATCACCACCACTGTAAACACCATCACCAGCCCTGTATATATGTTGATGGTGACGTGTTGATTTGTATTAGTTGTGGTGCACTATTAAAATGACTCTTGTTCAATTGGTTTATTTAAAACAGCTTATAGTAAATTTCTAATCCAGCTGTAAGTTAGTACATATTAATTTGCTTACAGTAAATATTAATAATAGTAAATATAATAATAGTAAATAATAGTAAATATTAATTTGCTTACAGTTTGTTTAGATTCATGATTGGAGCTACGAGGCTAATGTTAGCATGGTGCTGTATTTGACCTGTTGCTGTGATTATAGATTATTGATTCGTAACTGGGTATTATAGCTCATGCACAGAAATATACCGTATATATATACAGTAATGTGACGCTTAATTAAAATGAATGACTCAAAGAGAAACTCTGCAGTATATGACTCTGAGTTGTTTTTCATTCTTCTGTGATTCGGAAATGAAGGTATTGATTTATTTGGTTGATATCAGGTCGTGAGCCACATATTGATTATGTTTAATGATTTGTTCTAGGAGGATGTAATGGAGGCTGATCTGGATAAGGAGGAAGTTCTCCAGCCTCAGCCTAAAGAACTCTCCGGAGAAAACTTGCTGACTACAGAATATCTGGGAGTATGTTTTCAGACCACATCCATCTCTGTCTGTCTCTCTGTCTGTCTCTCTGTCTGTCTCTCTGTCTGTCTCTCTATCTGTCTCCCTGTCTGTCTCTCTGTCTGAGTGTTAGTGAGGTCAGGTACTGATGTTGAACATTGCTGTGAGGATTTGATTGAGCGTTAGTGAGGTCAGCTATTGATGTAGAACATTGCTGTGAGGATTTGATTGAGTGTTAGTGAGGTCAGGTACTGATGTTGAACATTGCTGTGAGGATTTGATTGAGTGTTAGTGAGGTCAGGTACTGATGTTGAACATTGCTGTGAGGATTTGATTGAGTGTTAGTGAGGTCAGGTACTGATGTTGAACATTGCTGTGAGGATTTGATTGAGTGTTAGTGAGGTCTGGTACTGATGTTGAACATTGCTGTGAGGATTTGATGGAGTGTTAGTGAGGTCAGGTACTGAAGTTGAACATTGCTGTGAGGATTTGATGGAGTGTTAGTGAGGTCAGGTACTGAAGTTGAACATTGCTGTGAGGATTTGATGGAGTGTTAGTGAGGTCAGGTACTGAAGTTGAACATTGCTGTGAGGATTTGATGGAGTGTTAGTGAGGTCTGGTACTGATGAACATTGCTGTGAGGATTTGATTGAGTGTTAGTGAGGTCAGGTACTGATGTTGAACATTGCTGTGAGGATTTGATTGAGTGTTGGTGAGGTCAGGTACTGAAGTTGAACATTGCTGTGAGGATTTGATTGAGTGTTAGTGAGGTCAGGTACTGATGTTGAACATTGCTGTGAGGATTTGATGGAGTGTTAGTGAGGTCAGGTACTGATGTTGAACATTGCTGTGAGGATTTGATGGAGTGTTAGTGAGGTCAGGTATTGAAGTTGAACATTGCTGTGAGGATTTGATTGAGTGTTAGTGAGGTCAGGTACTGAAGTTGAACATTGCTGTGAGGATTTGATGGAGTGTTAGTGAGGTCTGGTACTGATGAACATTGCTGTGAGGATTTGATTGAGTGTTAGTGAGGTCAGGTACTGATGTTGAACATTGCTGTGAGGATGTGATGGAGTGTTAGTGAGGTCAGGTACTGATGTTGAACATTGCTGTGAGGATTTGATGGAGTGTTAGTGAGGTTAGGTACTGATGTTGAACATTGCTGTGAAGATTTGATTGAGTGTTAGTGAGGTCAGGTACTGATGAACATTGCTGTGAGGATTTGATGGAGTGTTAGTGAGGTCAGGTACTGATGAACATTGCTGTGAGGATTTAATTGAGTGTTGGTGAGGTCAGGTACTGAAGTTGAACATTGCTGTGAGGATTTGATGGAGTGTTAGTGAGGTCAGGTACTGAAGTTGAACATTGCTGTGAGGATTTGATGGAGTGTTGGTGAGGTCAGGTACTGATGTTGAACATTGCTGTGAGGATTTGATTGAGTGTTAGTGAGGTCAGGTACTGATGTTGAACATTGCTGTGAGGATTTGATGGAGTGTTAGTGAGGTCAGGTACTGATGTTGAACATTGCTGTGAGGATTTGATGGCGTGTTAGTGAGGTCAGGTACTGATGTTGAACATTGCTGTGAGGATTTGATGGAGTGTTAGTGAGGTACTGAATGTTGTCTGGGTTTCAGATCATGACGAACCTGGCGAAGGGGAAGAGGAGGTGGAGTGTTCCGTCAGCTCAGAGCTCAGATGAACCGCTCCAGCGACCCGTCACGCCCAGCTCTCACCGAAACACCATGTAAGAGTTCTCCTGCATCTCTGCTGCACCCGAGCCGCCTCCGTGTGAAGATCAAAGGTCCTTCTTTCTTTTAAAGAAGGTTTTACTCTCGATCGGCTGCAGCTTCTTTTTTCTCTGAATAAACAGTTTTATGCTGAATAAACAGTAACGCTGCATTTACACTGCTCCGTCACGTCAACGGGCGTGAACACACTCCCCCTCTTCAGCCGGTGGGCGTAACAAGGGTGTTCCCTGCGTCGTCCAATGGAATCAGGTATGTGACGGGGCAGCGGTGATTGATGCTCGTATTCAACATCGGCTACTTCATACCATTTTATAGATTTGAATCAGGTGTGAATATAAAAGAGGGAGTTTTAATTCAGTTCTGAATATGGAACGAGTATTTAATGTTGAGGACCCTTACTGCGTGACCACCCGCCCTCTTCTCATTGGTTAGACACATTGCGTTGGCCGGATTCATTTGCATAAATTTGTCTCGGCTGAACTTTTCATCGCATAGCACCCCCCTGAACTCGACACGCCGGACCCATGATGCACCGCGCGGCCGCGTCTGACGCAACCAACGCTCCCCATTAAAAATGAATGGGATAAATCGCAGCACGTCAACGAGACGGAGCAGCGTAAGTGCATTAAAGGAGC